>JARHVA010006691.1:530000-851615 GCA_037957365.1 Torreya grandis | reverse complement strand
GGGAACATAATTTATTAATGGTATATAGGAAAGGTTCCTATATAGAATTTATAGGCATTAGTTTATGAAATGAGGGGCTAAGTTTTATGAATGATTGCTAACAGTGGAAGATGGTTTAAACCCTGAAAGAAACCTAATAGTGACATACTATGAAATAAGTTATTATAAAGTGATTAAAATATATTGGTATATATATTTAATTTATTGGAGGTTGTATTCAACTCTCCTAGTCACCTCTAGGTGTGATTGGTTTGTCAGGTGTATGAGTAGACCCTATAGTAAAGTGCTAATTTCTCAAAAAATTAATGTAGAAATCAAAGTTGATTAAGTCAAAGTTGATAAATGTATTAAGGACAAAGTTTTAGAATTATATTTTTTGTCAATTTTTCTTTATGGATAGGTTCCATCCATAAAGAGTTCTAAACTAGTCATCCATATCGACAAGTTGCTAACATACTTAATGGTGAAAAGAGTGAGAAACCTGGGCAGCCATGAGAAGATGTTTAGGGATATGTTATCATGGAATATGGATGAATAAAAGTTCATAAATACATTTTTAAAAATTTGTATGAAATTTTCATGTTGGATATAAGTTTTTATATCATTTTATAGTAAAAAATTTCTCATAAGTTGACTTGTCTAAGCTCTGTGAGGTTTGTGTAAAGTGAGGTCATGAGATTGGTCTACAAGACTAATATTATCATTTAACCATATTATATTTGTATCTAATAATGGTATATTAATCACACAGTTAATAAACATGTATTATTAATCTTTTATAGTGGTCATATAGGTTTTTAAGATCAAAATCACCATGACTGGTCTTTAAGGAAAATTGGTAGTTTTTAGTGAGCAAGTTGCATGACCATTTTTGAGTCCTTTTCCCCTATGTAATGATGTATAATTAAATTGGTTGAGTTTTTTAGGTATTTAATATTATTTTAATATGTTTTATTTCCATTTTTGTTTAGCTAATTGGTATTTTATCTTTAGTAACTCAAGATAGACTTTCTAGGTAATCACAAGCCTAATTGTGAATAGTACTAATGGCATGATTCAAGTGGTGGTGGGATTTAAAAAGTGTCATGGACCTAATATGAGTTTATTATAGGTATATTTGAGTTTTATATGAAATTTTACTATCATGTGTGGTGTTTTAAAGTTTTTCAAAGAGATTAAAGGGTAATATGTGCTAATGAAGGCCTAATTAAATTAGGTCTCCTGAAGGCCTAAAAGAGATTTTGGTCCTATATTCTATGACCAACCTATTTTAATATTTTATTAATTTTTTTTTGTATGTAATAAGACTTATTTTATGAAAAATATAAGTGGGAAAGTGTGTATTTATGGCCAAGAGGTGTATGATCAAGAATCTAGTATAGGAACAAGGCCTAATAAACCTAACTGACTAGTTAGAGAATGAGTGAGTGGAAGTGAAGTATATATTTATTTGAATAGATAAAGGAGGTATTTTAGAATATAATAATGGTGTAGAGAGGTATTTTAAAATATAATAATGGTGTAGAGAAACTAAAATTAATATATAACATGGTTACTATGTATGAAAATTAAGGTCAGATGGCCCATTCAAGTCAAGAAGAGGGCTAGTTGAGCGAAGAGGCCTAAAAGGTAGTTTGAGAGGGATAAGAGTGTGAATATATGAAGAGGTGTTCATAATTAGTTAGTTTTGAAATAATTTTATTCTAAGGTGATAAAATAAATCATGTAGATGAGTTGGTTTTCAGTCATCTAGGGGTTTGGTGCCTCCTTATAATTGGGTGCTTACTAAACCCTGGCTAGGTTGCTACTTAACTAGTTGGGGTTGGTGTTCCATGTGAAGTTTATGATTCAATAAATTTGATATTTTGAATTATAGGAATATATTTAATTTATATATATTAATGGGTTTTCTTCCCCTTGAGGGTTTCCCACTCATATGTGTGTTTAGTGTGTTATGCTCATGTGAATGACTTTATCCATTGATATATCTCTATATTGGTTTGATGGTTCAAGGAATGTTAAAGTACATGTGAAAAAAAGTTTAAGTGACTGATTCACCACACCCCCCCCCCCCCACTTATTTATTGTGTTTCCAAAAATTTGTATTAGATATTGGTCATTCTAAAAAAGTCTAATAACTTGAAGGTGATCCTAATAAGCACAATATGTCTTGTGATCAAAATGAAGAAGACAATATGCATGATGAAGTCTATTATGACTATGAAGAAGGAGAATATGAATTAGACCTTGAAGTTGAGATCATAAGTGCCCTTGATGAATTGAAGCATCAAAATAAGACTATCAAGGATCTCAGGAGTTACCTAGAAGGTATCAACGTAAGTTTTAGGTTAAAGGAAGTTGAGTATGACCAGTTGAAGATATATATAGATTCCTTTAACATTGATCATGAGAAACTCATATACAAGATGAGAAAATTTGAGAGAGAGAGAATGAGAAGTTAGAACAAGTCAAGATTACTAACATTAAAATACCAATCATGCATCCCAATGCAATAAATAATAAGTCATCATGGGACCATGAGAAAAAGAGTAATCAATTAGGAGGTAAGTACATAAATATTATTTTATAAATCTATCATAATATAAGACACATTGTAAGATTTTGATCTAATATAGCTAGAAGGAAATCAGGTTTATAAAATACGTATGAAGCTCCTATAATACATGATAAAAATAAAACATTGGTATGGAAGCCAAAGAAAGTTAGGACTGATCATACTAAGCACAAGATTCAAGATGGATTATTTTATATAGAATAAAAGACCAAAGAGGATTGTATGCTAGTTTAGATTGCATTTCACATTAAATATGAAGGCATGAAATGGTGTATATATAGTGGTTTCTTAAGACACATGATATGAGACATAAATAAGTTCATTTCATTGAAAATGAATGCTATAAGAACATTAAGGTTTTGAGATATCACAACTGCCAATATAGTTGGCAAGGGTGTCTTGAGTTTGGAAAATGGGAAGACCAAGACACAAAATGTGTTATATGTAGAAGGTTTAAAACATAAATTTCTTATTTTAATTCAAATGTGTAAGCAGAATGATCCAAAACTTAGAAGTTTTGGTTGATAAATATTTCAATAGCATAGAAATAACACAGTAATAATGAATTCTCTGAGAAGAGATGTAGTATTACTCAAGATTGCAATACAAATATATGCTTATCTCTGGGAAGAGATATTTGTCTTCACATTTTGGGTTACCTCTTCATTTATACACATTTTAAAAGCATGGGCAGGATGTAGAAGGTCACCAATCTCGAGAGAGATTAAGTGGTTTGACTTCTAAGATTTAAAACAATATAGAATTCAAGGAATTACTATTTTTAGAAACTTACTATTTTTAGATTATACTACTAAAATTGAAATTTTGGGCACTTCCATTGGGTTATTAGGGGTCAAAATTCATTAAGAAAAGATAAATGACATCTCATGATGTTATCCTCATTCTTATCTTTCCAACGATTTAAATGGTGAGTCAATTGGAGCTACGGTGCAAAAGTTATGGCTCCCAGAAGTTCCATCATCAATTGGGGTGGAACTATCACCCAAATTATCACGTAAATTATTGCCCAAATCATTCCTCCCTCCTTGAAAATCAATTGTCCCCATCACATCAATGTTACCCATCATGTGTGGTAGTTGTTTCTTGATTTGATTCTCTGTGAGCCACTCACCTTAGTGGCTAAGCTGGTCCCTTTTGGCCACTCGATAAAGCAGAATAGAGCATCCTCTTGTTGTCTTCATCTAGGTATCCAAAATCTGATCCTCTTCCACTAGAGAAAAACTTTGTGGATCAAGCTCATCAATGTCTAGTTGTTTTTCTATAACTAAAGTGTCTAATAGAGGTGGGTGATATGGTTTGAGCTGCTCCACATTGAATATTGGATGCAGACCAAGGTAGGCTGGTAGGTTCAACTCAAAATAATTTTCTCCAACTCTTCTGGTGATGGTGTAGGGACCATATCATAGAGGCCAAATATTTCTATGTGGGCCTACAAGTCATTCCTTCTTAAGCTTCAACCAAACCTTGCCACCCATAGCAAAATGGTGTGCAATCCTATGTTTGTCATGGCGTTGCTTATACTTCTGATTCATCTTCTCCATGATGTCATGAACTTATTGTAAGATGTGTTGCATTTGTTCAATAAAATTTATTGCTTTTGCTACCTTATATATTCCATGAGGTGTGTATTCCATGGTGTAAAATGGAATAGCTATATCAATTAGTGCCATGGGTTGGAACCTCAAACATACTTGGAATGGACTGTGCTTGGTCTAGCTGTGCAGTGCTTGATTATATCCATGTTGTATAAAAATAAGTTCATCATCCCATGTGCATAGATGTTTGGAGTGATACATCTAAATCATGTGAACAATCAAGTAATTTACCACCTTAGTCTGACCATCAGTCTGTGGATGGAAGGCTGTGGACTTCATCAGCTTATTATCTATCATCTTCCATAGAGTGGACTAGAAGATGCTTAGGAACCTACTATCTTGATCTGAGAGAATGGACTTGGGGAGACCAAAATGGAGCTATACATGACTAAAATATAGTTGAGTAGTTTCCTCAGAAGATATATTTTTCTTACAAGTAATCATGATAGCCATTTTTGAAAAATGATCAACTACCACAAAATTATAGCCCTTACCATGTTTTGAAGTGGGCAAACCTGAGAGAAAATCCATTGAGATGGATTCCCAAGGCCTGGTTGGTTTTGGCAATGGCATGCATAATCCTTGCTTCTTATTTGTTGTCTTGGCTATCCCAGATGGGGTGTAAGATTTGAGATATCTTTCCACATCCTTTTGCATATGGGGCCAGTAAGGCATAATGTAGCATAATATGAAGTGTTTTTGAAGAACTGCCAATGTCTTTTTGATACCAAAGTGTCTAGCTGTCCTACTGAAGTGTGCTTCCCATATCATATTTTATTGCTCTGTAACTAGAACATAGACGTGCCCCATATGATAGAGGACATTATCTTGAAAATACAAATTAGAAACATGTTTACCTTTTTGAACTACTTGATATGTATCAACAAAGGTAGGATCTGCTTCATATAGAGCACCCCAAGTGGCAGTCTCATGTCCACATAGGTCAAGAACTATTATGAGTGTAGTAATTAGTGGGTGGCTCAGACAATCTATAGCTATATTTGAGCTCCCCCTTGTTATGTCTTGATTATTAGGTGGAATTGCTGAAGATATGTGGCCTACTTTTGGTGCCTCTCATTTCATAGTTTGCTTTGCATCTGGATGAATTCCAATGGTCTATGGTCAGTGTGGATGACCATCTCTTTCCAAAAGATGAAGTGTTTCCATTATTTTTAGGCTTGTATAATGGCATAGAGATCCTTATCATATGTTGGATATTTCCTAACTATATCAGTGAAAGTTTCACTATGATATGCAATAGGATGGCCATGTTGCATGATGACAGCTCCCATGGCATATTTAGATGCATCTATCATCAACTCAAAAGGTTGATGTAAAATCTGGCAAGGCAAGAATAGGGGCTGAGCAAAGTCCATTCTTCAAATTATCAAATGCCCTTTGTTGTATTTCACCCCACTAAAATGTAGCTTTAGCTCCTCCTTTAGTCACTTGGGTTAGTGACCAAAACATGTGAAAATCCAAGAATAAACCCGCGGTAGAAATTTGCAAGACCCAAAAAGTTGTGAAGCTCTGCAAGGGTCCCTGGTGTGGGCCATTCTTGAATAACCCAAATCTTTTTTGGATCAACATGGACCCCTTCCTCATTCACAATGTACTTGAGGTACTGAATTGTTGTCATCCTAAATGTGCATTTGTTAAGATTGCATACAACTTGTGCTCCCGAAGAGTTTGAAACACCTTACGAACATGTTGTAAATGTTCTTCCCATGTTTTGCTATAAATGAGTATGTCATCTAAGTAGACAACCATGAATGAGTTGGTGAAGGGTCGTAGGATGTCATCCATCATCCTCATGAAGGTTGTAGGTATGTTAGTTAAGCCAAAAGGCATAACTAACCATTCAAAGAGCCCCTCCATAGATTTGAATGCAGTCTTCTAGACATCAATGGGATTAATGGGAATTTGGTGATAACTAGATTTTAGATCAATTTTGGTGAAGAACTTCACACCATAAAGCTGGTCCAATAGGTCATCAATCCTAGGGAGAGGGTAGCGATTCATCAAAGAGATTTTATTCAGGGCTTGGTAGTCAATGCAAATCTTCCATGTTCCATCTTTCTTCAGTGCTAGGATAATTGGGATAACATAAGGTGAAGAGCTTGGCCTGATGTGACCCTTTTGGATCAATTCTTGAATCTATCTTTTTTATCTCATCATTCTCCAAAAATGATCTGTGATACATAAGGACTATTAAGCAAAGGTGATCCTAGGATCAAATCAATAGAATGTTTTACCTAGCAATGCAGTGAAACTCCTGTGGGTGACTTGAAGAAGTCATCATGTTCTCTTATGATTCTTCCTATCTACTTTTGTTGTTGTTTTGATTGTGTAGTCAAGACTGCAACATCAGCGTTCTTGGATTTATGTGGTTTGACCACCATGAGAACAAATTGCTTTATCTTCTCCACCAATCTCTTACATTTCTTAGCACTAATTAGGGAGACAGATGTGGGAGGTGGTACCTCTAGTATCCTATAGCACCATGTTCCAAGAGTGGGGGTGATCCTTCAGGTTCATGATTCATAGATGCCATGTCACTCATACATGAACGACTAACCAAGGAGTACATCACAAACATCTAGATTGACCACATCACACAATAATTCATCTTGGAATGGTTTTATAGCAAATGAAAGAAGATATTGATGGGTGACATAGAGGTCTCTCCCTAGGCTCAACCATCCAATATTGTAGGGATTTAGATGAGGCTTCATGGATATATTTAGACTTTTCATAACTTTAGCAGAGATTAAATTATTTTGACTCCCACTATCAAGAATGAAATGTAGAGGCTTACTTTTACCCATAATTTGAAGTGAAATAATCTTTCCTTATCATCTAGTCTTTCCTCATGGGTCTATGATGAAGTGACAATGGTGTCAGGCTCAGCATCTACAATTTCTTCTTCATCCTCTTCAATTATGGGTTGTGTATGAGGTAGAGTAGTAGATGTCAAGTATTGTGACTCAGAAAGTAGTGACTTGATGGTGAGTTCCAATTTTGTGGTAATCACACCATTTTATAGCCTTCCCCTTCTAGGATTTCTTATCCTGAAACTCATTTTGCTTCTAATTTTGGCCTCATGTTTGACCTTCCTTGTCACTTTTCCATTTTGAGGGTTGACTCTTCGTATTATTTCTACCATGCTTCTATTCAATCTTCACTATGAATTTATATACCTCACCAAGGGTTTCCAAATTAAAGAGTTCCATTTCCCCTCATATGTACCATTGTAGTCCACCATGATATTTGAGAGTCTTATGTTTCTCACTTTCTTGAATGGCCAATATTGCAGACAAAGAATGAAAAGTGTCTATGTAATCTTAAATAGATTGGTCCTTACCTTGGCGAAGTTGTTGCCATTGTATGTACATATCATCATATACTCCAATGGGATAGTATTCTTCTTTCATCGCTTCCACAAAATCATCCTAGGTAGGTTCCACCTCAAGGCCAATGTCATCTGTACTGAACCTCTTTTTGTACACTTCCCACCAGCTTTTCATGGGCAATGATGATTTCAAAAGAGCAAAAGCAATCTTTTCTCCATCAGTGAACTTATTTACAGAGAAGTAGGAAGAAAGTTGATCCAACCAATTTTCTACTACATCAACATTGATTTTGCCTTCAAATGTAGGAATATCAAAATTTACTTGAACCTTGAATGGTGTTGGGGCACTAAAAGGATGTTCCCTGGAGGAGGAGCCAGGAAGTGTAGCTGTAGAGCCAAAATTTCCCATCGAAAGTGTTTGAAGAATTTGGGAAAATTATTGTAGCATCTGTGCTTGTTACCATTGGAGGGATTCATTTACCATTTCCTTGAAAGGATCAGATGTCTCGGTGTCATCTGCCATTGAAGTTATTTAGAGTGAATAGGTGGAAAATTTATAAGATCTATTGTTTCCCACCCAATCTTCTTGTAGCCTAACCTAATCCTTGAGATCATACACTCTCAAGACAAACCGCTCTGATACCATTTATCCAAAACTTAGAAGTTTTGGTTGATAAATATTTCAATAGCATAGAAATAACACAGTAACAATGAATTCTCTGAGAAGAGATGTAGTATTACTCAAGATCGCAATACAAATATATGCTTATCTCTGGGAAGAGATGTCTGTCTTCACATTTTAGGTTACCTCTTCATTTATAAACATTTTGAAAGCATGGAGAGGATGTGGAAGGTCACCAATATTGAGAGAGATTAAGTGGTTTAACTTCCAATATTTAAAGCAATACAAAATTTGAGGAATTACTATTTTTAGACTGCACTACTAAAATTGAAATTTGGGGCACTTCCATTGGGTTTTTGGGTGTCAAAATTCATTGAGTAAAACTCAATGCCATCTCAAGATGTTTTCTTCATTATTAAATTTCCAACGGTTCAAACGGTGAGTGAATTGGAGCTACGGTGCAAAAGTTATGGCTCCCAGAAGTTTCATCATCAATTGGGGTGGAACTGTCACCCAAATTGTTGCCTAAATTGTTGCCTAGATCACAGAAAGTGTGAGATAATGAGATCCAAATTAGGAAAGCTAATTTACAATGCTAAAAGGATTGAGAACAATTTATATGTCTTAAATGAGATCAAGAAGGAGAGATGCTTCAATATTAAGATAGATTAAAGTTGGATATGGTATATAAGGTTAGGTCACCTAAATTTTGTAAATATAGTTAATATTAACACTAAGAAATCTGTGAAGAACATGCCTAAGATCACCAAACCTTTAAACATACTTTTGAAGGCTTGTCAACATGGTAAGCAAACTAGAAGAAGGTTCAAGTCCATAGAATACTCTAATACAAGACCATTGGAGTTAATTAACAATGATCTATGGGGGAATATAATAATTAAAAGCATTCAAGGAGATAGATACTTCATGTTACTCATAAATGATTACACAAAAATGACTTGGGTTGCATTTTTGAGAGAAAAGTTAGAATCTCTTGACAAGTTTAAGGCATTCAAGGATCTTATTGAGAATGATAAGAATGGGAAGATCAAGTGCCTAAGATATTATAGAGGAGGAGATTTTTTATCTAATAAGTTTGATTACTTCGATGAGGTTCATGGAATAAGGAGACAATTATCAATAGATAAAACATCTTAGTAAAATGTGGTGCAGGAAAGGAAGAATAGGATAGTTCAAGAGATGCATAGAACTATGCTAAATAAGTCTATATTATCATATGGATATTGGAGAGAGGAAATAATCACTATAGTCTACATTTTAAATAGAGGGTAAATAAGGACTAATGACAACAAGACTCCTTATGAATTATGGTAGGGTAAACCTACCAATGTGAAACACTTTAGAGTGTCTGGGAGCAAATCTTTTCTCAAAAGAGATGATAAAGAGTTGGAAAAGTTTGAATATAGATTTGATGAAGGTATATTCTTAGGATATTCATCAATGATCTCAACCTATATATTTTATAACAAGACACTATAAAATATAGTGGAAAGCACCAATGTGAATATTGATGAGACAAAGAAATCATACTCATAGTCAAGGGACACTTTAGAGAATCTAGACTTCAAGATTGAAGAGGAGACTATAGAGGTTGATGAGGAAGAATAAGAAATTTAAGAGAGATAGGAATCAAAAGGACCCTTAATACAAAGTTAAAGATATCACCATGAATATCAAATCATTGGCATCAAGAATGTAGTTATGCAAATAATAAAAAGATTGGTAAATATTCTAAATCAATAGAATGTTTCTCTATTATCCAAGATTGAACCTAAAAATATTATATAATAAAGTAAAGAAAAATTAAGGATAGGTGATTTGAGTGAGGAGTTAGACCAAATAAAGAAAAATGAGACTTGGGAACTAGTTCCTATGTCTCAATATAAGAATGCCATTGGGACAAAATGGTTGTTTAGAAACAAGTTTAATGAAGATGGAGAATTCACTAGGAACAAAGCTAGATTAGTATGTAGGGGATATGTATAATTTTAAGGGGTACACTTTGAGGAGACTTTTACACCAATAGAGAGATTTAAGGCCATTAGATTGTTTCTAGCATATGAATGATTCAAAGGGTTTAACGTATATGGTAGATTATGATGGTCTTATCCCTATCTATTATGATAATACAAGTGCTATACACATCTAAACTAGACCTATCATGTACTCAAGGACCAAGCATATTCCCATAAGGTATCATTTTCTAAGAGAGTAGGTAAGTGAACAAAGTGTCATACTTGAGTATGTTTATACACATGATTATATTGTAGACACCTTGACCAAACCACTTCTAAAGGTAACATTTGAATAACTAAGACATGAATTGGGTGTAGTTTTAGATTAAGGTAAAAATAAGTTTTGAAGGGACCCCGAAACCCTTTAACAGAAACAAAAAAGATAAAGCATTACCATGCACCAGGAAAAGCATTCTTGAAACCTACTAAATAGTAGCAACAAAATCAGGTTAAACAAGGACAACATCAATATCCATTTTATATTCAACCCCCTAATATTCCAAGTAATGATTTAATATCTATTTTTTAGGGGTAAGATCTAGAATAGTTGCCTGCCTGCCATCAGCAATATTCTGCATACTTTCTAGCTCTCTAGTTTTCTTAGTGGATTTTCTTCTAGGTTTGTCCGGAGAACCAATATCTGATTTCACCTTAAAATGTTGTTCATCTCTTTTTCTAGGTTTATCCAGAGTAGAAGCAAGATGTTTCTCAGTTTGCTAGTCTTTTTTGCTACTTCTAGTTTCTACCCTCTTAGTATTGGTCTTTTTTTCCGCCCTTTTTCTTTGGTTTAGAATGTGCTTTAAGTTTTCTCCATTATCATTCACAGGAAGCTCATCTAAAGGGAAATCATTATCAACCTTAATCTCCCTAGACTGAGAAAAAATAAAATCTCCCTCCTCTAATTTATTTCTAGCTTCAGCCAAGAATTCACCTTCCTCTAGCACAATTTTGTCATCTACACCTCTCCATCGATCTTCTATCCTTTGATAGAAAATGATTTGTTTTGGTAGATCTATTAAATCATATATTCTTTGTATAGGTATTATGGTGTCTGATTACAACCCATGTCCTTCTTTCTTAAAATTTTCTTTCTCAAAAGAAAGCTCTTTATCCACCTCAGTATGTGGAGCTTTAGGATCTTCAAAAGAAGACTCTTTATCAACCTCAGCATGTAGAGATTTAGAATGTTCATTAATATTTTGTTCTTGTCAATGATCTTCTTTGGGTTTCCATACCTTCTTTCACTGGACCTTGGTCTTTCTCCCATCCAAAACATTACTAGGGTGATTTTTACTTTTGGAAGGACAATTTTTTACCAGATGCCCCTGCTTCTTACATGCATAGCAAGAGTTGGGGAGATCTTCAAAGAAAATACCTTGAGTTTTTTTGCCTAGCTTGGATATTAGATCCACTTTTTCTGGGAGATGATTCAGATCTTCCACTTTAACATAAAGTCTAGCAATTTGAAGTTTGGATCTGGTAGCCGTAGCATTATCCAATGCCACATGTTCACCAAAAGAACTGGCAATACCTTTAAAAATGTCCTCATGCCAAAACTCTAAAGGGAGGCTAGGAAGTCTAACCCATATGGGAGTGGTTAAGAAAAAAGAATCTGAGAGATCCATGTTAGGCTCCCATTTTTTAAATAACGAGAGAACATTTACCAAAAGACCACGGTCCTCCACTCAGAACCATATTCATGTCTTCCTTACAGTTGAAGATAAATGAGAAGAAACCATTCAACATTGGTGCCATATCTACCTCTCCTCGAATAACCCATTTATTTTTAACAATTTTTGTAAGAGAATCTAGATCTGGTCTTGCTCCTAAAGATTTATCCACTAGGGTGAAATCCATGGAGGACACAAAAAAATCTATTAAAGGATCTGGAATAAAAACTTGAAACTCACCTTTCTCCCAACAAGACTTGGGTGTAGTTACTACCCCTAGAAATCATTGAAGAAACCAAATTACTTAGGAGGAGCTAATCAATTTCATTATCTACAAGAATAGGTGAGTTTTTCTATTGAATAATTAATCTTAATTTGGATTCTTTCCTAGGTTTATAATAATTTCCTAAGTATTAGTTATTTGTGCATTTATTGTATTTCTAAATACATTTCATTCTTACCTTTATGAGGTGTCACTCATCTCCCTAATCCACTTTTTTGATTTAGAGTTACTTGCATGTAACTCTTCCTTCCCCACATGGAACACACCTCCCTTCTCTTTGTAAGGGATTATGACACAAGTGACACATACTTGGAGGGTTTGGAAGGTCATAATAGGGTCTATGTAACTCCCATTTTCCTCCTCTAGCTCTATAAAAGAGCTCTTCATCTCCTAATTTCCTCACTATAATATCTAGCTATCTCTCTTATTATTTTGTGCTCTTGATTCAATCTTGTACTTGTTGGATATTTTAGTTGTAAGCCTTCTAATAATATCACGTGGGTTTTTCTCTGATGTGTTTGATTTTCCACTTTGAAATCTTGTCTCAACTTGTGTTTTTCACCTTGAGAGGTAACTTAGTTTATTTATTATTTTTATTTATGTACATTAAATGTTATTTATAAATTATCTTGGCATAATACTAAATATGATATTATAGTTGGTTATCTTTTAATGTGGATTTGTGAAGAATTCACAATTTTTTTTTACAAGGGCTCCATCCTTACAATTTTGTTTGTCCTTAGTTTTTTTCTTTACTTTATTTTATTGAGTTTTTTAACCTCTAATCTAAAGTGTTGGAGGTTTCTCAAGGAGTTTTTGAATCCATAACTATTGTTTTAATTAAGATTGGAAAAAAATATTAATTATCTTTTTCCCTGTATGTATTATTTTTTAGTAAGTGTAATAATTTTAAAAATCTTCCACATTTATTTAACTATATATTTTGATTGGAATATATTTGAAATTTAAATAGTTTATTCATCTTATATCTACCTTTAATCTATCAAAATTTTGCAAGAACCCAGAACATGGTTTTAGATAAATCGATAAAACCGTGATTGGTTAATTTTTAGAAAATCAAGATTTTTTCAAAAAAAAAAAATTTCTTTCCTATATTTTGTTCTATGTTATCTTTTATGTGTAGCATTTTATTTTCTATTCATTCTTATCTAATTTATTTTTTATCACATTTTTCTACCCAATGCTTCTCTGGGTTATCACTTTTACATTCCATGTGGCACTCATGCTTGCTTTCCTTGTGCTTTTCTCAAGGTTTTTGAGTTATCATCCTCCTCTTCTTGTGATAGTTATATCCGCTTTGCTTGTGATTTCTTAAGGCTTAACCTTTCACATTTATTTTTGTTATGTTGGATTATTTTTCTTCTAGCTTGTTGTTTCACTCCACCATCCATGGCCATGCATTATTATCCTTGGCTAAGCATCATATTTTATTCTGGCATTCTAGTCTATGTAGATACCTTTTTATTGCCATATTGCTATTTTTAGCATCATTAATGTCTTCTTTGTTGCAGCATTTAAAATTTTGTAAATTTTTTTAATCCTTCTATACAATATTCTATACATTTTTAGTCATTTCTTAGGAAATGTTAGTCTTCCTAACTAGTTTGCGTATTAATTAATCTTTTTTCCATGTGTTTTACATCATTTCAAATTCAAAATATAAATCTCAGATAAAATAATCATCTTTTTTCAACTGTGTTATTAGTTTGTTGAAAATGGATCTCTTTTTTTGTTCATATCTCTTTGTGTAATTGGAATTTGGTGTAAGAGTAATGCTTGTGCCCATTAATATTTTATTTTATGTATAAAGATTCATTTTTTAGTGATTGTTTTTTTAAAACAAAAAAAATAAACCACTTAATTTTTACTCTTGAATTCCACGTGGTGAGTCATTTTTACCTATAGAAAGGAGTTTTTTGTTTTATTATAAAACTCATTTCCTTTATTTTTATCTTTTCAAGTCAATAGTTTCTTTACATGAAAGGTAAACCTTTTTCAAGTGGATATTTTTCTCATATATTTAGTTTAGAGTTTAAAACAAAAAAAATAAGTGGCATTTTTTTTTAAAATCTTGCACTTTCATAAATACATTATCATGAATGGTTCATGATTTTTTTATCATTTATAATTATTTATTTTGGGAAAATGAATTTAATAAGTCTTTTAATCACTTTAAAAAAAATTGGTGAGGATTTATATTTTCAAGATAATTGATCTAAACATCAAGCAATTTTAATTATTCATTTTTTATTAGATGATTTTTTAAAAATGTTCATTAGATGAATTAATGTTATTATTATTATTTTTTTCAATAACAGTAAAATTTATATCATATGATTTCATGGCCTTTCAATTGACCATTTTTTATTTAAGAAAATTATGCAACCCATTTTTTCCAAAAATGAAGAAATTATTGCTCTTAAAGAATAAATTGCAATTCAAAATGATTTTATTACTTATTTGCATCATTCCATTAATGCACTTCAAAATGATTTTCAAAGCAAAATAGATAATATACAATTTTTATTGATGCTTTCAATGTCAAATTTACATCTTTTGCACGACACTAGTTCTAATCATGGTGAATCTTCTTATATTTTTGAAGCACGTAAAACATATTTGAACACTTTTCTTATAAAACCTGACTTAAATTTCATGAAAAATATGGGCTATTCAAGTGGTTCACTTGGTAAGTGTCAAGATGTTATTCTTGATCCTCTTTTTTCTAATTTGAATGAAAATTTCAAGGTTTCGGTTATGTTGATTCTACTGATTCACATGCTTCTAATGTAAAATTAGAATCTTATTGTCCTCCTCATAAAAGGACTTACAATGCAACTTATTTTGATTATAATTATTTTAATGCTCATGATTTGGTTAAAAATATTAAACCTTGTGTGTATTTTAGAAAATATGGGCATCAAATATCTAAATATTGAAAATTTCATCCTTGCAAATCTTGTGGTAAATCCACACACGATACATTGCATTATTGGAAAATGATTACGTCTCCTACCTCTAAGGGTAAAATTGTTTGGATTGTTAAGAATGATGGATCTTCTAGAGACTTTTATATGTCTTTATGCAATAGTTATTCTAATGTTTCATGCATAATATGTTTTACAAGTGACACATCTTCTTTGTGTCTATTTTTATTAAACTCAAATCTTGTATGCATTCCTTGCTTTTTATTGCAAAGGATATATGATTTATTTAGAGATTTTATGACTAACTTATTTTTGTGTAGGTTAACACACTTTATAATAGAAGTTATCTTTATTCAAATTTTCCTAGTTATACATCTACTTTGATTATATTATGTATGTAGATTGTATTTTTTTTATCATAATAGTTACTTAACTTAAAAGATTGGTGCACGGTTACTTGTTTTGTAGGTTTTTGGATCATTACTCTTTTTGGTTGGTCTTTGTTATATGGTGGATTGAACACCTGGTATAAATCATATTCTTTGAGATTTTTTGTGATCACACTTTATTCTTTGTGACTTTTGATGGCACTTTCTCCTCTTTCTTATATCTAAACTATTGTAATTCCTCTTGAAGGAAGTTTCTATTAAGGGGGAGTATTGTGTCATTTCCACTCCTTTATTTGTTTGTAAAAGGTTTTATACACTTTTATAACCACAAATTTAATCTTAAGAGGGAGTTTTAGAGATTTAATCTTAATTTTGGTCCTTCCTAGATTTATAGGCTTTTCCTAAGTATTAATTATTTATGTATTTATTATATTTGTAAATATATTTTATTCCTACCTTTATGAGGTGTCACTCATCTGCCTAATCCACTTGTTGGATTTAGAGTTACTTACATGTAACTCTCACTTACCAACATGGCACACACCTCCCTTATATATGTAAGGCATTAATTTAATATCTATAATATCTATCTCTCTGTCTTCTTCTCTTATGATATTAATTTAATATTTTACTTGATTTTTAATAATATCATGTAGGTTTTTCTCTGATGCATTCAGTTTCTCACTTTAAATCTTGTCTCAACTTGTGATTTACACCTTGAGAGGTAACTTAGTTTCTTTATTGTTTTTATTTATACACATTCAATGTTATTTATAAATTATCTTGCAATAATTCATAATATGTTCTAATAAGGTATGAATGGAGATAGTGGGAGCATGTTTGTGTTATGTTTCATGAAATCATAGTGTTGTGTTGAGTATTTTGGTTACAAGGAGTGTGATCTAAATAGTTGCAAACATCACTTTATCATTTATGTCAAAGGGGGAGAAAATAATATAATGGGGAGATAATAATGGTTGGTATGTTTTTCCATCAATAACAAAGGGGGAGATTGTTGAATCATTATTCCTATTGTTGAGGTTTGGCATTGATATTGCCATTGATGTCAAAGGTTCTTAAGAAAGGTGTTCATGAGGTCATTGAAGAATGTTCTTGTTTGATATAATAATTGAGAGGTATGAAATTATATAAAGAGGATGTAAGGAATGTGATAAATGTGTATAATCATAAAAGAGTGTTTCAAGGCTAGTTGTCAAGTTTCAAGTACTTGAGAAGCCTAGTCATGACACTAGTCATAACATGTAAAGTCCTAGTGAGAAGGTTTGAGCATGGTGGCTTGGTGAGATAGATTAACATAGGAATAATAATATGTATGAGTTTTATTTAATATTTATGCGAGCTATTCTAAAATTATGAGAGTATAAAAGTGAGACTACATGGGTAGGACCTATAGACCTAGTATGCAACTGGACCACCTCTAGACCATGCTTGGCCTAATGAGGCATCTTGATCTATTTTCAAGGAATATGAAGGATGTTTGAATTTTTTTGAGAATGTGAGATATTTTTTGAGCATGCAAGTGAATAGGAGAGCACATGAAAAAGGCATAAAGTTAAGTTTCAAGGCCTAATGTGATTTGTAGATTAAGGTCTAAGCAAACAAAGAGAGAGAGCATAGCCTAATAGGATATGAGGTACAAGGAAAGTATTGATAAATGAGTTTTTTCATAGGTATGGTATATTTTTCAAGTATGTTCACAAATTTTTAGGTCATAGTTTGAAAGAAAAGACATGAAAAGTGGTTTTGGGGTCTCTTGAGTGCACAAAATGAAGGGTTCTCAACTTGAAAAGGACTTTCAAGTATTCAATGGCATGTGTAACCTATGAATGGGAACATAAGATATTAATGATATATTGGGAAGGGTCATATATAAAATTTATAGGCATTAGTTTTGAAATGAGGGGATAATATTTATGAATGATTGCTAAAAGTAAACATGGTTTAAACCCTCAAATAACCCTAATAGTGACCTAATATGAAAGAATTTTTTCTAAAATAACAATAATGTATTGATATGGATATTTAATTGATTGGATGTTGTAACAAAATCTCCCAATAACCTCTAAGTGTGATTGGTTTATCAGGTGTGTGAGTAGACCCTACAAGAAAGTGTTAGTTTCTCAAAAAATTACTGTAGCAGTTAGAGTTGACCAAGTTAAAGTTTATAAAAGGATTGAGGAAAAAGTTTGAGAATTATAGTTTGTGTCCATGGTGGTTTATAGATAGGTTCTATCCCTTAGGGTTTTTGAACTATTCATCCAAGTTTACTAGTCACTAATAGACCTAATGGTGAAAATAGTGAAAACTCCATGCAACAATGAGAAGATGTTTAGGGATGTGTTATCATAGAATATGGATGAATCCAAGTGAATGGATAAATTTTTAAATAATTTGAAGACATGTTAATGTTGGCTATAAGTTTTGGAAATCATTGTATACAACAAAAATTTGTTCACAAGTTGACTTGTCTAAGCTTAGAGAGGTTTGTGTATAATGAGGTCATGAGATTGGTCTGGAAGAGCAATATTGTCATTTGACCATATTATATTTATATATAATAAAGGTATAATGATCACATAGGTTCATAAAAACTCATCACAAGTCTTTAAAAGTGGTCATATAGGTGTTTATGATCAAAATTAAAATGACTAATCTTTAAGGAAAACTGACAGTTCTGAGTGAGCAAGTTGTAGGAGTGTTTTTGAGTCCTTTTGCCCAATGTAATGAAGTATAATGCAAAAGGTAAATTTATTGAGGTATTTAATATTATATGTATATGTTTTATTTCCATTATTTTAGCTAATTGGTGCTTTATATTTAGTAGTTTAAGACAAACTTTTTGGGTATGTATAGGGCTAATTATGAATAGTACTAATGGCATGCTTCAAGTGGTGTTTGGAGTTAAAAAAAAGTAATGGACCTATGATAAGTTTATAATAGGTATATTTGAGTTAAATATGAAGTGTTTATATCATTTGTGGAGTTTTAAAGTGTTCCAAGGAGATCAAATGGTAATGTGTGCTAATGAAGGCCTAATTGAATTAGGTCTCTTTAAGGCCTAAAAGAGGTTTTAGTCCTATATGCTATGAACGACATATTGTAATGTTTGATTAATGTTTTTGGCATGTAATAAGACCTATTTTATGTAAAATACAAGTGTTAAAGTGTGTATTTATTACCAATAGGTGTATGAGTAATAACCTATTATAAGAACAAGGCCTAATAGGCGTAATTGACTAGTTAGAGAATGAGTGAGTGGAAGCAAAGGATATAGTACTTTGAAGAGATGAAGGAGGTATTCTATACCATAATAATGGTGTATATAAAATACCATAAATATATAATAGGGTTATTTTTTTATGAAAATCAATGTCATATGACCTAATCAAGTCAAGAAGAGGGCTAGTTGAGTGAAGAGGCCTACAAGGTAGTTTGAGAGGGATAAGAATGTGAATAGTTGAAGAGGTGGTCATCATAAGTTGGTTGAGAAACAAGGTGATATAAAGGTGATAAAATAAATTAGGTGGATGATTTAGTGTTGAGTCATCTAGTGGGATTATTCCTCCTTGTAAGTGGGTGCTTGTTAAATCCTAGTTGGGTTGGTACTTAGCTAGTTGCGATTGGTGCTCCATGTGAAGTTGGTACTTCATTAAATTTGATATTTTAACTTATAGGACTATTGTCCATTTTTATATATCAATGGGTTTTATTACCCTTTTATGGTTTCCCACTCATATATATATTTTTATTATGCTCATTGTTAGGTTGTGGAGCTAAAAGCTTCACTGATGCAAACAGAGGAGGAGGTTACAGAGAGGTTACTGAGTGTCATAGACACCAGTGTCAGTTAGGCCAATCGACATCAGTAGGATTAGATAGGAAGTGCAACCGATGTCAATCAGGGATCGACTGGTGTCGGTCACCTCCAGGCAGACAGAGACTGACGTCGGTCACTTGTGTGGTTTAGAACTACAAGTTTTACAGGTAGTTAGTTAACGAACCAAGTGTTTACATGTCAAGAGCCAAATTTAGAATAAAATTTGTGGATCTAATTATTGTAATTAAGTGTCTAATTATTGTTTGCATGAGATCTATTTAAGAGACTCATGGGTTATATTGTAAAAGTGTTCTAGTTTGAGTTGAGCAAAGTTAGCTCCTTCTATGTGTGAGGTGAGCAAGGGTGTTCCTCCTAGTTCCACAGTAGTGCCAAGTGTGGGTGCTAGTTTTGGAGAATCAAAAGGGTTCTTCAGGTGTGTAGGATCTTGGTCAGAAGGTGTGGATGGCTACTTTAAGAGATTTGCATGGTAAGTAAGATCATTGATCTGTAGGTGTATGTGTGTGCATGATCCAGGTTTGCAGGTGTACAGAACCAGATTGATTTGTAGGTGTGCAAGATCAAGGAGGACAACAACACAATAGGGAGCAAGATCAGGCAGGATCTACTTAGAGTATGGTGTGTACTCAAAAAGAGAGTAAAGAGGAAGGCAAGGCAGTTCCTTCCAAAGTAAGATCATTTGGGTTGCAGGTTGTAGCAGTTCATGGGAGATCTACTTGGAGTGTGTTGTGCACTCGATTGAGTATGTGTATATACTTAGAGTACTGGTAGTAGTGGATACTTATTGGTTGGAGGTGAACACCAACTCTATGTTTGATTTGTGTGTTGGGACCGTAAGAGAGAGAGATTTGAGGAAAGAGATACTATACACTTGAGGTGTGGGAAGCCTCTGAGAGGTGTGGAGAAGAAGTGGCATCTTCTTTATTGTATTCTTTTCTGGATGAGTATTAATACAATTGGGTATTATCTCTCATATTCTGTGTTGTTTTTGAATTCTAGTTACTTGTGATTCTGGTTAATTTCGCATGTAAGTTGCTTGTATTTGGTAATCAATTGTGTGCTTTTGTATTTTCCCAACAAAGTGGTATCAGAGCTAAGGTTGCAGGGAGTAGGTTTGTGTTTGGTTATAGGTCACTCTCAGGGGTTTCTAATTGAGTGGGAGTAGAGTAATGGCAAAAGAAAGTAAGTTAAGAATGGAGGAATTGAAAAGCATGAATGGTCAATTACGGTCTTATGGAAAGAAAAAGTAGGGAAAAAAAATTTGTTGGTTTGTGGAAGATCATCATGAAGGAACTGAAGAAGTAGATGTTGCAGGTGTTGTTGCATAGGATGCTCTGGGATGTTTCTTGGATAAAGTTGAATCTTGGTTAATAGATTCCGTTGCCTCTTTCCATGCAGCCCCAAGGAGAGGAGCTGGTGAGCCTTGTCAAAGAATTGGCAAAGGGGAAGTGAAGCTGAAATTGTAGGTGGCCAACACATGGGTGTTGAAGGAGGTCATGCAGGTCCCAGGCTTGGAGATGTGGCTAATTTCTTCAAGAAAGTTGGGTGATGAGAGATGCACAAGAATTCTCATAGTGGATGCACTTTAATTAGCTGGTGGTAAGAAAGCAAGTACTCTTTATCTACTTGCTTATATTACTGATTCTTCTTCTATTGTGGAGACATGGCTTTGTAGGCTTGGTCACATGAGCAAGAAGGAGATGCATGTTCTTAAGTAGAAGACATATGTGTGTGATAGACTTAAGAACTGGAAAGCCTTGTTATTCTTGGAGGAGATGACAGATAGAGACCTATGGATGGGGCTGGATACTTCTAAGTAGAGCAATTTGGATAGGGATTTGATTCAAAGAAAGCTCATGGGTAAAAAGTCATCACTCATAGGCGAACATAGGTATCGGCGTCAGTCAGGAGGAATCAGCATCGAACAGATAGGTGCCAATGTCGGTCATGTGCAGACCAAAGTTGGTGATGTTGGGAAGGGTAAGACTAACATCAGTCAGGATGACTGGTGTTGGCAATAGGTAAGACCGACGTCAGTTAGGAGGACCAATGTCAGCAACAGGAGACACTAACATCGACAAAGTTGGTAGTCAAGATAAGTGCATGGAAATTGACATCGATCGGATGCAAACTATGTGGTGATCGAGGTCGGTCACTGTAACGGATTTTGGGTGGACAACAAGCTATCAAAGAGTCTCAAACACCCATATGGAGGACTGAAGGTGGTAAGTAAGCCTCAAATTCATTGTTCCTCTTCTTTATACTTGTTGCTCACTGCAGAGCAGGAAGGATCTAGGAAATAGTGGGAGCATGGCAGGAATATGATGCAGAACCAAATGGGAGATTTGGTAGGGTTGCCAGTCAGAAGAAAGCACTGAGAGATGAATGGATACCTGAGTTAAAGAATAGAGAGAATGGACACATGAGATGGAAGGCTAAGTCATATGGTCTTGAGGAAGCTGCAAGATAGTGGTACAGGGTTTGACAGGTGGATGACAAAGCATGGTTTTAGTCAATGTTAGGGTAACTACTGTGGTTTGTCTTACCAGGTGGATGATGATTGCAACATTATCCTATTACTGTATGTGGATGGTATGCTAGCTAGCAAGTTTGTACATATAGGGTTTTTTGTTGAGCCAAGGGTAAGCTTAGTTCAGTGGCATGTCATGAGGAATTTAGAGCAGCAAAATTCTTTGGCATGGGAGACATGGAAGATCACATGTTGATTTTGTCTCCAGTGGGAGCTGATGTGAGTCAGGTGTTAGTGAGGTTCATTATGAAGGATGCAAAACTAGAGCACACTAAGGGCTGGATAGTTTAGTGTCTAAAATCACATGAGGTCTGGTATAGACCTGAGTTTTCCCAAGCAATGGGAGCTGTCAGAGAGTCAGGAGCCAATTTGGGGAAGTGGGTTCTTAGGTATTTGAGAGGGACCAGTAGCAGGGATTCATGCTATGTATGGTTAGGACCTCACTACATAGGTTTGTAGGTTCAAATGTGGCAGGTTACTCAGGTGACAGGAGGTGCACCATAGGTTGTGTGGTGGGTGGTCTTCAAGATTGATCTTGAAGAGGGATACAAGCTAGGAAATAGATTAGATGGGGTACAAGTATAGGTACAGTGTAACTATTTATCTCCAAGTTGGAGATTGTTAGGTTATGGAGCTAAAAGCTTCACTGATGCAAATAGAGGAGGAGGTTGCAGAGAGGTTGCTGAGTGTCATAGACACTGGCATCGGTTAGGCCAACTGACATCGGTAGGATTAGACAAGAAGAGCAACTGACGTCGGTCAGGGGTCAGCTGGCATCGGTCACCTCCAAGCAGACAGGGACCGACATCAGTCACCTATTTGGTTCAAAACTACAAGTTTTATAGGTAGTTAGTTAACGAACCAAGTGTTTGCATGTCAAGGGCCAAATTTATACTAGAAGCTGTGGATCTAATTACTGTTTGCATGAGATCTATTTAAGAGACTCATGGGTTGTATTGTAAAAGTGTTGTAGTTTGAGTTGAGCAAAGTTATCTCCTTTTGTGTGTGAGGTGAACAAGGGTGTTCCTCCTAGTTCCACAACAGTGCCAAATGTGGGTGCTAGTTTTGGAGAATCAGAAGGGTTCTTCAGGTGTGTAAGATCTTGGTTAGCAGGTGTGCATGGCTACTTTAGGAGATCTGCATGGTAAGTAAGATCATTGATCTGTAGGTGTATGTGTGTGCATGATCCAGGTTTGTAGGTGTGTAGAACTAGATTGATTTGCAAGTGTGGAAGATCAGGGAGGATAGCAACACAATAGGGAGCAAGATCAGGCAGGATCTACTTGGAGTACGGTGTGTACTCAGAAAGAGAGCAAAGAGGAAGGCAATGCAGTTCCTTCCAAAGTAAGATCATTTGGGTTGTAGGTTATAGCAGTTCATGAGAGATCTACTTGGAGTGTGTTGTGCACTCGGTTGAGTATGTGTATATACTCGGAGTACTGGCAGTAGTGGATACTGACTGGTTGGAGGTGAACACCAACTCTGTGTTTGAGTTGTGTGTTGGGACCATAAGAGAGATAGATTTGAGGAAAGAGTTACTATACACTTGAGGTATGGGAAGCCTCTGAGAGGTGTGGAGAAGAAGTGGCATCTTCTTTATTGTATTATTTTCTGGATGAGTATTAATACAATTGGGTATTATCTCTCATATTCTGTGTTGTTTCTGAATTCTAGTTACTTGTGATTCTGGTTAATTCTGCATGTAAGTTGCTTGTATTTGGTAATCAATTGTCTGCTTTCATATTTTCCCAACACTCATGTGAATGACTCTTTATACATTGCTATATCTTTGTATTGGTTTGATGGTTCAAGGAATGTTAAGGTACATGTGAAAGAAATTTTAAGTGAATGATTCACCCCCTCTTAGTAATTTTAAAAAGAAATTATGGTCTTGTTATATGGGTTTTAAATTATTCCTATCATTTAATTATGCTAAAAATCATCCTCGTTGTTAACCTATTATGCAAAGGTAAGCCCTCACAATCACCTACATGCCTATTTGGGTAGAATGAGTAAGGTAACTACTATTGGGTTGAAGTGTGGGAGATTATTAGGAGAATATAATAGATTCTTAAAGATATATTAATATTATTAGAGTTTGATGTGATATATACAAATATATATCAGCACCATCAAGCTACCCTAGATGACAAGCTCAATTAAGAACTCTGTTGGGTACACACATGACTGTGTTGTAAAGATAAAGAGATTATAATAGAGTGTTGACCATTTTTATGTGTATACAAGGTATTTAATATATTTTAGGACTCAAAAACACATCATGAATAAGTATGGATAGTTAAAAAATAAAGAGGAATACCAAATCATCTCTTAAATGAGCACACACAACCTAGGCTTAGGACCACCACCTATAAGCCTAACTGTAGGAACAAGTCAAATTGAGCAAAGGGGACATAAACAGATGTCTTGGAATGTATGAAATTTTTTAGTATTGAGGAAACCCATATGAATAATGATCAATGTTGATGAATGAAAGATAATATTGTCATGAAGAGGGAATTCCACTCCTTACACAATCAAACTATAGGCAGGTTCATTAGGAAGAATAGAGAAAGACATGAGGAATCATACAAGGAGTTAAAGTGTAGGAGTGATAACATATTTTACTAAAGGTTCTAAATGATTATTTAGTGATTTAATCATTTTGAGTAAGGTAAGGTTTGGATGGCCTAATTAGGTATAACCAGGTTCATGAATAATAGGATGAAAGTATGATGAAACATGATATGAAGAGGATAATGCCTTAGTTACAATGGGAAAAGTTGATAATCATACTTAGTTTTATTCATTCTCACATTTTGTGCCTTAGTCTTCCTTTACAACTTTTCTCTCACACACTGATTTAGTGAGCAAGCTATGGCATGAGTGGTTTGGTCATCTGAACTACCATTATTTATAGTAGCTTAGTAAATAGGAGATGGTTAAATTTTTTCCATAGATTTAGTATTTAGGGGGTGTATGTCATGATGGTGCCTTAGGCAAACATCTAGAGGATAAGTTTGATAAAGGGAAGGCTTGAAGGGTTACACAAGTCCTAAAACTTGTTCATAGTGATTTAGTGGGTCCATTACCTACTTTGTCTTTTAGTAAAACTTATTATGTTCTCACATTTATTGATGACTATTCTAGGTATACCTGGGTTTATATTCTAAAACTCAAGAGTGAAGTATTTGATAGTTCAAATCTCTAGCAGAGAAATAATCTAAGAAGTATGAGAGACGAGAAAGGTTTTTAAATTGTATCTCAATGGTTATTAGTATCTATTGAGTGTTTGATACCTTGAATGCAATGAATAATCTTAATAGGATATTAATCCTATTAGGCCTAAACTAGTATCTACAGGCTTGTACCTAGAAATAGAAACCCTCTGTATGCTTTAGGGGTGTTAGAAGTTTTTGAAACCATCAAAGAAGGTAGTAAGGAAAACATAAAAAAGTTTAAGTATGGTAATAATCTCAAGTTTTGGTAGAAAGGTACTCATCCAATCTATTAGGGCTACACAAGTCCAAGTATCCTTAAACCCTAGGTAAGAAGACAAGGAAGCACAAAGGGTAGGGTTAAAGGAAGTTATATTAGAAAGGGTGTTGTAAAACCTTGAGAACATATTGCATAAGTGATCCATTTCCATAAACACTATAGGGAGTTAGGAGAGCCTACTCTAGTTCTCTAACACAAGTAGTCAAGCACTTAGGCTAACAATGAGACTTAAGAACAAACCTAAGAGAGAAGGAGACGGAGATGAAGCTTGAAAAGATGGAGACAATTATCGAAGGGTGAAACCAAGTAGATACAATTTATATGATGATGATGAGGTCACAAACCTACCTATAAGAGGCTTATACTTAGTATTAGGCCTAAAACATCGTTAAGGCCTCAAAACCTCAACCTTTATCTTGTGGAATATCAAACCTTCCTAATTATATTGAAGGCCATGGAGAGATGTGTGATGATGATTCAAGTCTTAGTAAACTTGTTTTAGATAGAGGAAAGAAAATATAAGGTCAACTAAGTCTCAAGACCTATCTTGAACTACACTATCCCAAACTCCCACCTTGAGCCACTAATTCAAAAACTCACATATTTAATAAAAAATAACTTAGGGCCAATGATCTTAGGAGGAATTATGGACCCCTATGCACTCACCATAGGTGAAGGAAAGATTGAGATTAAAGAGACCATATTTATGAATCATCACTAAAATTATAACCATGCTTAGAAATCTTATAAGGATTTTTAGGTCTACCAAATTTTACTCATATCTCTCCATATAATCTACATGGGATAAATAAATCTTCAAGATATTTAAGGGGGTCTATGGGCTAGACATCCATGAAAGAAAGTTTTAGATTGGAGGTTCGTAATTTATGAACTATTGTTAAGATGGTAGACCTCTAAAACCCTAATTAAATCCTTAGATAGACTAATTGCAAAAAAATTGATATATTTACACTCAAATGCCCTAAATTGGTCTTGAAGATCGATCCCACTCATGGTACTTGTTTGTATAAAATGTCATATAGAATTGCAAAAAATGTTACTTTTATAAGGTTTTGAGTAGAAGACAAGGTGTAGAAATTGATGGGGATTTTAAAATCATTAGGGAAGGTAGTTTGGGGCATATTTCACCCTCTCAAATCATAAATTTCTCATAAACTTCCTTAGAAAGACTTCTACAAGTCTAAACAAGAGAGCTAGTCTATAGTGCTAGTAGAAGATGACCTAATCACCTAGTTGGGTAGAGTTATAGGTGTATACTACTTATAAAGGCCTAAGTAATGATGTGGTGTGATTTTAGGGACATAAAAAATGATCAATTACCAGTCCTTAAGGCCCTAGTTAGGTTTTATGGCTACCAAACACCTGACACTAAGCCACTAGGCCTAATTGCCTAAGTGAACCTACTTGGTCAATAATAAGAGGTGTAATTTAGCATGGGAGGTTTTTGAGTGGGTCAGTTAGCATGGGAGGTTTTTAAGTGGATCATTATAGGGTAATGATGCCTTATGATGGATACATAAAGGTGATCAAACACACTTCATGGTCATTATAGAAAATTGGAGCAGTTTTCTTTAGCCTAGGTAATATGCAAGGAGAAGGGTGGGCTACTTAATGAACCATAAGGGATAATTAGAGCATAATGTACCTAATAATTATAAAAAGGAAGATGTGGCTTATCAAATGGCATGATAATTATTTTAAATAGGTCAACCAAGTTTGAACAAACCTCTACCATTCCATCTCAATGCCTAATAACTCTTTAAAGAATATCAAATTACCCAAGGCAACATATAGAGGGAGCATGAGGACTATTATGGCTATTTGTAACTATTTTTTAGAGTGATTTTTTTCATCATAACCTATAATACACACTTAATTTACATACCCTCTTCTCACTCTTGCTCATATTCTATATTTGGAGGCCCTTAAGCCATTGTATACATCCCTCACCTGGGTATGAGGAAACTCTGCCTAGATTTTTTACCTTGTAAAACTCTTAAGCTAATTCAAATGACTATTTTAGATTCTTTGATACTAGTTTAGTGTGTTATACTTATTTTATTCACACATGTGGGATGTTTCTCTCCCTCTATATTTTCTTGTCTCACCTAGTTTCTAGTGTATGATCTTATGTAGGTCATATAATGTGTTAGAGTGATGAGTGGCTGAGCTTAGAGTGGAGGTTTTATTGGTAAGTGTCTTAATAAAACCCTTACCATCATTACCCTCATGTCTTAACCACTTATTATAACCTATATGTGAAACATTTTTACATATGACCTCTTAGAAATAGAGGATTCAGTCACTTGTCTTATTTACTAGCATTATTTAAGGATAAATAGAGTGGATAAATTATATTAGTGAATCACCATATTTATATTAGGTTTAATTTTATGCATTATATTATTATTTTTCACCCCAAAAATCATTAGGTCTTAGTGATTTGAAAGTAATTTACAAACTAGGGGAGCTAGCCCAATAAACTAGAGTTTTAGCCTAGCCATAGGTCACCCAAAGCCTTGAGCTAATCCCATATTACCCTAAAATTTGAGGTATGATGAAAAAAATTCCTCCTATGGTGTGGTTTGGAGTGATAATAGTTCTAATATGCCTAGTGGGACTAGATTCAAGAATGTTGGAGCACATTCCATCCTTAGTTGGTGATCTCAAGTAGTTGCAAGAATTGGAAAACCAAATTAACAATCAGATTTCATTCTAAAATGCATCACAAGGTCTTCAATTATGGGTAAGAATATTTGTTATTGATAGTTCAAATTGTTATTCATGTGTCTCAGAATGTGTAATGTTTTCATATAGAGAAGACTTCTATCATACACCTCCCTATTAGTAGGCTTATGACCCCTATCAACCCTATAATGAGCCTCTTTATTTCCAAGATTATCAACCCCATTGTGAGCCTTATTAACCACCCTATCAGCCCATTTATCCTCCTAATAATTCTTAGTAGCCTATATATCTTCTTGATTAGTCTAACCATGTCTCAAACTAATCCATTTTAAACCTTAAGCAAAAATTATTGGGTTATGAGAGACACATGGTGGGGATTAACACATAAAGGAGTTATGCCCAAGATATTCTTAGGCACCTTATTAATAATATGAGAGATTCATTACAACAAGATAAGAGAGATAGAGCATCTATCATGAAGGATAATCAATTAAGGCTTATTAGTGATATGTTGGACACAGGCGATCAAATGTTAAGCATAGAGGAGGAGATAATAGTCCATGAGGGGAAGTAAATCCATTTTTATCAACTTCATGTGCCCTAATTCATCTCACATTAGTACTTTATTGAGAATCCCATCATCCCTCAAGAGTTTAAGGTAAGTGAATGTCAAAACCTTATAAGTTCCCCAAAAGCTCCTCAAAACTTCCCTACTTTGAAGTCCATCCAAGAAATTATGCAAAGGAGAGAAGAAGAGTGTGTTGAGAAAGTTAGTTTCATATTATAGATCATACCTTGTATATTTTTTCCCTTCCTAACCATATTGAAGACATTTATGATTAGATAAGGCTTAATTATGAATCCCACCTAAAGAAGAAGATTGAATTTACAAATGAAAATCTATCTCATTTAGTGGATACTGTAAGGATAATGTAAGCTTAAAATAAGGTACCTTCATTCATGCTCATAGAAGAGACTCCTAGATCCAAGTTTCTAACTTGGAGCCAAGTGGTGGAGTCATGGGGGAAGGAAGATCAATTATATCTATGCCAAGAGATTGAATAAAATAAGAATATGAGGCCACTCAATCCCCATCCCTCCCTCCTAAAGATACCAAAGTATTCCCATCATAGAGGTCTATTCAAGACTCTATTAAAAATGACAATGAGGTGCTAGTTATCAACAATGACCAACTCAATGATAAGAATCTAATATCCATAACACCACCAAATATGACCTCCCTTCTAGAGTAAATTCAAGGGTATTCCATTCCACTCATTAAAAAGGAACCTAACCTTTATAAAAAAAGTAAATAAGGTCAAATTGAGGTGGTAGTTGATGAAGGTGACCTAAGTGAACTTGAGGAAGAAGTTATCATTGGTATACCTCTTGGTGAAGAGAGGCACAACTTAGCCTTCAAAGATGCAGAAGCGGATGGGATACAAGAGTATGATAAACCAAAAAAAGAATTCATACCTATAGATCAAGATGAAGATGACTTATAAGACCTCCTTGATGACATACCAAATTCTCTTCATCATGAAAATCATCAAGATATTTCAATGGGTCAAAAAGAATGCAGACCAGCCAATGAGTTTGAGGAAAAAGATTAATTTGATGAGAGACAAGCTAATAAAGTTGTTGTTAAGGATGAGAGAGATTTTAAGCATCTATAAAAGGTGGTAGAGGGTTTATAATATCTTCATGAATTTGGTCAAGGATTTAAGGTTTCAAAGTCTTTGTCAAACTATGTTATATATACTCCTGCATCAGTCACTATCCAACTTGAAGAGAGCCCAAACAAACTTGAATTATGTGAAGATCAATAAATGGATATATTTGACATCATAAGGTTATGTTAATATCTTATTGAGGGATATAATGTCCAATTTTATATTGAGGAGGATGTTTCCATCAAACAAGAATAAGTTAGCCTTCTAACTATGCCATCATGAGGAGTTGTTTCATGTGAAGATGACTTGTTTGAGGTACTCAAACAAGGTTAGCAACCCCTCCTTCCACTTTCATATGAATTTTCACTCTTTTAAAATTAAAATAGACCTTATTGGCCTCAATATTTCATCAAACAATATTCATCTATCCTTGAGGATAACTCCCCAAGCATGCTACAATATTTTCAACAAACTATTCAGTTTGATCAGGAATAACCCATGACTAAGGCAAAAATGAGCTTGTTTAAGAAACTAAGACAAGTGTGGAATGAATATTAATATGTGCATGAATATTATAACCAAACTAAGCACCTAAGGGTGGATAAATATGTTTAAATTTATCCTATAATAGGATATAAACATGCATATATCTCCAAATACAAGTGGAAGACCTCCTTCAATGAGCAGTACCTGATTGTAATCCATTCAACATATAGTAATCTGACCTCATGGTGTCATTATGATAAAAGGACCTTACCATTTTATCCTAGAGGAGAAAGGTTTTGGGTTTAGGTTAGTTTTTTATATATGTTTGTTGTCTTTTTTCAATAAGTGTGTGAACACAAATGTAGTTAGTTTCCTTACTTTGTGTCATTTCTTGTTACTTCCCTTAGTTGTTAAGAGTTGTTTCTTAGGCATTAGAGTTATTTCTTAGGTGTTAGGTGTTATTTTTTTTGGGTTGTTGTTCTATTCCTTGAAGAGGTGTTATAAGGTGACAATCTATTTGACAGTCCAAGGAAATGGCCATCCAAGTTATATTTCCATCTCATTTGGATCATGATTATCATGGAGAGTTCATGGGATCTCTTGACCCCCATGAGTCACAAACGATGTTGAAAATTTTGACTCCTAGGACAAATTTCAACCCCTACCATTAAAAAACTTTCCATAAAACCCCTCTAGATCTTGCCATGGTCTTTTATTTGCTTCTTGAAAACTTTATTATCATGGTTTAAGGTTTCATGCTGTGTTAGTCATTGCTTGAGGGATCATCCTAAGTCATGGCCTATTTTGAGGTCTTTGGTTGATGCCCTAGTTGGTAATAGTGGTCATTTAATGAGTGAAAGAGTTGTCATGTCCTTTTCAAGCTTTGAGAGTGGTCTTTTCCTTATTTGACAAAGTTAAGGTCTCTTAGTAAAGTTTAACGTAATTTGAAGAGTTTAAGGTTTATGGTTCTCATAATATATGGGCCTATTTTGGCTATTTATTGTGAGAGAGGCCTTGAGCATATGTATGGGATATTTTCAAAACTTTTTAAAATCATAGTATGAAGTGGAATGATGTATTAAAGGTTATTATTTAGGGGTTTACTCATCTAAACTAGTTTCATGCCTTATTTATCCCCTAAGTCATCAAATGACATTTCAAACTCTCATATAAGTAGTCTTGCATTGAGTAATATTGCATTGTGAAAATTTGGAAATGAGAATGTTTTAATGTCAATTAAATTAGTAATGACCTCCAAAGAGTCTCATTGCCATCATATAATTATAACAAGGTATTTCATGCTTAAAGGGGTCTATTTTAGAAGTCAAACCCACTTTCCACTAGCTAAATAGGCCCCACACATGGGAAACATGTCATTTAAACTTACTCAAACATAACACCTTATTTTGAATTTTTTTTGACTTCTATTTTCCACCCTCTTGCCCAACAATGGCATCCCAAGGTCTAAAACATGGAAAAATGTAGAAAATAAGTTATTTTACATGAGTTTTACAAGCTTGTATAGATATGTATGGTTAGGTCTATATAGATGGAGGTCACAAATTTCATATAAGTTTATATCAAATGTATTAGAGAAGTTTTATGTCCATAATGTGAAAGATAATTCTAAAATAATTTCTCTTTCTCCATCGATCTCTTTAGCAGTCATGGATAAGATTTTAAGTTTGTGCTCAATTTGTATAGGAGAGAGAAGGTGAGGGTACAAGATATTGTATAGATGAAGGGAGTATAATTACCTTCAAATAATAGGAATTAGTTTCAAATCTGACCCTCTGTGCTTTATGAACAAACATTAAGAACTTAATTAGCTAGATTAGCCTTCTTCATCTATGCAAGGGTCAAAATTGCATTGATTTTGGTGCATTATTGAAATGGTTTTGAAAATTATTATTTATATATGTGTTATATGGGTAATAATAGTATATATAAATTATTTAAAACAAATATTTCACACATGTGATCCCTAAAAATAAGGAACCATTTGGGGTTTCTCCATTCACTAGCTACAGGTAATGTTCTTCATGTTGTAGAGACTTTGGTACGTGAAAATGGAAGTGTGTATTAGTTATAAGTTTTATGGTAAGTTAACTAGAGCCATTAAAGTATCCCTTATCTAAAAATCATAGTTGAGTCACCATAAAACCAAAAAAATCTCTCAAGTTCTATTCTAAAGTGATTATCTTATGTGATCTCTTTGTAAGTGAACAAGGTATCTTTGTAGTGTCTATGGAGAGCCATAAAGATAGGATAAAACATGAATTATATCCATATTATTATCATATTATATGGTTTTTCCCTCATTACTTTCTTTTATTTATGCTAAAATCATCATCATCCTTATCCTATTATGCTAAGCAAGCCCTCACAGTGACCTACATGTTTATTTGGGAAGATTGAGCAAGTAAGGTAACTAATGTTGGGTTGAAGTGTTGGATATTTTGAGAATCATATAAGAGATTCATAAGGATATATGAATATTATGATAGGTGGAGGGGATAAATCCAAATAGAGATCAACACCATCAAACTATCCTATATTACAAGCTTAGTCAAGACCTCTATTGGGTACACATAAGATTGTGTTGTCAAGATCAAGAGACTCTAATAGAATGTTGACCATTAATATGGGTGAAAAAGGTATTTAATATATTTTATGAATCATAGAAACATCATGAATAGTTATGGAGAGTTAAAAATAAAAAATAGCAATACCAAATCATCTCTCAAATGTGCACACATATCCTAGGCCTATGACCACCACCTACATGCCTGACTATAGGAACATGTCAGACTAAGCAAAGGGGACATATTTATATGTCTTGGAATGTATGAAGTTATGAAATATTTTAGGAACAACATAGGAAGAATGATCAATGATGATGAATTAAAGAGAAGATTATCATGAAGAGGGAAGTCCACTCCTTGCATAAAGTCAACATACATGCAGGGTCATTGGGCAGAATAGAGAGAGACATGAGGAACCATATAAGAATTTAAAGTGTAGGAGTGATAAAATAGTTTAATAAATGTTATAAATTAATTTCTAGTTATTTAATCCTTTAGAGATAAGGGAAGGCCTGGATGGTGTAATTAGGCCTAGTTAGACCTAAACAACGACTTACAAGTAACTTCATGAATAAGAGGATGAAAGTATGATGAAATATGATGTAAAGAGGGTAGAGATAAGAAAGATTTTTGAATTGTATCTTAATTTTTATCAATATCTCTTTAGTTTTTTATCCCTTGAATGTAAACAAGAATCTTGACATACTATTAGACCTATTAAGCCTAAACTAGTATTTATGGGCTTGTACCTAGAAATGGAAACCATATGTATGTTTTAGGGGTGTTATAAGGATTTAAACCATATGGTAATGTATTAAGGAAAACATAAAAAACTTTTAGTATGGTAAGGTCTTAGGTTCAGGAAGAAAGGCACTCATCAAAACTTTTAGGGCTACACAGGCCCAACTATCCTTAAACCCTAGGCAAGAAGATAAGGAAGCACAAAGAGTAGGGTTGAATGAAGTTATGTTGGAAATGGTGTTTTCAAACCCTAATAACACATTACATAAGTGTTACATTTCCATAAACATTATAATGAGCTATAAGAGCCTACTCTAGTTCTCTAACATAGGTGGTCAAACACTCAGGTTGGCAACAAGACTTGAGAGCAAACCTAAGAGAGAAGGAGACTAAGATGAATCTTGGGAAACTAGAGACATTTTAGAAGGGTGTAACCAAGTATATAAAAGTTATATGATGATGATGACTCCACCAACCTACCTATATGATGCTCAGGCTTAATATTAGGTGTATAAGGTCTAAAGCATCCTTAATGCCTCAAAACCCTAGACTTTGTCTTGTGGCATATCAAACCTCCATAATTATATTAAATGACATGGAGAGATATGTGATGATGATTCAAGTCTTAATAAATTTATTTTAGATAGAGGAAATTAGAGATAAGGTCAATTAATCTCAAGAACTATCTCAAAGTGCACTACCCAAGGTTACCACCTTGTGCCATTAATTCAAACACTCACATCTTTCATGGAAAAAAGAATTAAGGCAAATGCTCTTATGGGGAGTTGGGGAACCATATTAAATCACCATCCATGGAGAAAAGAGTGAGGTTAAATAGACCATATATATAAATCATCACTAAGACTACAACCATGCTTTAAAAGCTTGTAAGGAGTCTGAGGTCTACCAGATTACACACATATCTCTTTGTACATTCTGCATGGGACCAAAATCTCTTTAGGATATCTGAGGGGGTCTATGGGCTAGACATCCATGGTATAAAGTTTTGGATTGGTGGTATTTAGTTTATGAACCATCATTAAGATGGTAGAACTCTACAACCTTGTTTAAACCCTAAGATAAACCTAATTAGAGAAAACTTAATATATTTACACTCAAATTCTCTAAATTGGTCTTAAAGACACTTAAATCACATAGTTCACTTAGAGGATATCCTAGTCATGGTAATGGTTTGTATGGAATGCTATATGAACTTATTATAATTGGTACTTTTACAAGGTTTTGAGTAGAAGATAAGGTGAAGAACTTGATGGGGAGTTATAAATCATTATGGAAGGTAGTTTGGCACATATTTCACCATTTTTTCTCATAAAATTCCATGTAAACACTTCTGCAAGTCTGAATAGAAGAGCCAGTCTACAAGTTCTAGTAAAAGGTGACCTAATCACCTAGTTGGGCATAGTTGCAGGTGTATACTACTTAAAAAGGCCTAAGTCATGATGTGGTGCAAGTTTAGGGACTTGAAATATGATCAATTACTAGTCCTTAAGGCCCTAATATGGTTTTAAGGCCACCAAACACCTAAAACTAAGTCACTAGGACTTATTTTTTAAGTGAATCTATTTGGTCAACAAGAAGAGGTATACAATGGCATGGGAGGATGATAAGTGGGTGATTATAGGGTCATAATTCCTTATGACTGATACATAAAGGTGAGAAGAGACACTTCATGGTCATGTTGACTTCTTTGACCACAAGTCAAATAAGGTCAACCCCTTATGTAGTTTAAACTTGCCATAGGGTCCCTTAGGGTGAAAAATGTGTTCCATGGTCTTAAAAAGGGTCAAACAACATCCTTTAGCTTTTTCATAGTTGTGTAGATGGTCTTATGTCATCTAGGGGTTTTTTTTGAGTCATTTATTGAGTTTTTATGGTTTCCATAGAGGGAAAAGTGTGTGAAAATGTCATTTAACATCCATATGTTAGTTAGACATCAGAGAGACTATTTTGAGCTAACAAACTACAAGGTTCAACATATTAGAAGAATTTTAACTACATAAAGGGAGAGTTTGGGAAGTTGTATGGAATGTAAGACAATATTGATACATGTGGCATACTTTAGAGTGACTCTTTAGGTCCCCTTAACTTAATTCCTTTATTTGGAAGCTTTGACAAGCTCAAAAATGGCAAAAAACTATTATATATTTCCATCACTCTCCTAGACAAGCAAAAATGGTCAACTATTCTTTACATGGTACAAACAAGAAGAGCTAAGTTAAATCAAGTGCCTTTGGTGGATGATAATACTCTTTTTATACTTCCAATTCATGGTTATAGTTATAGTATTGGTTGTTTATGCTTTATGAACCATTTATAAGAAGGTTTGCTCCTCTTTTTGGCCTACACATCCCCATGGCCTACAAGTTTTCTCTTTATTTGCATATTTATGTGAAAACCAAGTGTTTCACATGTTATATAAGGGAATGAAAACCTTTCTCACATTGTTCCTTTTTTTTTACATATTTTGTGTGAAGGAGTTTACATGATCACTCTCATCTTTCTAGGAAGACTCCACTGACAGTCTATAGATAATGTTTTCACTATTACAAAGCTTACCTTCCTATAGTGGATTCAAAGCAAAGATGGAATTTTATTTCCACTCTCATATTACATGGTGAAAAGTTTCAATTATAAAGGTATGGTATAAAGATTATTGTATATGTTTGGAAGAACATAGTCACATACATGCATAGTTAGTTCTCCTGAATAGTCACCTATAGTTAGGTGAAATTGATTCTTGAATAGTCATGGTAGTAATAAAGGAAGAATTCATAGCGTTGAGATGATTCTAAAGAGAAAATAATAAGACCAATCCTTTCAAACAATTAAATATTGCTTGTGAGAACTAATATACCCCACAATCCTATTTTTCTACACCTACAAAAAGTCTTCGATAGTAATAACACCTACAGGAAGCTCCAATAGAGGTATGAGAGTGTTGTATGAAGATTTTTAAAACCATTTGAGGTCTTAAACTAGGTCTAAGGATAAGGAAAGCATCATGGTAATAATAGTGAGGTATTTTCATGAAGGTGAACTTGAATCCTATGCCTATAGGTGGAATAAGTTGCAAAAGGGACACTTCACCTTAATATCTCTGAATGAGGATTATACCTTACATTTGATCCTTCCATAGTATAATGTCTTGAGGATTATACAAGTCTAGTTATTTAAATCATGAAGCCCAAGCATAAGGGAAATGAATTGATAAAATTAAATGGTTTCTTGATCAAGGGATGAATATGTTTGAAGGGTTTCAAATTTAGGTAGGTTTAGCCTTTGATCCTTAGAAAACACTATGCTAAGATGACTAAAAGCAACCAAGACTATAGTGACCTATAGTATTTAGTGATACTATGGTTTCAATGGCATGAAATAAACTAATTTAGGTATGGATTGTTATAACTAACCTAAATAAGGATCAAATAAGGTGAAACCCAATTCCAAGAGACACACCATTAACTATAGGAATCCCTTTTCCTAGGGTAGGAATCTATAGTCAATATGCAGACCCACATAATGTTGATGTGAGAGGATGAGAGCATGGTATACATGGTCTAGATGTTAAATTAAGTTAGAGATGACCCAATAACCCTCAAGATGAAACTAAAGGAGAGAGATAGTACCTATGACTTGATGAACACCTAAAGGGGTCTCATTTGTCTAAGGATTGCCATATATAGTCTACTATAGTAGACAGACTAGACCTAGTTAGATGGAGAGTGCATGATGATAAGGTTGGTATAAGTATAGATAAATTTAAATTTTTGATACCACTATCAAATTGGTATTAGAACATCACTATAACTCTTAGACAAAAGTTGTAAGAACACGAACCTACAACCACAACCTTGGAGTTTCTTAAAACCCTACATAGCCAAACCATATAAGTATATCTTAGAAATTTGAAGTATTAGGGCCTCTAAAAAGATGATATAGATTTTTTATTTGGTGTATAATTGTCTTCATGACCCATTTGATCTCCGTATAGTCTTATTTTGACCAAGGAAATTGGAGATATGCCCTCTATTTTATCTTAAATAGAGGGCACTCCCAGTCAAAACATAATTGTAAGGTGGTGAGTATAAGGTAATAACATAATATGAAGATTCTTGGGATGATGTATAATTGTGTGGAATGTTTATTTGAGAATAAACAAGTATAGGGAAGACCTCATAGTCCTAAGAAAACATTCAAAGGTGGTTATGTACAACTAGAACATAATTAGACCTATTAGGGCCAGACTAGAGCTAAGCACTAATGGTGATGAATTCCTTTTATAGGACAAAAATACCATTATAAACCATGTTGAGAACTTAAGGGGAGAATATAAGGATATTTAGAACCATTGGTTTACATAGGAAGTGCACAGGGGGTCATTTTTGTCTCAAACTCACTTTAATGTGTATAGAATGTAATCAAGAGCTTAATAAGCGAATTTCAAACACTCCTAACTATATGGAAAAATTTCATGGTGCCCATAGGATATATATAAGGTTGAGAAATTTTCTAAAATTGGTTTTAGTGGAATTTGTTTAGAGGTTAGATATTAGGATTTTATGAACAATCCTTAATAGTCCGAATGTGTTAAAACCCTCCTAAAATCTTATCTAAAACCCGATGGAAAGGAAACTAACATAATGCATTCAGGAGGGGTAATTTTGCCTATAAAGTTCCATGGAATTTTTTAAGACTCTCTCAAGCTCCTAGATACCCAATTGGTCTGTGCCTTATATGAATGAGCTAAAAATAGGGTTTCTTATAGGTTTTTATGTGTTTTATAGGTGTAAAGGAGATTTTAATAATGAAAAAAATTGGATGAGGTCAATTGGGTCCATTATAACTCCATAAATCCATTTATAACCTTAGATAAGTAGTTAAAAATCTCTACTACATAGTTTATTTCTAGCAGTCTTAAGCAGATAATGAGAATGACAAATTGAATACCAAGTGAGAGAATGATAATTCTATTTTTGGGATTATTTAAGGTATAATTCATGAATTAAAAGGTAAAGAGGCTCATTAAAATTGTCTTAAAACCTCTTTCATGTATTTTTTTGAGAAACTGAAGGCCACTTGGATGACAAATGTGAAGAATGAGGCCTAGAAGACCAATGAATGACTGTAGATGGTGAGTACAAGTGTCCAGAAGATGGCTAATAGTTAGGGACACATATGATGAATATCATGGAATGTTTAAAAACCCCATAATATAGTGCACATGTGTTACCTCTATATATTCTAATTTCAAGTTTTCAAGAGATGTTTCATGATGAAGGTAGTTTTCAAGAAGACCATTCAAAGACATTATGCTAATTTAAGGAGTTTTTCCTATTTTAGATGGACATTTTTCCAAAAATACCTTCCATACATATGTTATATAATCCATTATTCTAAAATTTAATTGGTACTCATCACTTAACACTTTTTCTTGTGACCCTTGAGTTTGATTTCTTCTCTTTCTTCTCACATGAATATAAATGCAAGCCATTTTGGCTTTTGTAGGGGAATCCACACCTGGTATGGAAAAGCCTTATTGGTTTGATGATATATTTTAACTTTTAAATAATAATTTTAATTTGGTTTTTAGTTCATTAATTTCTTGTCTAAGTGTGTGAAGTGATGCATAGTGAAGTGTCTAGTGATAATCATCTATCCTTGAGTTCTCTTTATCATTTCATGTTTGGTATAAGTATTTCTCACTCTAAAAGGTCACATGAAGTATAGTTACTATGTTTGATTATCTTAAAGTGTAAAATTAGCCATGGTTTCTATAATCTAACATCTAGTTCACTCATCTTGAGTATTCCAATGCATATCACCTCCTTGTTTGAAATGTTAATGTTAGAACAATGTAGACTTTAAGACTAGTGTTGTAGGTTATGTTTCATAGTGCAATGGTATGGTAGTCTAATGGATATATTTATAGTGTATCAAATTATAGATTAATTTATTTTCAATTTTAATTCTATCCCTTTTCATCCAAGAAAATAATTAGTGTAGGTGATAAGCATTCAAGGATCAATCTAGGGAGCTAGCCCTTAAACCTAGAGGTTTACCTCTACCATAGGCAACCCACAGGATTAGAATTATTCCAATGTTTCCCAAATCTTAGAGTAGACTTGAAAAACAAAATATAAGGTGAAAAATTTTTTGACAAAATTTTTAGCATGATTGGTGGTACCGAGGTCCAAAAGATCAAAAATATTATTGGCATGTCTTTCCTCTTATCAGGTTTTGGAAGCATTCAAGAAAGCACCAATGGTGACTTCAAATAAAATCATTTGGTTGTAAGTAGTCCATGTATCTATTATTGAATATTTTTATCAATTACCATGTGTCATGTAACTAATAAAGTTTATATGTCTGGCTATGTTGATAATACCCACTATGCACCTTCTTATCAACCTTGTTATGACCCATGTTATACCCCTCAAAAAACCTATCAAAATTGCTATTAGTTTTATTATCCTTGAAAACCCTATAAGTATCGTAGTCCTTCTCCATATGAACATCATGTTGTTGAACAACCATACAAATAAGGTTATCAAGAATAGTATTAAGAAGTATCTTTCTATCAACCCCAATATGATTCCTACTAGCCTTGTGATGAAGTGTCTCCATATCCATCTCAACTTGATTATTATCAATCTTGTCTTGAGGAATTAGATAATCCTATTTATTGGAGAAAAAGATATTTTAAAATAAAATATGAATTCCTAGTTTAACAAATTGAATCTCATCATAATCCCCACTATTATACTCCTACTTGAATCCCATTTCATACCAAGTCCTTATTGGCACACATGCCAAGTCTACTAGATAATGAATAAGAGATGGGAACATGGGATAAAAGGTTTGATGCCCTCCCTAACCATATAATGGAGTGGTTTAGAGGTTTTATTCAAAATTTGATGGATGTGTGGAATGAAGTTGAAAAGGAAAATCAATATAATATCAATGAGCAGCTATACTTTCAAAATATTGTGTCTAATGCTTAATAGATAGACTAAGAATATGGGAGAACCAAGAGCTTAAAAGTGATTATGTAGTTATTAAATATCCTCAATAAGGCTATGAGAAAAGTGAAAATCTTGTTGAAGATGATGTATTTCCTATTGATCATCCCAACTTATCATTCCCCTATGAGTTCATTAAAGAAGCATCCTTTTCAAAAACTATTCATGATCCCTCCATCACACCTCATACTCCCTCTCCAATCCATGATCCTATCCATCACTCACCCACCTCATCCCTTATTGAAAGAGAATCCATCTTATGGGAGGCAAGTTAAAAAGAATAATTTGAGTTTACAGTTTATAAAGAAGATGATTCAAATGAATATGAAGAAGAGATCACTATAGGGGCTCCCTTTGGTGAAATAAAGTGCAACTCAATCTTATTAAGTGAATGAGAAGATGTTTAAGGTCATGTTGTATCATTCCATAAATAATTTGGTCAAGACATGAAAAAAAAGGTGTTTGAGAAGGATTGAATATCTACTAAGTTAGTTGATGTCCATGAGAAGGAAATAAGAACATATACCTCCTACTGTCTGAGTTGAATATATTTAAAATGTTGTTGAAAGTGTTTTGACCCTTGAAGCACAACGTGATATCTCCCAAGGTATCAAGTATGTTGAAGTGGAAGTTAATGAGTTTATAACTGATAAGGAGTTTATTTCTATTCAAGCTCTTGAAGCTACCTTACGTCTTGGTGGTATACCCTTAAAATAAGATCTAATGCCATCCTAACTTGTTGAATTTTCAACTAGCTATGATGTTGATCAAGTGCTTAAGGATCAAGAATATAAATTTGAAGAGGTGGTGATTCTCAAAGAGAAGGAGAGCAAGGATGATTGGTAATAATAGATGAGGCTCTTTTAAGAACTTAAAGAAATTTTCAAAGTTGAGGGCCAAGTGTATAAGAAGATAGATTAAGAGGTCTCCATGGAGGATAATGAGCAAGATTGGATGGACTATAGAAATCTCCCTGATGAGCTTGAGGGGATTTTATTTGGTGAGCAATTTGATCTCTCTCATAGTACCATAGAAGTTAATTAGGTATGTTTTTTTGAAGCACCATGGGAAGTTGTAGCTAAGAAGTCTCATGAGAAGGTTGAGGTTGTATAAGTACACAAGGAGTTTACCTTCATAGGTGATCTAGTTGTAGCTACCTTGATTGCATTAAGTATCATGATAAGGAGATTGGTAAACATCATGAAGGAGTTGGAGAGATCAATGCAAATGAACAAAAGGCAATATGTCTCATTTTGTCATTCACTTCTTCACTTCATTAAGAAAATAATGGCTCAATATTACCATTTGATGTAGGAGGAAGAGGTTTATCTAGGTTATTTTGTGTACAAGTTAGTTTGTTTGAGTTTGTTGGTGTTTTACCTAAGTGCTCATGAGAGTACACGTGTGTTTGATATCTTGTCTTGTCTTGTGTGATTTAGTTTCTTGTCTTGTGTGTCTTTTTATTGTTTGGTGTTATTTTAGAGGTAATTTAGTGTCCAATATATGTATAGGTGACTCCATAGCCTAATGGATAGGAGAAGGATACTGGTCCATGGCATAGCTGGCTTGCCACCCCTAGGAAATCACCAAAATGTTAACTTATTTAACCACAAGTAAAATAAGGTCAACCCCCTATAAATTTTAAACTTGCCATAGGGTACCCTAGGGTGAAAAATGTGTTCCATGGTCTTAAAAAGGGCCATACAATATCTTTAGCTTTGTCATAGTTGTATAGTTGGTCTTATGTCATATAGGGGTCATTTATTGAGTCATTTATGGAGTTTTTTTGGTTTCCATAAAGGGAAAATTGTTTCAAAATTTCATTCAACAGCCATGTGTTAGTTATATGTCAAAGAGACTATTTTGAGATGACAAACTATAGGGTTTAATGTATAAGAAGAAGTTCAACTATAAAAATGGATTGTTTGGGTAGTTGTAAAAACTATAAAATAGTCATAACACATGTGGTAGACTTTAGAGAGACTCTTTAGGTCCCTTAAACTAAATTAAATGATTAGGCAAATTTGACAAGCTTAAAAATGTAAAAAAAAACATTTTCTCTTTCCATGGCTCTCCTAAACAAGAAAAAATGGTCAACTGATATTTGCATGGTATAAACAAGAGGACATGGGTTGGATCAAGTGCCTTTTATGGATGATAATAATATTTTTATACTTATAATTCATGGTCATAGTCATAATATTGGTTGTTTTTTCTCTATAAACCATTACTAATACGGTCTACTCCTCTTTTCTGGCTACACATCCCCATGGTGTTCTCATTTTCTCTCTATTTGCATAGTTCTATGAAAACTATGTGTTGTAAGTGTTTTGTAAAGGCATTAACACCCTTATCACATGGTTCCTTATTTATTTTTCATGTGTAGTCTGAAGGAGTTGACATGATCACTCTCATCTTGCTAGGAGGACTCCATTGACAATCTATAGATAACGGTTTTACTCTTACAAAGCTTACCTTCCTATAGTGGATTCATAATAAAGATGGAATATTGTTTAAACTATCAAATTTCATGGTGACCAATTTAAATTTAGAAGGTGTGGTATAAGGATTGTTATATATGGTTGAAATAACAAAATCACATACATGCACAGTCAGTTGTCCTGAATAGTCACCTACAGTTAGGTGATACTTAGTCTTGAACAATCATGGTAGTAATACGAGAAGATTTAAAAGTGTTGAGATGATTTATAAGAGAAAATAATAGTACTAGTACTTTAAAACAACTAAATATTGGTTATGATAACCAATACACCACACACAGTCCTATATATATACACCTACAAACAGTCTTCAATAATGACACCTACAAGAAGCTCTAACAGATGTCTAAGAGTGTTGTATGAATATGTTTGAAAGAATATGAAGTCTTAAACTAGGTTTGAGTATGAGGAAACAATAATGGTAACAATAGTGAGGTATTTTAATGAAGGCACACTTTAATATTATGCCCATAGGTGGAGAATGTTGCAAAAGGAACACTTTACCTTAGTATCTTTGAATGAGGATTCTACCTTACCTTTGATCCTTCAATAGTAGAATGTTTTGAGGTTTATATAGGTTTAGTTGTTTACATCATGAATCCTAAGCATAGGGGAAATGTATTTAAAAAATTAAATGGTTTCTTGATCAATAGATGAATTTGTTTGAAGGGTTTCTAATTTAGGTATGTTTTAGCCTGTGATACTCAAAAAACACTGTGCTAAGATGACTAAAAGCAACCAAGACTATAATGACCTATATTATGGAGTGAAACTATGGTTTAAATAGACTTAAATTAACTCATGTAGGTATGTAACATTATAAATAACTTCAATAAGGATCAAAGAAGGTGAAACCTAGTGCCTAAATACACACCATCACCTACAAGAATCCCTCATCCTAGGGTAAGCATCTATAGTCAATATGTAGACCCATAGAATGTTGATGTGAAAGCATGAGAGCATGGTATGTATGATATAGATGTTAATTTAAGTTTGAGATGACCCAAGGACACTTAGGATGGAACCAAAGGAGAGAGAGATAGTACCTAGGTCCTGATGAACACCTATAGGGGTCTCATTTGACTACAAAGTGCCACATATAGTCTATTATAATAGAAAAACTAGACCTAGTCTAATGGAGAGTGCATGAGGAGAAGGTTGGAATAAGTATATATGGATTGAAATTATTGAGACTAATATCATAGTGGTAGTATCACACCACTATATTCATCAGATTAAAGGAGCAAGAATACCAACCTATAACCATAGCCTTAGAGTTTATTAAAACCTTGCATAGTCAAACCATATAAGTTTGTCTTAGAAATTTGAAGTATTGGGGACTCTGTAGAGATGATATAGATTTTAAATTTGGTGTAGAATGTATTAATGACCTATTTTATCTTCCCATAGTATTAGTTTAACCAAGGAAATAGGGGAGATGCCCTTTATTTTTTCTTAGATAGTGAGCACTCCTAATCAAGACATCACTATAGGTTGGTGAGTAAAAGGTAAGAGAATAACATGAAGATTATTTGGGATGCTATATAATGGTGTGGAATGTTTTTTTGAGAATAAAAAATCATAGGGAAGACCTCACAGTCCTAAGAAAACACTCAAATGTGGTTATGGGCAACTATAACACAGTTAGGCTTATTAGTCCTAGACTAGACCTAAGCCCTAATGATGCCCAATTAATTTTATAGGAAAAAAAATACCATTATAATACATGTGGAAGAATTAAGGGGAGAACATAAGACTATTTGGATCCATTGGTTTATAAAGGAACTGCATAGGGGGGTCATTTTTGGCTCAAACTCAGTTCAAGATATCTAGAACATAATCAAGAGCTCAATATGCCAATTTAAATAACTCATAACTATATGGACACATTTCATGGTGCCCCAAGGAGATAGGGAAGGTTTATTAGGGTCCTAAACTTGGTTTTAGTGAAGTTTTTTTATAGGTTGGATGTTAGGGTTTTATGAACAAGTCTTAATAGTCCAAACATGATAAAACCCTCCTAAAACCTTATCTACAACCTGATGGAGAGGAAACTAATGTAAATGAATTAAAGAGGGGTATTTTGGCCTAGAAAATGTTATGGAATTTTTAAATACTCTATTTGGATCTTGGATACCCAATTGGTTTGTACCCTACTTTTACGGTTGAGTTAAAAACAAGGTTTATTATAGGTTTTAATGTGTTTCACAGGTGCAGAGGATATTTGAATAATGAGAACCATTAGATGAGGTTAATTAGGACCTATTATAACTATTTAAATCCATTTATAACCTCATATAAGTACCTAAACATCTTTTCTACATAGTTCATTTCAAGTAGTCTTAGGTAGATAATGAGAATGACAAAGTGACTACCAAGTGAGAGAATGATAAGTCTATTTTTGGGACTCTTTAAGGTATAATTCATGAAGTGGAAGGTAGATAGGCTCTATAAATGTGTCCTAACACATATTACATGGATATGGTTGAGTAATTGAAGGCCACTTGGATGATAAATGTGAATAATGAGGCTTATAAGACCAATGAATGACTATAGATGGTGAGTACAAGTGTCCAAAAGATGGCTAGTAGTTAGGGACACATTTGATGATAATCATTGCATGTTTGAAAACCCCCTAAGATAGTGAATGTGTCAACTTTCTCTAGTCTAGTTTCAAGTTATCAAGACATGTTTCATGATGAAGGTAATTTTCAAGAAGACCATTCAAAGACACTACACCAATTTGAGGAGTTTTTCATGTTTCAGATGGACATTTGTCTATGATGAAATTCTATAACTATATTCTCTACTCTAATATTATGAAATATAAATATTCTTCATCACTTGACACTTGTTCTAGTGACCCTTGAGCTCCACTTATTCTCTTTCTTCTCACATGTTATAAAAAATACAAGCCATTTTGGATTTTGTAAGGGAATCCAAACTTGGTATGGAAAAGCCCTACTAGTTTGATGATATATTTTTCCTTTTAAATAATAGTTTCAATATGGTTTTGATTTCATTAATTTCTTGTCTAAGTGTGTGAAGTGATGCATAGTGAAGTGTCTAGTGATAATCATCTATCCTTGCCTTCTCTTTATCCTTTCATGTTTGGTGTAAGTAGTTATCACTCTAATAGATCACATGAAGTGTAGCTAGTGTGTTTGAATATATTAAAGTGTACAAGTAGCCATGGAGTTTTCAATCTGATCTTTGGTTCACTCACCTTGAGTATTCCAATGCATATCACCTCCATGTTTAAAATACTATTGTTAGAGCAATTCGTGATTTTAAGACTAGTGTTGTAGGTCATGTTTCATACTAAAATGGTATGTTAGTCTAGTGGATATATTTATATTATATCACTTTAGTAGATTATTTTATTTTCCATGTTAGTTATATCCCTTTTCATCCAAGCGCATAGTTAGTGTAGGTGATAAGAATTCAAAGATCAATCTAGGGAGCTAGCCCTTAAACCTAGAGGTCTATCTATACCATAGGCAACCCAAAATCCTAGAGGTTTTGTAATGTTTCCAAAATATTAGAGTAGGATTTAAAAACCAAATATAGGGTGAAATATTTTAGTGATAATAGTTCAGAATAGAAGATTGGAGCATTTTTCTTTGGCCTGGTCAACATGTAAGGAGAAGGGTGGGCTACTTAATGACTCATGAGGGCTAATTGGAGAATAATGCACTAATTTAAATGTCAAAAGGGAATATGTGGCTAGTAAAATGAAAATATCATGCTCTAAAAGAGGTGAAACAAATTTAAACAAATGTATACCACTCCATCTCAATGTCTTTTAACTCATTAAAGAACGTCAAGTGGCCCAAAACAACACATAAAGGGATAATAAGGACTATTATGGTTTATTATAATTAATTTTTGGAGTGAATGGGATCATCATGACCTATCCTCCACACTTCCACACCATACCATCTTCTGTCTCTTGATCATATTCTATATATGGAGGCTTTTAGGCCATTGTATACATCCCTCACCTAGGTATGATGAAACTCTACCTAGATTTGTACATTGTAAACCTCTTAAGCTAATGTAAATGACTATTTTATATTCTTTGATAATATTTTAGTGTGTTATAATTATTTAAATTGCACATGTGTCAAGTTTCTCTTCCTCTATAGGTCCTTATCTCACCTAGTTGCTAGTATATGGTCCTTTACAGGTCACATAATATGTTAGAGTGATGAGTGACTGAGCTTAGAGTGGAAGTTTGAATGTTAAGTGCCTTAATATAGAATTTACCATCATCACCTTCATTTCTTGACCACTTAGTATAACCTCTATGTGAAACACTGTTGCATATGAGCCCTTGAAGATAGAATATTTAGTCACTTATCTTGTTTACTAGTGTTGTTTAAGGAGATTTAGTCACTTGTCTTGTTTACTAGTGTTGTTTAAGAAAAAATAGAGTAAATAAATAATATTGGTGCATCACCATATTTATATTAGGTTTCATTTTATGTATTCTCCTATCCCTTTTCACCCCAAAAATTAGTAGGTCTTAGTGATTTGAACTTAATGGATGCACTAGGGGAGCTAGCCCCATAAACTAGAGGTTTAGCCCAAACATGGGTCACCCATACCCTTGGGATAATCCCATGTTACCCTAGACTTGGAGGTAGGCCTCAATAACCTCATCCTAGAGTGAAATTTGGAGTGCTAATAACTATAGTCATTGATTTGATGGTAGCCATATCATCAATGGATTTGTTATTCACTCAAGGGACATATTCAAACTAGATGAATTCAAATTTGAGATTTAATATATCTACCATGAATTTTCAAGGCATAAATTTTTCATCCTTAGTCTGGTATTGATAAATTTATTGATTAATAATTAGTTGTGAATCACCATATATTAGTAAATGCTAAAAAATAAACTAAACTATAAGACAAATCCCAATAAAAAAGCCTAATATTTTGATATGTTATTAGTGCATGGTAATTTAAATGTGAATGGCCTTGGGGATAAGATCTACTTGTGGTGCAATAAATAATATCCCAAATCTAGAACTGTGAGATGTGAAAGAATCATCAAAATATATCTTCCATTATTTCAATTCATTTAGAGTCATAATAGACTCATTACAAAAGTGCACTGTGATAGGTGTGGAAGCTTTAAGAGGTGATTTAGCTAATTAATCAATTAATACTTACTCTTTAATATCCTTATGGTGTGTATATTAGATGTCAAACTCACTAAACAACATCACCCATTTAGCCATTCGACTAGTTAAAGTTGCTTTTACTAAGAGATATTTTAGAGGATCTACTTTTGTAATCAACATGGTCTTATAGTTAAATAGATAATGTCTAAGCTTTTGATAAGTGAAAAATAATGAAATATAAGGTTTTTTAATTTGAGTGTAAATATGCTCATAAGTAACTAGTATTAAGGTAAAATAATAGACATCTCTTTCTTTTCCTTGATCATCATGTTGGGCGAGGAGTACCCCAAGGTGCTTACAATTGTAGATATATACAATAATAAAGGCTTCCCAAGCATTGGTATAATGAGTAATAGAGGATTTATCAGGTATTTATTCTTGATATTCCAAATTCCCTTAAAATATAGTGCCTTTTTCATAAGGTGCATAAATGGGTGGCATCAATCAGCAAGTTGAGAAATGGAACATAAAATGGTTTGGATCTTGCCTTGTAAGATAAAAAGTTATTTCAGATCATAAAGATGAGGAATCTTGATAATAGCCTAAAATTTGGTTGTATCAAATTCAATGCTCATGTGAGAAACACTGAAGCTAACAATTTTATAGATGTAACTCTAAAACCACACTTAGGGTTAAAACACACTTCATAATCATGAAGCCTTTCAAATATTATTCTCAGTACTTTAAGATGATCTACATGTGTTATTGATTTTACCAAATTTTCATCTATATAATATTCAATAATGTCATGCATCATATCATGGAAAATAATTGTCATTATGAATTGATATGTAGCTCCAACATTTTTCAAACCAAATCGCATGACTTGGTAACAAAATGTTCCACATGGAGTTGTGAATGTTATTTTGTCTTGATATTTTGGAGTAATATTTATTTGATTATAACCAAATAAGCCCTTCATAAGAGATAACATCTCATAACTTGTTATATAATCAAAAACCATATCTATGTTAGGTAGTAGAAAATCATCCATAAGATAAGCTTTGTTATATGTGCATATATGTATACCCACTGGATTTACTAACTAGTAAAATATTGGAAATCCAATTTGCATATGGAATATGCTTAATAAAACCTACCACAAGCAGTTTTCCTAATTCTATTTTGACTAGGATGGTAATTCAGGGATGCATCTTCCATAGTTTCTACTTAATAGGCGTATCATCTTGGTGTATAACTAGATGATGACCAACCAAAGAAACATCTAAACCTAACATATCAGAGAATGCCCAAACACATATATCAATGAATTCTATTATAATAAAAATAATTAGTTCACATTCCTTTAGAGTGAGAGATGTGCCAAGTTTGATCATCTTAGGATCATCATGTGTGTCAATATTCAATTATGTATTTCTTCCACTTATGCATGTGTGTGCAACATTATGAACAATATAAAATAAAATGATAAGTTTTTATCTTTGACACTTGGCACCATCAAATTTTACTTTTGTGCATTAATTTCTTTTCTATGAAATACTCTAAGGATGCTCCTTGAAGGGTTTTAGATGTGTATATATTATTTAAATGTCTTAAATAGAGTTTTAATTTATTCCTTAAGTTTCTAAGTGATTCTCAAGGTGATGGACAAGTTGTACCAAGTGAGTATAATATTATGAATTATTTATATTTTTATGAATATTTGTTAATTCCAACTATGATTTAACCCTTAAACGTCTCTAGAATGACCTAATGAAAACTTCCTAGTTTTAAAAATAATAATTGAATGTGCTTGGACATTATTGCCAAAGGAAAACCTCTATGGTAATTGGCACTATCTGGGTGTTATTGATAGTGACTTGGAAGTATAAATCATTGATTTAAAATATAAAGAAGGTATATCTAGGATTATAAGATGTTCTTTGTTAGACTAAGGTGATATTGAATAGGTGCATTTAGTGAATAAAGGTAGTAAAGAAAATAAATGGATAGATAGATAGAGGTAAAGTGTGCTCAAGAGTCAAATGTATGTGCATTATCCAAGTATATAAAATTTGATATTACCAAAGTGTCTCATACATAAGTGAGGTGTACAAATATGTCCCCATTTTAATATAATATTTAAAATGCTAAATTAAAAAAGATAAAATAAGAAATATGGAACCTTTGGTAATTATGCTTGGTGTTGATAGGTATGATCAGAATTCACCTTTTTCTCTATATGAAACCTAAAATAAAATATGCATAGATAAATGTATTCTCATGATAATAAATAAGAAATATTATGAATCATTGAAATACTTGTAGTTAAAAATCCAAGAAACAAATACACTTGATGATATGTAAACCAAGCTACCACTTGTTGATTTTTTTTGGATAATCACATGGGGTCATCATGCCCCAAGGAGATGCAACCAATAAAACCATGAGTTTAAGAGTGTAAATTCACCTAACTACTAGTGGATAAAAAGTGCTATAAGTTGAGTGATTAAGAAACATCAACCATAATAATTTTAATATCATAGTAAATCTTTTGTGTAACCCTAAAATTAGGTTCATATGTCAAAGTTGAACCTAAAATTAGATTTATATGTAAAAATAAAAACCCAAAACATGTTGATATGTAAAAGGATCAACCTCTACAAATGGATATAGACCCAAAGTGATTATTGTGTACCATCATTCCCTACCGATCCTTAATATAATAAATAGAATATTATTTCATGAAAAAATTCCATGCCTCAATACAATCCATTTATACCTCAAACTAATATAAATTTCTAGCATCTATCTATCAAAATCTCATAAAATATCTTAATTATTCCTGAAAATTAGGTAGAGTGTCCAAATATGTCTTAATCTACTCAATCTAACCCATCTAAATCATATAAACTATCTTAAAATGTGAAATTTTTATTTTTTATGACTTGAATATTTAAAAAACACACACTATATAACCACCTTTTGATATTAGGGATGAATCATGAAAATCACTCATCTCAAAAGAAAGAGTTATGTACATCATGTTTTATTTAGAAAAGTATAATTATGTAAATTTCATATACCAACATGATAAGATATGTCATCATATAAATTTTTTGATCATTCAATCCTGTATAAAACATGTAATCCAAGGTAATGGTCATACAAGTGTTAATGTCAAGTAGATATATCAATGAATACACAAATAATAAGAATCAAAATAGATGCATAATATAGACTATGAAAACACACACAAGAGATACGTATGATAAAAATCATGTCATTAAAAACTCAATAATATTCAAGTTGTTCTATATAAAACATATGTAACCACACACTTTCACACAATATCATGGTAAAAAATACACAAGCATATGAGACATGACATGACTTTGACATGACACAAACACAACAGGCCCATGATATGCACTAGAGGATCCTTTGACACAAATGACACATGCCATGACAAGAAATAGTTAATATAACCACATAACACTCCTTATAACACACATAAATGATCAAACAATGCGACAATCATTAATATTAAGCATGCATGGATAAATAAATGTTAGTATGTTAGTATACCAAAGCACAATATTGATCGAAAATAACACTATATCAAGTATGAAAAATATAAAGTCATGTAAAAGTATTATAAGTAGATTAATATGATTAATGTAATAACATATAAATATATAATCTAAAAAGTGTATGAAGATGCCCCCTAGTACAAGCATGCCCCCAATGTAGAAATATTTCCCATGGGTGTGAGAAATATCACACATCTATATGTCTATGTATCAAATATAAATTTAATGTTGTACATCCAATTAAATATACCATAAAATGGATATGTAACTCACCATATATATGATGAATAACACAAACCAATTGTGTACTAGTAAAACATGTCATGCATATAATCCTAGTTTTGTATTTTTTTGCATATTTGTAATTTTTTGTATCTTTGATTTTTTATTTTTTATTTTTGAATATTTGATTGTATTCTATCCAAGCTAACCTATGATCCCCCCAAGGGGATGTTAAAGTGTAAGTATTATATCAATCAATTCAAATATCATAAACCATGGGTAAGTAGTAACAAATATATCATTATCCTAACTGGAGAAATTCTCACAAGCAATAAAATATCTAGTATCATTATCATAGGTGATATGATCATGTATTTATTTAATATCTCTAGTATTTATAGTAACTTATGGACTCTATTGTATGTTAGAATAATTTATCAATTTTAATTATGTGTGACACTCATAAATATTCCATTAAACTACCGCAATACATGACAAACTAGGTAATGTCTATTGAATTTGAATAGATAATTTATGTAAATAATATTGGACAATCGACTATCAAGGAAAATCAATCACTTATTTATAATTTTATTTTAGTGGTTGAACTTGTGTAGGTTGTATAATAGGATATTATAGAAGCACTAAAGGAATAATCTTAGGTTAGATGGGGTATTCATATATAAAATTTGAAATAGTAACCAATCTATTTGTATAGATATACTTCAAACATCGATGTACCAAAGATGGGATTACACACATCTTATGTATCTATGGTCATCCTAATATCATATTAAATGCCCCAATGTTGGGTTAAACTAATAACTAAGAGGTAATAGATATAGTCCCTATCGTAAGTGGTAACATATTACTCTCAAGAGGGATTTTTTAAATTTTTGATCGAAACCTTTTACTATATTTATTATACCAATCATATCTCTATGTCTGTATCCAAGACTAATAAGAAACATCATAGTACATATGTTTTCACTTGACCTATTATTTAACATAACATTTTGTATATGATTTGAGTTAACGAAAACATGTACGAACAAAGGCATTCCAATATAATAATCATCAATAAATTCATGGTCATATAATGTAATCTTAAGTCATCATATTTTTAAGTTTGTATGCGTAAAAAGAGTTCTATTAATAAGATGATCCTCCTCAAATTTAAGATCATATGAATTCAAAGTAGGATGCATATTCAAGTCATATGTACCTCATGATTATCTTGGTTTCTTGTGCCACATGTTTTGGAAATAGATTATAAATATCTTAAGTTTTACATTAGATTGTGCAATCAAATCATTAGTAGGTGTGTTAACATCATTGAGCTTGATAACTTTGTTTTCAATTAGGATTTGGATCTTATGTGTCAAACTAAAGATTTTAATGATTGAATGTTCTACATATCTATGCCAATAAAAATATGAATTAATATTGAAACCTTTAGGTTTTTCCTTTGTGATATCAATGCCAATAGGTGGAGGGAGAGATGTGAGATTCAACTCGAGTAACATTTGTAACAACTTACGAAGATGTTCAAATATTCATATAAATTTCCTCCATTGGGGAGCTAAAAGGATAAGCCTATGAGTAGGTTGTGAATTACTTTGAATATTATTTTAGGCTCATTCTTAGTATCATTATATTTTTATTTTGAAGTTGGTTTAATTTGAAACTTAGTGCTATAAGATATGGGAGGGTTAGTTTCATGCTCTAGCTTATTCATGGTGATTATTTTGACCTCATGATATTTAGCCATATGGCACATGCCATAAAAATATTAGAAGAATTTGAACATAACAGACTCATGGATGGCCAAAACTTGGATTTAATTAAATATGTATTGTAATTATTTTTAGGCCATAGGATTTTTCATAATTGAAAAAATATTATTATAACAAAGCACTTAGTAATTAATGGACTAATTAGGTCCTTTTTTGAGTTTTGAAATTTGAGCATATGAGACCTTCTCATTGATGTTGATAGGGAAATGAGATAACAATTAGTTAGGCAAAGGATTGAAATCATGTAATGATTTAAGTGGATGGTCATAAAACCATTGCAAATCATAGTCCTTAAAGATCATAGGAAAATTATTTTTTAATGACTTATCATTAGACACATGGCCTAAACATGCCACATGAAAGGCTATAAGATGTTGTTATATATTGACTTTACCATTGATTGATGTAGGCTTAGGTGAAAAAAATATTTTAGGTAAGGGCTATGTGTAAATATCTTGATCCAAAGGGTTGTGTAATACTATTTGAGAGTTTTTTTCATGACTTGATTTATGATAACCTTGTTCCATTTGAGAAACCTTGGTTTGAATATATAAGAGTTATTGTGCAAGTGATTGATTGGTAGGCATATTATATTGACTAAGAATAGGTGATGCTACATTATTTTTAGGCCTAGGAGGGAAAAAAAGTATAATACATAGGGATAAACATATATATTTAAGGAATAAACTATGTTACCCCAATAGTATGCATATTAGGTGTAGGCATCACTTGTGTATGAATAAGTATAGATACATGAATGGAAGTAGTATAAGTAGTGGTATGAACATTTATTATATAATATATACCTCTAAAATTTATGTTAGCATCATTTAAAATCTCATAATGCGATTTGTCAAGATTAGTTTCCTTAGAAAGATTCATATTTTCATCTCTATTTACATGTAACAATACATTAATCATACATGGATTCATTTAAAGACATTATTTAAGTTCAAACTTATCTATATCATCAAAATTATCATGAAAATATTTATTCTTATATTTTGTGTTTTTATCTCTATCAAAATAAGAATTATTCACATATTTGGTATCTTAAATTATAGCTAAAAAAGGTTTTTTTTTAAATATTGTATACACCAAAAATTGAAACCCTAATGGAAAATGAAATTTATTAAGGAGAAATAAAAAATCAAATATGAAGGTCAAACCTAATAGGAGATAAATTTGAAACCCTAAAAAAATTAAAACCCTAATGTAGGAGGGAACCTAAGGTTTTTCATGCTCAAAATAAGAGTTAGGTTCACCAAACCATTTTACTTAATTTGTATATAATTCATCTAACATAGTGGAAAATTATACAATAATCATATTATGTAAAATATCACAATAAATGTACTAATTTTAATTGAAATAGATAAATAGATATTGCAAGGTTTGAATTTAGAACTGAACAAATTAAGAGGGGGTAATTTGATTGGATAATTTTTAATATCCATTACTCACAAAATGTGTTTCTATCCTTGGAAATAATTTTTAATTATTTCTTCAACTACATATACTTGAAATTAAGGTTGAAGACCTTTTTGAACACTTCTGATAGAGATTAACACATGTAGTAGCTGACACTTTTTGGTAGTTACTAGAAGTGTCCCTATGTATTGTGTGGGTATATAAACCCTAATATACATGTGCTTATGACTATAAATTCTTAATGTGTGTGCACTCACATTTACTCATATGTAATGATGTTTGCTTTATTTTTCCTTTTAACAAACCCTAATTTTGATTTCAACCATAAGATGCCCTTAAAAATTGGGTTAGTATTTTTAGTTGGATAACCTCATCCAATAAATTCTAAATTTATGATAATTTAATATGTTTTAATACTCTTAATATTATCCAAACTACATGTAGTTCTCATAATTTTGTGTGTGTGAAACTTTGAAAACAATCTAGAATGTAGTTCAATGTTTTGACCTTTGAGACTTGGCACCATGAAAATTTAAATTTCACATACTCATAACTAGATCTATGGATTGTTATAGGGCTGATATTTGAAGGGTTTTTAGATGTCTATGGATTTTTGATAACGTCTCAAAGAGAGTGCTAAAATTTTCCTCAATTTTTGAAGTGATTCTTAAGGTGATGGCTAGGTCATGAAAAATGAGTAAAAACTTATGAATTGTTTATATTTATAAATGACTCTTAATTAATTACCACTATGTCCAACCCTAAAACATGTCTACGTTTAACTAATTGAGACTTTCCTATTTGGAAAAAATAGCCATTGAATGTGATTGGACACTGCTGAAAGATGTAGACCCCTAGAGTAACCAACATTGTCTAGGCATTACTAGTAGTGTCTTAAAAGTGTAAATAAGTGTTTTTATATATAGATAAGGTATATATAATATTATTAGATGTTATTTTATAGACTATTATTATATTGAAAAGTTGTACCTAGTGAATATAGGTGGCTAAGATAATATATGGGTAAACATATGGAGGAAAAGTGTGCTTAAGAGTCAAATCTATGACAAAGTTAATATTTAAAAAGTGTCTAATACCAAGATTAGGTGTATATATGTATAAATATATTAATCATGTACACAAATATATTCATACTAGTTTACATAGTAACACCACCATCCTAAACTCTATGACCATGATTTAGGCATCTTTCATGCATGCAATTGCATTTTTATATTTTTTAGGTTTCACATGACACTTTCATTTTATTTATATTAACATTATATATAAACATGATATTTTTCATCTTTATCACTTTACTAAATTTTATTTTAGGACTCATCAACACATCAATCTCCCTGAGTGTACATCCTTAAGAGTGCACTAAAAAGGGGTGGGGTTAGATCTTGATACTTTGAGAGAGATGTTTAAAAACTATTAAATCATACCTTCAATACAACTAGTTTAACCTCTAGAGTATTTTTTGTATTCCTTATCCATATCCTTACATCTAGTTTTTCTAGTTGCCTTGTATTAATACTATATTAGCTAGGTTGATAGAATTTGTTTCCTGCCTATTAATCCTTGTAATGTGTTGGCCTAGTTGATATAAATCTAAGTCTACCTATGCATTTATTAATACATTGACTTGGATGATATGTTAGTAAGTCATATAAAACATGTTTAATTATATTGGAATAGATTTTTAGGTTTGGAGCCATATATATAAGGGTTATAATTATCATTAACAACACACATAACACTCATATACTTTATTTTCACTTGAATTTATAATATTAAGTATTACAAGGATTTAGAGATTAAATTATTATTATTATTATTATAGGTCAAGCCTTGCTCAGGATTTTTGAAGTTTAATATGAGAAGTTGAACCATGGAGGTTGCCCATAGTATTTGGAGTTCCCAACTAAGGAAATCTAGGTATTCCTTATTACCATTTGAGGTATTCATCATAAAACATATATTGAAAAGTTATACTAGATCTAAGGGGGAGATTGATGCATTGAAAGGTCAAACTAAACATAAGTATATCTATTCTTATTTTATTTCATTTATTTACTTAATAGGTAGATATCTTTTATTAATTATTATAGTAGCATGTATTTTGTTACCCTTGATTAAGGTCTCATTATAATAAATAAGTTGGTATAGTATAGGGTGATTGGGTTTCCAATTACCACTTTAGGATATATAAACTATAATTATGGTCCACCATTACACCATTTACCTTTTGGTGAGTTTAGTCGTATTTTATATCTTAGATCCAGGTTACCCATGTTTGTCAGTTCCTTGCATGAAAATTACTTATTATATATTTCATACACCTTTTTTACCATTGGTATATCATTGATTTATCTTGAGACACATATATAACCATAGTCCATCTATTATGAATATAATTTAAAACCCTACATCTTTGATATTGAATGTTGATTACCATCTACTAGATCAACAACCACCCTAAGTATAATTAATATACAATTAAAGTATACATAGGCTCTATGCTATAATATCTTGTTTATATCCTAGTATATATATAGAGAAAGAGGTTTGTTATATCACCCATCCTATCCCACACATGCATTCTAGTGAACTCAACATGAATCTGATCTCATCATTGGATGGATTGTATTACGATTTCCATTTACTTTGTATTTATTTAATTGAAATTAATACTCATCATACATTTTGGTGAAAATGACATGAAACATATCCCACCATTGGTTAGATTGTGTTAAATTTTCCATGTCTATTTTCTATCATTTTTTAGTTATGTTTCCTCTTTGGATTTTTTTTAGCTAGCCTCAATCCATTCATTTTTAACATAAATCAACCTTACTCTATTTACCTAACTAATACTACTGAGTGAAATTTAAAATCACATCCCAAATATCCTAAAATTACCTTAGATTACATATTACTTCTTGTAATATAGATTTACATCAAATATGACCTCCTTACTAGGCATGTTGATCTTGAGGTTAACTCCAACACAACTATATATTACATGATGGGGCATCTTACAATGCCCATACTTTTCTTAATTCAAATGTTGGGGAATTATGATGCTAACCCTTTTCTTATTTTAGTATTTGGGGTTTTTATTCCCATCCTTACCTTCATGCATACTTCAAGGTAATCTTAGGATGTCCATCCTTATTCTCTCACCTTCTTGATATCTCATCCATAAAATGAGGCAATAATCAAAAAACCACATGCCTTACAAATAAACACATTATAATTTAACTTGTATTTCACATGTTTTGCTTTGATGTTACATTATCTTTAGAGTACAAGTTGCTTTCTATTTTTTTATGATCTTTATTTATTTTCTACAATTTATTTCCTTAACATTATATTTACATTCTACTGATCATATTTATAGTTGGCCATTATTTTCCTTATAGATATTTGGTAGTAGGTCTCAGAGTTTTTATGTGAATTTGGACTCCTTTTAAAATGCATTGGTAATTTATTATATTTATACATTTACAAAATTTAATTTTGGAAACTACTTTCATTGTGGTTCATTGATATCTTTTATTATTATTGTAACCTTCTAGGTTTTGATATATTTTCTACACATAACCCATCACCTACTCATTTTGATGCAACTTAGATTTTAAATTTGTGAGTTTAATGGTAAGATCTTAGGGGGTACAACAAGGCCCTACTCAAAATTTCCCATTTGCTTTATATCCTACTTTTTATCCCAACCTTAGATAGGTGTCTTCTTAGAAAGATAAGACAATGTTATAGAGTAGTATTTTGTCACTTAGAGTCATCCATATTATCTTGTGGTAAAACTATTACAGTGTATCTACATGTTCTAATCTACATCTTACCTTATCTTATGATAAAGTCACCACCTTTTATAATTATATAATATTAATTTATATCATTTTTGTGATTTTGGAAACATAATAATTCTATGTTCATTTACATGATATTCTTATTTTTCATCTCATTTTAGTCTCACCAAGGTTGGTTTTAACATTGATCTCTTTTCTAAGGTACAAGTCTAGAAGAATCTAGGAATCTCCATTTATGGGTTCTCTTATTTAGTGGCTAAGTGAAAGATATATTGTGTTAGTTACACTTAAAACCCATGGTTGGTATTATAAAACCATATGGATGAGGAAAATATAAAATACAATATTTAATAATTGTATCATAATAAAAAGGAAAATATTTTTTAAAACTATGATCACACCAAAAGACATGATCTTGTCTTGGTAGACCATTTATTCTAGTCAAATATCAAACTCCATAGTTGGAATCATGGTAGAGATATATTCCATTATGTGTGATAGGCTATTAGATTGGGATAGGAGGTATCTCATCTATTTTACATTCTATTTCCACCTAATTTCTCACACAAGTACCTAATCCTCAAAGTAGATGGACAAATTTGTAAAGGGGTCTTAATAAGTGATGAAAATACTTTGCGAAGGTAATAACATTTTATTTTCATGTACTAGACTTCATGAGATGATTTTAAACTTCACTAATTAACCCAAGATTTACACTTTTTACATTGGGTTCTTTAGGGCCATTGATGTTGAAAACTCTTTGTATTGACAAATTGATTATTTGTCTTGTTTCTAGTAAATACTATGATTTTTTCCTTGGATTTTCCTCATTTTTACTCCCTCCATCATTTGCCCTTGATGGGTAGGTTTTTTTATAAATCTCTTCCATATTATTTATTTCCTATTCTTAATTACTTCTATACATGGTAGCATTTTGATAACATTATCATTTTCCATTTTTGAATAGAAGATGCATGTTTTAGTTGTTTTGAGATGTTACCTTGGTCATTGACTTATCTTCATAGGATTTATGTTTGTTGTATATTTAACCTTGAGATTTATATTTTCTTTTTTTCTTGCCATTAAGTCTATTTTGTCCCTTTCACACTTTGATTTAACCTTTTAGGGTTTTACAAGTGTAATTGCATATGTTTCATTAAAAGGATGAGATGTCTAAATTAGTTAAATAAATATGAAATAATTAAGTACTAATTTGTTATGAGTTTTAACTTATTTTGACCTTATAAAAATATTAATAAATAGGGATATATAGACTTATCTAAAAACTAATTATCACAGATGATCTAGGTTTTGAAATTTGAGATCCGAGTAGTAGTTTACATCATTAACAAGATTCTGGTATTTGTCTATTCACTAGAAAATAGCACCCAATTTGGATAGTAGTTCCATCTGTGTGTAGTGTCTAAAATGTGGGTAAAATGTCCCATTTTTATGACCATTCCTATTTTTGGGGAGCACCTATGTCTATGTCTATATGTTTTATTCCTATGTTACAGAAACTTGTAGCTATATATTATACCTAGAAAACTTGATTTGATGTGAAAACTCTCATCTCCTTACAAGCATGGAATAATCAATAATTTTTTGTGTTATTAGGATGGACTAGACATCCTTATTACCCCATTATATAGAGAGTTGCTTACATACCAATTCTCCAAGGAGGGATCAAGTTCAATGTAGTTTTCCCACTAGTGCTTGATGTATGTTTAAGTGAATGCTAGAATGAGAGTGGACTTGGATGCCTTGATTACTCTTTGAAATGCTTAAAAACTAGAATTAGCTCTACTATAGATGGTAGTATGTAGAAAGTGTGAAATAATAATTTGATTCAAGGGAGGGGGTTAGATCAAGTGTTAGTTTAAAATGAAATCAAAATGAAAATAACATACTAACAAGCATGACATCTCTAGGCCTAGACACTAGGGGAGTTTAGTAACAAACATAAATATGAAATCAAAAACTAAAAAATGAAATAAACCTTCCTTCACCTTCCTTGGATCTTCTAAATGGTTCATAGAGTGGATTGCTCAACTTGTGCATCAAAGAGTCTTAATCAATGGAGTTGTTTGGCTCCTTCTCTTCTAGACACCTTTGGCTTGTGTTGCCTTTGGCTCAACAATTAGGCATGATAAAACTATACTAAATGGGGTTTTAACTCATTTTAGAATTATAAATTTACATTATCCAAGATTTTAGACTCATTTATGCATGATAACTTTGTCTTATGAGAGCTGAAAATTATAATTGTGAGGCTTTATATTATAGATTTTTTCAAATGATCAGATTGAACTTGAACCATCCATCTCAATATGAAAATGTGGAATAATAATCCATTCAATTTTGGAGGATAAAATCAATAAATTTACTCATAAATATTTGGGATAGAGAGGCATTAAAGAGGCATGGGATGGCTTAATTAGATATTTGTTGCATTTATGGCCTAGGGATGCCTTCCCAAAAAATGATGTCACTTGATGATGTAGAAACTCTTAATCAATTTAAAAAAAGAAATATTTAATAATTTCCATGGAAAATTAACTTAATATATTGATTCAAATTAAATAGCCTTAAACATGATTTATCAATTTTTGTGTAAATCTTGGCAATTGGTGCACAAATTAATCAAACTGGTCAAAATGTCATATTTTTGGATTAAAATTTGAATAGATTAGAATTAGAAGTATATTTTAGATTAGTTGGAACCATTATCCAATCTAGGATCTTTCCAAAAAAAATAACAAAGGCACATGTGTTGTGCAAGAAATTTGGTAGAAAAGAGCAATCCAAAGCACCTATGTGCAAAATCATCATTTTGACTCAAAATGATTTGGTCAAAGTTAGATGTGTCATGATATCCATTACCCCATTTAGGGATACATTATCCCAAATTGGCACTTTTATATGACAAATTTGAACCATTTAATGTATTTTAGTGTTTTAACCCAAATTGTGCATTTTGGTAGAAAAGCCTAGTTAGAAGTTATTGGTGGCTAGTTTCAAGTGTCTATAGTTTTCCCCTATTTGAGAAGGTGTTTTAAGATATAGGCATAATAAAATATTCTCAAAGAATGAAAAGGTCCTATATGCCTACAACTTCAATGACAATGGATGAATTGTAAGATGCCCCCTCGAGGGAAAAGTTGGCACAAGTAGGTCAAAAAATGGTCCCTTGAAAGAAAGAAGTGAATATGAGGACCAAACATATGAAAATGATGGGGTGAGAACACAATGAGTTTTAAAAATTAGTCAAAATCATTGAGAATACAAGTGGGGTGATGTACAATGGTTTTCCCAAAGGTGGTTATAAGTATTGTACCCTAATAGTGGCAACATGGTATGATAACATAATTATTTTCCCAAAGGTGGTTATAATCATTGAAAATATGGATTTTCTGATGAGGCCAAGATATGCCCAATAAATGTATAATAAATGACCTCATCTTACTCTCTCTTTTTATTAAGTTTTATTACATTTTGTAACTTTTATTTTGATCTGAGATGAGTTAGGATGTGATTATCCATCTTTTATTGATTGTGATTCTAACGTTTTAAAAGACCTATAATTCCTAAAAAAATGTGTTGGAAAATTTTGGTTTTGCAATAAAATAGGTCATCATCAGGCTAAAGAACAAATATGAAGTGGATTTCATGTTTTTGGAAGCATTGGACTCAATCTAGATTAGTTCTGGAACCTACAGAATCTATTTTGAAATCATCACAGTTAGTTCTAAAACCGGTAGAATCTATTCTGAAACCATCACAGTTAGTTCCAAAAATCCATCATACTATTTCAAGTTTTCACATTTTTGGACTTAGCTCCAAATATCTATATTTAGCTCTGGTACTCTTACAGATAAGATCGAGAACTTTTGTGGCTAGATATGGAACTGATGAGGATCTATTCTAAATAGCCAGTGATCTGTCGAATCAATGATCCCATTAAATCATGAATATATTCTTAATTTTCCAAACTTGAAGAATAAGAGATTTATCACATAGCTAGCGTTGACATTGAAGATTGCACCCTTGGTAGGAGGCTGAGCCCCTGCCTTCTCCTCGCAACTATGGAAACTCCCCTCTCACCTGTGGGACTGGTGAAGCTAGAGGGGAGAGTCTTTAGATAAGGGCTATCTCCCTTTGATGCATCATGTTAATTCCAACAAGTGCTAACACACACATATATAGATATATAATGTGGGGGGTGAAAAGGGAGAAAGATGTAGGAAAACAAACTACTCTATGGAGGTGATGCACCAAAATAAGTTGACCTTCTCACATCCACACTTAAAATTAGACAAATACATACATACACTTCACACTTGTCAGAAGGACCAGACTGCAAGAAACTTGGCAGGGAGGCTTTCATGAAAGCACAAAAAATAGAGATTCACCAAGGTGCTATGAAATGCACATTGTAAGTAACTTCTTCTATTCTGCACTTCCAAATGTAGCTCTCCTCCTATCAGCTATAGAAATGGCACCTTGTAGACAACATATATGCTGGTGTTGAACCTATGAAAGCATCAAGAGACAATGACTGAACACAAACTAACACTCAAGACATATACAAAAATATCTATCCAAGATAGAGGTAAAAACTGTGTTTATTGATTTAGGTGGAAATTTTGCCAGGGCTACGCCATACAAATGTGAAAAGATCCTTTTCTAAATGACAAGTCCTCAATATATAGGAGAAGAAAGGAGGCCTTTTGGTGCCCCTTTTTTACAAGTGGCCCATTACGTCCTCTCATTGGGAAGAGCAAGTCACTCAAAACATTAATGAACTGTGCCCTTTATCTATTTGTAAGGTTGCTTCTTTAAGATTATTTACATGGTTTGTCCACTCATTAATGCAAAATGGAGAAAACTAGTTTCATTGCTAGCTATTTGCATCTCTAATGGTCAATTCGTAAGTACTGTTTCACCTACTGGAGTCACTTCTAGAGTTGGCACTTCCCTTCACCACTTGGTAGTCTATTTCTTCATGTGGCACCTCTTTCTCTTTGTTTCTTGGGATTTGTCCTTTTTCCTATCCTATCTCTTATGGCTCCTTCGGCCCTCGAGGGTGAACTTCTGGTGAGTCGCTACATTTTTGGGCCTTCCACGGCTAGTGCTCTTTCAGTTTGAAAGCAAACAACTATTTTAATTCACTAATTTTGACGTTCATACAGCCATCATCATTTTGAAAACCAATGGCTAATTCACTTTGTTAATGTTGAAAACCTTCAGGGCATCACTGTCCCTATCAAAACATCAGTCAGGCCCTTTGCTGGCTTTGCCATGGGCTTTCCTTCCTCAGCCCTCTCTGCGGGTCCTTTTGCTTGAAGTCCCTTTAGCCTTCAAAAGTGTCCCTTTGCTATTTTGGCTGAGAGTCCTCTGCAAGGGCACTTGCCCTTCAGGGTCCTTTAGTGGGTTGCTACATTCCTTTGGATTGTCTCCTGGGCTCTTGCAAGCTGTCTATGCTTTACATATTTTCTATGGGATTTTGTTCATGGACATTTTCCTGTAGACAAAAAGTATACAAAAATTCTCCCCAGCCTCAGCCTTTGAAAGAACTATGCCTGAATTCCTTTGGACTTTTTGTCTGAAGGAATTCCTTCAGATAAAAAGTCTAAAGGAATTCGAGACTTATCAAATTTGAACTTAAACAAATTTGGACTTACCCAGTTGCCTTTTGCTTTGAAGCACCTACCCTTTGCAAGGGTATTGAACCTTTTTGGACTACCCCTCGACCAACTAGGCATACCTTTGAACCAAGCCTTTGAACCAAAAATGGTTCAACGGTTCAAGTGGTTCAACCATTGCGCACTGATGAAATAGTGAACCAAGGTTGATGAACTTCTCCCTTTGAACCAAGCCTATTAAACCAAAAATGGTTCAACGGTTCAAGTGGTTTAACCATTATGCACCGATGAACTAGTGAACCAAGGTTGATGAACTTCTCCCTTTGAACCAAGACTATTGAACCAAAAATGATTCAATGGTTCAAGTGGTTTAACCATTGTGTGCCAATGAACTAGTGAACCAAGGCCAATGAACTTCTCCCTTTGAACCAAAAATGGTTCAATGGTTTAATGGTTCAATGCTTGTTGAATCAAGATGTTGAACTTCAAGATGGAATTTTGAACCAAAGGTTGCTGAACCAATTGAACCAGGCCATGAACCAAACTCATTGGACTTGTGCAACCTAAAAAATGACTGGCATGAATATCAAGGGAAGAAGGGGACCAAAAATTTTGCCTGTGGGCAAAATTGGTCAACAAATTTGGTGACTCCCAGGGGAAGCATGCTTGTTATGCTTAGAGACTAGTTGCCTTGCAGTCCATTGGGCATGGAGTCAGACGGTAACTTGGAAAACCAACAATAGCTCTGATAAATCTAGAACCAGTCACACAGATCTACCTCCAAGGAAATGAAAGCACACAAGACTAAGAAAACTACTACTTGTGCAACAACACTTAGGGAAAATAGGAAAGAAAACAAGGGAAAATATATACAGATGAAAAGAGACTTAGTGGCAATGCTTCAGATGTATCCCATCAACTGGGATACGTAGTTCTTCACCATCCAACTTGGAGAGTTAAAATGCATTATGCTACTTCCATTGAGTAATTATGTAAGGACCACTCCATAAGGAATCAAATTTTGCATGCTTTCTAGGCTTACCTCAATCTTCATCCCATTTCAAGATAATGTCTCCTTTAGAGAAATCTTTTGACAAAGATTTCTTGTTGAAGTGTCTTTTCACTTGCTGTTGGTGACTAGAGATAGAAGCCATATCACAGTCCCGTGTCTCTTGGGGCTCCATCAGCTTACACAGCCTAACCTCCATGCTACTTCCTTCTTCTAATTGCATTTGGTGAGTGAGGTCCAATGCTAGTAATTCAAGTGAGATGGGAAGCCTAGATTCCCTTCCATATACGAGCATATATGGAGAATTTTTGATTGCTCTCTTCAGAGTGATTCGATCAGCCCACAGAGCTATCTTCAACTTGGCATGCCAAGTCTTCTAATTTTCTTCCATGGTCCTTTTTATGATCCTGATCAAGTTTTTGTTGGTGGACTCAGCCAACACATTCCCCTATGGATAATAATTTGATGAAGTGATAAGATATATACCATACCTTAGTGCCCATTCACTTGTTTTGGTTCCCATAAAAGCTAAGGCATTATCTGAGATTATGGTGGCTAGGACCCCAAATCTTGTTACCAGGTCTTCATAAAACTCTAGGACCGCACTTTCATTTGCCTCTTTCAAAGCAATAGCCTCTACCCACCTTGTGAAATAGTTTGTGGTAGTCAGGACCCACTTGTGTCTAGTACTGAAGGGAGGATTGATCATCCCTATGAAATCCAGGCCCCACTACATGAATGGTTACTCCACCTAAATAGGCTGTAGAGGCATGGCAGCCAAACGTTATTTCCCATCAAAAAGTACACACTTCTATCACTTTCTTACCTAGGCATTGGTGTCCCTAAAAAGAGTAGGCCAAAAATAGCCAGCTCTCATTATCTTTGCTACAGTATCTCTAGGAGCAAAATGACTGCCTACTGGCCCATCATGGAACTTAGACAATATGTCATTAGCCTAGTTTGGGTCGATGCATCTTAAAAGGACCCTAGAGAGATCTTTCCTAAACAATACTCCATCAATCAGAACATAAGGGAGAGACTGGAGCCTAAAGTACCTTCTTTTGGTCTTATCAAGACTCTGTGGGCACTCACCAGTGAGAAGGTAATGCCTCAAGTCCAATGTCTAGTCCCTCATGATAGCTGGTTCTTCTACTGTGGCTGCATCATGAATTAGCAAGCTATCTTCCTTATTTTGCTTGAATTCTATAGCAAGCTATTCACACAGGCCTCTTCCCCTCACCAACTTGGTGATCTTGATATCTACGTCATACTCCATCACTTTGGTGATTCACCCTACTCTCTTTTCATTTAGGTCTCGATTGGTCAAGAAATCCTTGATGCTAGGATGTGGGACCATGAGGTGAATCTTGATGTTAGACAACATATGCCTAAATTTCTTTAGGGTCTGCACTACTACTAGGACTTGCTTATCTACATACATGTATCTGAATTCAAAATCCTCTAACCCTTGGCTAAAAAAAGCAAGTGGTTGCTCGAGGTCATCACCATTTGCTTGGGTAAGCATGGCAGAGATCACCTCTTCATTATTAAAAGTGTAGAGGTTGAAGTCTTTGTTAAAGTTGGGGTTGATCAAAGTAGGAGCCTAGGTTATGGCCTACTTGATGGGTTTAAATCTATCTTTCCTTTATGTTGTCCTCTTGAACTCCTCACCCTTTCTCAGCATAGAGGTGAAGGGATTGACTATCTCAGTGAAATTTGGAATGAATCTCTGAATGAAATTTATCCTGCCAAAGAAACTCTATAGGCCTTTCTTGTGCTTTGGTAGGGACATTTCCAAGATAAAGCAAACCCTCTCAAGGTCAATGGATAAGCCCTCCTTGGACATAATGTGGCCAAGGAGTTTCCCCTCATGAACAACAAACACACATTTCTTTGGATTAAGAGAGATGCTAAATTCCCTACACCTCTCAAAAATCTAGCTGAGGTGTTCCATGTGTTGGCTCACTTCCTTGGAGAATACTGTCACATCATCAAGGTATACCAACACATTATTATTTATCAAGCCTCCAAAAGCCATGTCCATGGCTTGCTGGAAGGTAGCAACAACATTAGATAGCCTAAATGACATCTTCTTGTAGGCAAACATTCCCCATTTAGTGGTGAAGGCCATTTTATGCTGGTCACTGCCTTGCACCAGAATATGATTATACCCTGAATAACCATCTAGGATGGAGAAATTCTCACTACCTATACCTTCTAAAGGATCCACTCCATGCTTGGGAGGGAATAATGATCTTTTAAAGAGACTTTATTAAGGTCTCTAAAGTCAACACATAGCCTGATCTCCCCATTCTCATTTCTAAAAGGGACAAGGTTGGCTAGCCAAAAGGAATGCTTGATTGGAAATATAATTTTGGACTCAATTAATTTGGCTAGTTCCCTCTACATGAGGGGCTCAATCATCAAATTAATAGGTCTTTACTTCTGTGTGACTAGCTTGGCACCTTTTTCTAATTCGATGGTGTGTTGGGCAAGTCTTGGGTTGAAGCCCTTCAAGTCATTGTAATCCCATGCAAAAACATCTACAAATTCCTGACATAGCAAAATGAAGGCCCACCTTTCCTAAATCATGTAGACTTTTCCAAGCACAAGTAACTTATTCTTGAAGATCTCAACCCTTTCATAATTCTCCTCTTTAGTTGTGATGCATGCCTTGTCATTTCTCAATTGGTCATCTCCATTGAAGATGCTCTCAAGCATGACCAAACCTTTAGGGAGATTATTTTCCTTCAACTAAACAACCTAATTATCGTACTACTACTACTACAACTTCACTTGGTTCTATGTTGCAAACTTAGCTTCCTCCTATAGGAAGAAAGCTATTTACTGGTCATTTTCAAAAACTTGCCAATTTTCAATGTTGTTGAGGATAGATGGCCGAACTACAGTCTCAACCTATTTACTTGGAAACATCAAACTGAGTACCAATTACTACTAGCCTATCTACTTGTTTGTTCTACTCTCTAGGAATGGAGGTGATATTGAAAGCAAGGAAATCTTCTACCAAGTCCCAGACCCTATGCTTGTAAGACTTCAACAAGGAATTCTTGGTCATATTTTGGCCTTTCACCTGATTTACAATCAGCTCGCTGTCTCCCAAAACTTGCAACTCGTTGATCCCTCTTTTTCTTGCCCATTCCAAACCATGGATAAGGGACTCATATTATGCAATATTGCTTGTGCAAGAGAATTGGAAACAAAAAGTTGAAAAGTACCTATCCTTTGAAGGGGAGACCAACATCACCCCACCACCAGCTCCTAACTTACTTCTAGAATCATCAAAATATAACTACCATAGGCCTAGGTCCTCTTGGCTTGCCTTCATGATATTTGGTATGAAGGTGCCCTCTTCGTGCATGCAGTAGATTCCAAGGTCTGCTTCCTCTATGAACTTGTAAGGATCATGTTTGAAGTTATCATTTCCCCACTAATCCAAGAGTAGGTCTGCTACTCCTTCAAGAGCAGATGATGGAGATTGGTCTATTTGGGACTCTTTTGGGTCAATAATGGTGTAACTGACATTCATGGCCTTGGGCGAGTATGGTTCTAGATGGTCCTTATAGAGTGGCTCAAATTCAATTTTTACCTTGGTCCCATACTTGGTTTTAAAAATTAGATATGACCAATTCGCTACTAGATAGCCACCTATCTTTGATGTGAAGTCCCTAGACAAGAAAATTATGAAATAAGGAGGAACATCCACTACCACTATATCATGGGGAATTGAGAAGGTTGGGCAAGCATGCAATGTCAAGCCTAAACCCTTCAAAATCCCAACTATTTTTGTAGGTGTTCCATCTAGCTATAGGACTCCTTTATTTATCTCTTCATATTTCAGTCCCATCTTGTCAGCTATACACTTGGGCATCACTGAGGTACTAGCCCCACTATCAATTATGTAGTTGTGTACCAAGAAATCCCCTATGACCAAGGATACATAGAAAGGGGGAGTTTTTTCTTTTTCTTTGCCTGACTTGAAGTGGAAGGCTCTCCATTCGTCATCAAGACATTATCAGTGCTTGCTGGGACAACTTGTTGATCCAGTTCATGCAATTCCTTCTTCAATACGTCCTTCTATCCTAAAAGAGACAATGAATCCCATAAAGAGATGTTCATATGTAGATTCTTCATCTGGTCCACTATATTGACTTGGGGACAACTTCCCTTCAAGCTTTCTTTAGGGCTGATTCCAACTTGAGCTGCATGTTGAGGGATTGAAGGTATGAATGGCTGTCTAAAGTTTGGGGCCTTCAAATTTGAGTGTGATGGAGAAGGTGCTACTACCGCTTGGGTGGTAGCTTGGGCTTCTCCCATTTCTCTTCTCTTAAACCTTGTGTTGGCTGTAACACAATCAACTTGATTGTTTGTAGTGCCCACATATTTCACTGAATAAAATTCCCCTTACAGATGATTCATGAGGGTAGAATCAGGGTGGCTCTAACTGCCACTTGTGTTGGGTTGCATTGGAGGCTTGAAGACCTGGGTTTGAGCAGCTGCCTAATTGTCTACATTCTATAAATAACTCATCATCTCATTTTTATAAATAGCCTATTCTTGACCATATCCCATGGTTGAACAACCTAGCTATTCCTGTACTAGATTGTTCTGAATAGGCATCATGACTTTAGATGATGAAGGGGGGCCTGAGTTGTAGTTTTGAAATGGCCTGGTCTGAGTGAGCTGACCCTGTCCTTGATTATAGTTTTGGAAAGGAGGTCTAGGGGCTTGACCATAATGCTGGTATCCTTGATTCAGTCTGTTGCCTTGAGCTTGCTACCTTTTGAGAGCTACAAGTTCATTTTACATGCTCTGCAACAGACTTTTAACCTCATAAAGCTCATTGGACAAAACAATAGCTGATTTCTCTATGGTAGGCAAAGGATCTAATGTGGGATAAACAACCTAAATTGGAGGTAGGATTTTTGTGAATAGTGGCATGTGAGGTCTAGGAGCTATTTTCCCAGCTTGTACTAAGCAATTTTTAGCTGCTATGGCTATGTCATAAGTAGCTGGTAGTTTATGCCCTCCCATGGGTTGTATCATTACTATACTATTACTATTCAATGCCTTTAAATAATATAAGAAAGCATAGCTAGGAGTCAACCTTACTAGGATGGGGATTCTATCTCAAGTCTTCTGAAACTACGTGTTGAAATCCTGCATATATTCATGCGGAGCTCTCTTTATGGTCGCCAACTGCTTAGCAAGTGAGAGGCCATCGCTCTTTTCCCCAAAATGGTCTATCAACTAAATACCCAATTCATTCCAAGAATGGATTGAATTTATAGGCAAGGTCTCATACTAGTCAAGAGCCTTGCTTTTGAGAGACAATGCTAGCAGCTTGATGGCAATATTTTCCTCTGTTACGTTATGAATATTGCAGAGGTTAGCAATATTTCTAATATGCTCAATGACTATAATGGGTCCCTCTCCATTGAAAGAAGGCAAATTTTTTAGGGCTATTCCTGAGATTAGATCATAACGTGGGAGGTTCAAGGGGCTCTGACCATGAAAAGCCACAAAAGGTAATGCCATGGCTAGGATGGGCTGTAACTATAGTTCTGCTATGTATATGTCCCTTATAACAGGTCTAAGAGGGTGGCTTTTTGGATAAGGATGGGTCCTCTCAAACCTTAGCCTTTTTGCAGAGTTTAAAGGCAACTCAACAAAATTGAAAGGAACCCCTTTAGAAGCAGACCTTGTGGTGACTTTAGGCATAGATAGTTAAGAAACTGGTCTTGATTTGAAAATTGAGCTCTTACCAGTGGAGTCGCTAGATGCTAGAAATATTTGATTTGATATAACAAGACTAGCATCAATCCTAAAACCTTATTGAGTTGTCAAATTGTGTCCCATCAGGTGTGCCAAAACTATTGATGTCAAAGATTGCACCCTTGGCAGGAGGCCAAGCTCCTGCCTTCTCCTCACAACTATGGAAACTCCCCTCTCACCTATGGAACTAGCAAAGATAGAGGGGAGAGTCTATAGATAAGGGCTAGCTCCCTTTGATGCATCATGTTCATTCCAGCAAGTGCTAACATGCACACACGCGCGCACGCACACACACATAGCTATATAATGGGGGGGTGAAAAAGGAGAAAGATATAGGAAAACAAACTACTCTATGGAGGTGATGCATAAAAATAAGTTGACCTTCTCACATCCACACTTAAAATTAGACAAATACATACATACACTTCACACTTGGTAGAAGGACCAGACTGCAAGAAAATTGGCAGGGAGGCTTTCATAAAAATATAGAAAATAGAGATTCACCAAGGTGCTGTGAAATGCACACTGTAAGTAACTTCTTCTATTATGCACTTCCACATGTAGCTCTCCTCTTATTAGCTATAGAAATGGCACCTTATAGATAACATATATGCTGGTGTTGAACCTGTGAAAGCATCAAGAGATAATGACTAAACACAAACTAACACTCAAGACATATACAGAAATATCTATCCAAGATAGAGGTAAAAAATGTGTTTATTGATTTAGGTGGAGATTTTTCCAGGGATACACCTTACAAATGTGAAATGATCCTTTTATAAATGACAAGTCCTCAATATATATGAGAAGAAAGGAGGCCTTTTGGTGCCCCTTTTTTACAAGTAGCCCATTGCGTCCTCTCATTGGGAAGAGCAAGTTGCTCAAAACATTAATGAACTGTGCCCTTTGTATGCTTGTAAGGCCACTTCTTTAAGATGATTTACATGGTTTATCCACTCATTAATGTGAAATGGAGAAAACCAGTTGCACTGCTAGCTATTTGCGTCTCTAATGGTCAATTCACAGGCACTATTTCACCTATTAGAGTCACTTTTGGAGTTGGCACTTCCCTTCACCACTTGGCAGTCTATTTCTTCATGTGGCACCTCTCTCTCTTTATTTCTTGGGATTTGTCCTTTTTCCTATCCTATCTCTTTGGCTCCTTCAACATTTTTGGGCTTTCCATAGCTAGCGCTCTTTTAGTTTGGAAGCAAATAGATATTTTGATTCACTAATTTTGACGTTCATATATCTGTCATCATTTTGAAAACTAATAGCTAATTTTATTTATTAGTGCTGACAGCCTTCGGGGCATCACCATCCCTATCAAAATGTCAGTCGGGCCCTTCGCTGGCTTTGCCATGGGCTTGCCTTCCTCGGCCCTCTTTGTGGGTCCTTTTTCTTGAAGTCCCTTTAGCCTTCAAAAGTGTCCCTTTGCTATTTTATCTGAGAGTCCCCCATAAGGGCACTTGCCCTTCAGGGTCCTTCAATGGGTTGCTATGTTCCTTTGGATTGTCTCTTAGGCTCCTGCGGGCTGTCCGTGCTTTGCATATTTTTTACGGGCTTTTGTCTACGGACAAAAAGTCTGTATAAATTCTCCCTGGCCCCGGCCTTTGAAATAACTATGCCTAAATTCCTTCAGACTTTTTGTTCAAAGGAATTCCTTTAGATAAAAAGTCTAAAGGAATTCATGACTTATCAAATTTGAACTTAAACAAATTTGGACTTACCCGATTTCCTTTTGCTTTGAAGCACCTGCCCTCTGCAAGGGTATTGAACCTTTTCAGGCTGCCCCTCGACCAACTGGGCATACCTTTGAACCAAGCCATTGAACCAAAAATGGTTCAACGGTTCAAGTGGTTCAACTATTGCGTGTCGATGAACTAGTGAACCAAGGCTGATGAACTTCTCCCTTTGAACCAAGGTCGTTGAACCAAAAATGGTTCAATGGTTTAAGTGGTTTAACCATTGCACACTGATGAACTAGTGAACCAAGGCCGATGAACTTCTCCCTTTGAACCAAGCCTGTTGAACCAAAAATGGTTCAATAGTTCAATGGTTCAATGCTTGTTGAATTGAGATGTTGAACTTGAAGATGGACTTTTGAACCAAAGGTCACTGAACCACTTGAACCAGGCCATGAACCAAACTCATTGAACTTGTGTAACCTGAAAAATGATTGGCATGATTAACAAGGGAAGAAGGGGACCGAAAATTCTACCTGTGGGAAAAATTGGCCAACAGCTAGATATCCAACCACATCTTGATTTAGCATATATTCTAGGTACGATTTAGTTGCATCGTATCTATAAAATATTTACAGCCATCAAAGCATCTATATATACAGACTTGGGAATTTAGTAAAGAGAGATATAGATATAGAATATAGAAGATAGAGAAAATCATTGAAGAATAGAGAGATAAAGGATAGATTAGTACATTTGTAATATAGAACATTTTATTAATGAAATAGCCATTTCTATTTTGAAAGCAAATTAAATTCTTCAAATCTTGTTCTAGGTAGAGCAAGGGCTCACTCCTCCAAAGAACCAAGATCTTCATTTTTATCGGTATTTATATTTCTATTCATAAAAATAAATAGGTAACTCTGCTAAATTTATAAATGCTTCCAGCTCCTTAAAGTTAAGATTTATTTTAAATTTGTTCCTGTAGGTGTTTTAGAATAAATTTTCATTTCTACAATGTGTGTTTTTTTCCAACAATCTATTTCATTTATGCAACATGTGTTTGTTTCTAGCAATCTATTTCATTTCTACAATGTGTGTTTGTTTCTAGCAATCAATTTCATTTCTATAACATGTGTTTATTCCAGCAATCTATTTCATTTCTGCAACATGTGTTTATTTCTAGCAAATTTTCATAGTTTGATTCCAATAAGGTTTTAACTAAGAAATACTTAAGACATTAAACACTGCCCCCCCCAAAAAAAAACAAATACCTCCATTAAATTAATAAATCGCTATGATTCTTCTTGTTTCATATAGCTTTAGACACAAAATTGGTTAAATATGACATCAACAGAAATTTGATTAAATGAAGGTGATGATGAAACCCATAATTTTTTGTGCTGTTGCTAGGAAACACTAGTTGGAAATTTCTAATTAGGTGTCAACAAGAGCAAAAATCATTCATTTAGTAATTAAAGAAAATTTCCCTAATTTATGAGTAGACCACAAGATTCCAAGGGTAAATTTCTCCCCAAAATATTTGAACAAGAATTTCCATCATCCTCTAGTTTAAGAAAGGACATTGACCAAGAATTAGAGGCACCATTATCTCCTACAAGACAAGAAGCAAAATTGCCATCTTTGGAATTTTTGGATCAGTCACCAAAACCAAGTGAAACCTTAGGAAGGAGGATTATTTCTCAAGATCCATTGAGGGAAAGTTTTGATTCTCAATTGAGTAGTCAACCCCTTACTCCTAACTTTTCACCATCCCTAAAATAGACCACATACCACATTGATTGGGAGAAGGGATTAGAAAATACTAGAGAGATGGAATGAGAAGATGGAAGAGAACCTAAGAGAACCTTTATCTATCCCATTCAGATTGAGGATGATGAAACCACTATGAAAAACATTTCACCTGCACATTTGCCCACATTTAGAGAAATGTCATATGAGGATCCTAATGAATTTCTATTTGAGTTTAAAGTACTATGTTAGACTTATGATTACAAGATAGATAATTAAAAACTAAAGTTGTTTCCATTTACCTTGAAGTATGCAGTAATGAGGTGGTTTATGGGATTAACATCTAATTCTATTACCAATTGGGAACAAATGGAAACTATGTCTTCCTAGACAAATATCAAGATTATTGTAGAGGAAGAAATCGAAAGGAAGAATTTTTCAAAATCAAATAGGAAGAAGATGAAAATATGGAAGATTATTTGGACAAATTCCTCTTTGTGAGTAAAAGATGTGGATTTGTACTTCAAGAATATTTAAATAAAACCATTTTTCTCAAAGGTCTAGATGGTGAATCTAGGGAAACCCTTGATTTAATTGGTGGAGGAAACATTGCTCAATTAAGAATGGAAAAAATCATAGAAATTTGTAGAAACTATTCAAGAACAAGGGGTGGACCTAGAAAGGGAAAAATGGTTAAAAATTCAAATCCAGATATGAAAAAATTGATGGATGAATTGGAAAACTTTAAAATAGACATATTAGTTCAATTAACCTCCACCATAGATGGATTTTAGGTTAAAGAAAATGCCCAACTTGAACCATTAGCCATGTGTTGTCTTAGATGTAGGAAGAAGCATGAAATAAGGGAATGTGTTTTGGATAAAATGGAAGTATGTCTTGTCTATGATTCTAAAGAAAATGATACTCATGCGTGTTCTCTTCTTCCACTCATAAAAAATTAGCTCAAACAAACCTATACATCATCCACCACAAAAGAATTAAATTTTGTTTAGAGACAACCTAACCAAGGATAGTTTAAGCCAAGGCTAGCTCCTAATCCCTGGATGATGCCATGGACAACTCAAATAGTACCACAAAGTTTGGGATAGCCACCTTGGGCCCCTCAAACCACATGGCATCCTCAATATTGGGAAAGTCAATCTTGGTATACTCAAGGACATCAACAACCTTGGGCTGGTCAAAGAAATCCTTATGCTTGGCCACAACCTAGACGGAGCCCTAGTAATTATGTGTAAGGAAAAACATATCCAAATCAGAACCAACAAGCCATAATGGGACCTCCAACAAAAAATACATAGATTAAAAACATAGTCCAAACCCAAATGCCAACACAACCAGTAGCAAACCTAAGAAACAAACAAATAACTCTTGTATATGAAACATAACTAGAAAAATCAGTTGATTTAAATACAATGGATTTTAAAAAAATTCAAACTAGATTTGAAAAATAGTTAGCAGTCCACCTATTATAATCACTAAGATGATAGAAGAATCTAAAATCCCTAGCACAATTACACCTAAGGAAGATGACAAAGAAAAAGATAAGGAACCAAAAAGAAATTCTACTAAGATTCCATTTCCAGAAAGAATTAAAGAAACCAAAGAACTGAAGGAATCTAAATTGGTGTAGGAATTAAGAAGATTGAATATTGACATACCATTGTTACAAGCAATTAAGGATATTCTTGAGTTGAACAAGTTAATCAAATTGTTATGTTTTAAAAAACTAGAAGAAAGAAGCAGTACCCCAAGACTATTCAGGCAGACAGGAACTCACTGATTTATTAGCAAAAAAACTCCTACTACCTAAATATGGAGATCCTGAAAACCCTGTTATTTCTATTTCTATAGGGAATAAGGATATACATAATGTTTTGATTTATTTGGGCATAACTATCAATGTAATGATAGTGGACACTTTGAAAACATTACCATTAATAGGCATACAACCTACTAATACCATATTACAGATGGCAGATCAGTCTATAGCAAAACTAGGAGTTATTGAAGATGTGGCAATAATGGTGGAATCATGAGAATATCTAGTTGAGTTCCTTCTATTGTAGCCAAAAGGTAAAACACTTGGTTATCCCATTATTTTGTGGAAACCATGATTAGCTATAGTTACTACCTTAATTGATTCTAGGTTAGGTGATATGACTATTTCAAATGGTAAGAATTCTAAGCAAATTTCATTATATCCATTTGCACGACCTTTTATTTATAATCAAGTGAAATTATGGGTTGATAATCTTGATATTAATGAGCAAAATCTATCTTCTTTAGCTATGATAACATTGCAAGATCATGTACGAGAAATAGATGATATGGTTAATCCTTCATTAAATGAACATCAATCATCATTCGAGTAGTCATGATTAGTTCTAGAACCATCATAGTTAGTTTCAGAATCATCACAGTTAGTTCTAGAACCATCATAGTTAGTTTTGGAACCATCACAGTTAGTTCTAGAACCACACCAATTCTCTACAAGTGAAGATAAATTTGCTCTAGAGGAATGCGATTTCTCTTGGGTAGAGAAAGGATCTATAGCATCAACTTTATAGATATCAAGAGATGGTGAAGAATTTTTGGAAAATAGTAGTAATGAGGAGTTTGACCTACAACAAGATAAGTATCATAACTCTTCTTATTGTCCTTTGTCCAGCATTCTGCCTCTAGGAAAATTTGAAGATGTTGTTACATATCATATATTGTTACCACATGCCTATCCACTAAACACCTTAATGGAACCCTTTCAACAAATCAGGTCATCATATCCTAGAACCAAACATGTTGAGATTTAACCAAGAATTTTTTTAAATAATAATAACTGGTTATAGAATGATGAAGAAGTCAAAATATTTGATATTATGAAGGATCATACTAAAGAATCTGCTTGGGACTATAGAGATGTGAAGGGAATTCATCCAAATATCTATACCCATCACATTATACTAAAAATATTAGACTAGTTAGGCAACCTTAGAGAAGGATTAATCTAGCCTTAAGGGATATAGTCAAACAAGAAATTGAAAAACTATTACAAGTAGGTTTTATCTACCCTATCTCAAATAGCCAGTGGATGTCTCCTCTTGTAATTATCCCTAAAAAGAATGGAAAATGGAGAATTTGTGTTGACTATAGGGAACTGAATAAAGCCACCATGAGTTATTATTTTCCCTTACCATTCATAGATCAAGTCTTAGACAACCTTTCAGGTAAATAATACTTTTCCTTCTTGGATGGATTTAGTGGATACAATCAAATCATAATTGCTGATGAGGATCAAGACAAAACTATATTTACTTGTCCATGGGTTACCTTTGCTTACAGGGTATTGCTATTTGGACTATGTAATGCTCCAACAACCTTTCAAAGAGCTGTATTAGCAATTCTTATAGACCTAAAAAATGACTATGTGGAGGTATACATGGATGACTTTACTGTGTATGGAGATACATTTGATGATGCCTTAAAAAATTTGGATTGTGTATTAACAAGATATGAACACCATCACTTGTCTCTTAGTCATGAGAAATGTTTGATGATGGTTGATGAAGGGATCATACTAGGGCACCGTATTTCAAAAAATGGAATTTAGGTTAACTAAAACAAAATCAAGATTATTTTAGACTTACCTATTCCTCAAACTCCCATAGATATCAAATCATTCTTAAGACATGCTGGATACTATAGACATTTTATCAAGGATTTTAGTAAAATTGCTGCCCCCATGTTTAAATTGCTTACCAAGGACTATGAATTTATTTGGGATGAACAATGTCAACATGCTTTTGAATAAATTAAAGAGAAATTAGTGACTGCTCCAATATTTCAAGGACCTAATTGGGAGAAACCTTTTCACATCCAAACTGATGCCTCAAATAACTCAATTGGTGCAGTTTTGGGACAGAGAGATGAAGAAGGAAGAATGTATGCTATTTAATATCTCAGTAAAAATCTTACTCCCATTAAAATAAATTACACTACCACTGAAAAAGAATTTTTGACTGTGATCTATGTAATCAATAAATTTAGACATTACATTATAGGCTACAAAATATTTGTACATACAGATCACTCAAAAATTAAATATTTAATGAACAAACTAGTGGTTGGAGGTAGAGTAATTAGATGGTCATTACTTCTACAAGAATTTGATATTACCATTGTGGACAATCTAGGCTAATCTAATGTGGTTGCTAATTTCTTGTCAAGATTGACCAGTACAGGGGAGTAGGATCCAGTCAAGGATAACTTTCCAGATGAATAATTATTTGTTATTGTAGCTAACACACCATGGTTTGCTATCATGGTAAATTATATTGTAATAGGGAAGTTTCCTCCTCCTTTCACTAAAAAATAAATACAAAATTAATCAAAACTAGTGCATCGTTCAAATGGTTAAATAGAATGCTATTTAAATGTGGTCCTGATTTAGTTTTACGTAGGTGTGTAAGAGAAGATGAAATTTTTGACATCCTCTAGGCATGTCAGGATGAACCAAGTGGACACTATTCAATGAAAAGAACAACTCATAAGATACTTAGCACTAGTTACTATTGGCCATCTTTGTTCAAAGATGTGAAGAGATATATCAAGCAGTGTGATCTTTGTCAAAGGATGGTACAACCAACCATTACTAATGAAATGCCTCTACAACCACAAGTAGTGATTAAACCATTTGAGAGATGGGGATTGGATTTTGTTGGAACTTATAATCTTGCTTCACAAGGAAAAGAGCACATTCTTGTTTGTACTGATTATGTAATAAAATGGGTAGAAGTGCAAGCTTTAACAAATGCCACTGAAGAAGTAGTTGCTAATTTCCTTTGGCACATAATTATGGTAAAGTTTGGAGCACCAAGAAGCTTAGTTTTAGACCAGAGACCACAATTTATGTCTAATATGATCTAGACCTTCACAATGTATTATCAGATCAATCATAGGAAGTCATCTTCCTATCACCTGCAAGCAAATGGATAAGTTGAAGTTATAAATAGAGAATTAGAAAACATCCTCACTAAAATAGTTGAAGCTGAAAGAAAAGATTGGGTAAAAAGACTACCTGAAGCTATCTGGGCTGACAATAAAACTTGGAAAACCACAACATGGTTTTCACCATATGAGTTAGTCTATGGGAAAAAGCCCTTTTTGCCTATTGAGTTTGAACTACAGACATTGAGCACAACAACTAAGGTGGGAATTGAATTGGATGTAGCTCAAAAGGAGTGAATCCTTTAACTCAATGAATTAGATGAATTTAGAATCGAAGCACTTCACCAGATAGAGATAATCCAAGGTCAAAGGAAGTAATGGCATGATTCACATATCAAGGAAAGATAATTCAAAGCAGGAGACTGGGCATTGCTATTTGATTTTAAGTACCAACAATTCAAAGGTAAATCAAAAACTAGATGGTTGGGATCTTATCAAATAAAGCAAATATTTGAAAATGGTTCTATCCAGTTACTTCCCATTGAAGGCAGCAGAAGAATACTCTTGGTCAATGGACATAGGCTAAAACTTTATAGGAAGCCTCCTACTAAGGATGAATTCTTGAATAAAATTGAAGCAAAGAAAGAATTTGATCATATGGAAGAACCCAGTTCTTCTAAAATGATAAAATAATCAAATGAAAAGATCCAGAATAAAGGGAAGAGAATGAAAACCATTAAATGGCATTTTCTTTCCAAAAAAAAAAACTCAGAGATCAATTGAAAATCAGTGATGACGGTTGATCTTCTCAAATAAATGGCTAATTCAAATAAAACTTTTTTGAATTCTAACTATTTTCTAACCATTTTTTAGGGATGATGAGTTAGCATTATGGAGGAATTACATCATCAAGGATGGTAATTATGTTTTTAACTTGTTAAAGGTTAAATGGAAAGTTTGCATGTGTGATTAGACTTGATTTAGAAAGATTAGTATGATGAGTCATCTATTATACATCATGGTTAAATGTGCAAAATCATGAGAAGGATATTGATGATGGAATGAGTTGGTAGATAACCATAAAGAATCATTCTTATGATTGAAGCAACCAAATCCACTAGTTCTATAGCTAAGTACAGTAGTTCTGTAGCCAAAATTGATAAGTTTCATAGCTGAGTATAATAATTCCATAATCAAATTCACCGAATCAACAACCAAATCCACTAGTTCCATAGCTAAAATCATCAATTCTATTGATACGAGAAGCAATTTTCAACTAACCTATGAAAGATTCAAAGAAGAACAAATCATGGGAATCAAAAAGAAGTTAGAACCAAACAATGATACCCAACTCCTTGTAGATGAAGAAGTAGCAAATATCTTTCAATAGGCAAGATGGCTATAGTTTCTAAGGAAATTTCTCAAATACAATGATGAATTGGTAAGAGAATTTATTATCAATTTAGAGAAAACAAGGACAAATATTAGGAAGGTTTTCATTCCTTTTTCTATGAATATCATAAGTGAGATGTCTGGAATACCAATAATGCATGTCCCAAACCCTGTCAAAGGGACATTAAAAGACCTAGCTAAAACCCTATTGAAAGAAGGGGAAGCTAAACCCCAATATATTTATAATACAAATAAAATCATCAAAGGAGTTAAGAGGGCTAGCTTTCCCAAACCCTTTGATAGAGTAGCATTTTGGATAATTAAATATTTAACCTATGATGAAAAATTTGGGACAGTAGGAAAAGAAGTCCTAAAAATCCTTATACACCTTAGATGTGGAGCCAAAAAACTAGAATATATAGTAAACCTTCCAGGGTTTCTTTTTGACTCCATCCATACCATGGCCCAGAGGTATTCTTGGGGTGTAGGAATAATTAGACATCATGGGTTGGTGCATTTAATATGCCAACACCATTTCCTTTCCAAGAAAAATGGGGAAGAAATGTGGGACAAATTTCTTGGAAAATTTGGACAAAACCCTGGTATTCCCAAAAGAACAATAACAACTCCTCTTGCTCCTTCAGTTCATTTGAAAATTGCTACCATTGCTAAGGAAAATAAAATATTAAGGGAAGGAGAAATACCAAAAAGAAGAAAATTTGGAAGAAAACTTAAAATTGTAGACCAACTATACCTTTTCAAGCCATTTCTTCTTTTGCTAAAGCTATAAAAGAACTAATACCTATCTCTAATAATGACAGTTCACCTAGGCCCGAGTAAAAGGTGAACATTAGAAGAAGTTCTAAGAGGATACCTATGTCTGCACATTTTGAGGCTCCTCAAGAAAGAAAATGTCATAAAAAGTCTAAAGAAAGTTCAGAGGAGCTGGAAGAACAAGAAATGCTATAAATTGAAGCTACTGATATTTTGGGTAGCATGGCCATGACTCCTCCTGGACCAAGCCAAGCAGAAAAGGAAAAAGAAGATGAAAGATTTGAGGAGCTAGTTTTCGATGAAATGGGTGAGATTGCAGCACCATCACATGTAGAAGATGAATAGGCATATTGGAGAAGGAAAGGGAAATCCCCTATGGTGGAAGAGGAATGCTTAACTCCCCAAGAACTTTCAGAAAAAGAACAAAACTAGTAGATTAAACATAGGCTCTATTTTTGTCTAGAGTAGAACTCATTATCAAGGAAAAGGATGAGGTATTGAACTTCTTCAAACTCAAGTTAGAACAGAAGGAAATGCTCCTTGTAGAATTAACAAACCACTTCACAACCAAGAATGAGGAATTAGCAAAAATTAAAAGGCAACTCATAGAAAATGAGGAAGAATATACAATACAGACCTCTGTGTCAATAGTCTCTGTACAGACTGAATTGACTTATCTGCCACTCAAATAATTATGGGATGATACATGCAGAGAACTCAGTGAAATCAAAGCATCCAACACATACTTGAAATACAAACTGGTGGAAGAAGAGAAAGTAAGAAATTGGAAGACAAATTTTACAAGGAGGAAAATGATAAGTATAAATGTCTTGTGAAAATACAAATAGTTTGTATGATGAGTGAGAAGCTATTTGCATGCAGAAGACCTTCTCCTTTTTATATCATGTTTTTAGAGGAACAGTTCATAGTTGTCAAGGATAACATGTGGCCTTCCACATGAAATAAAATATGAAGCTAATTTCTTGGCTACCTAATCCTTAGCTAATACAAAATAGAAAAAACTTCTTTATGAATTTTACCTTTGCAATTTTATGCTAGAAAGAAATACAGGTTTTATGATCAATTTGTATGTAGGAGAAAGCCAACTTAATGCAATTGTCTCTGTTCTTCAAAATCAGATTGCATGGAAAGAAAGGGAGTTAGACCATTGGTCAAAGGCTAGTTAATTCGGTCTCTATATGAGAATTTATTATGGCAATCCACTCACCTTTACTACATATTTCCAATCCCATGCATTTAATGATAAATTCAAGGGACCTTATCTTTTCAGTTTACAACAAAGCATGGATGTCTTCACCTCTTATGAAAGGGCAAATTTTGATAATATATATGATGCATGTTTAAAAAGATGGGAATTTCTCCTAGTGGCATTGAAAATAAGGGAAGTAATATCCCCTTAAAATTTGATTTGGCGTTTAGAAAGGGAAAAAGCTTTATGCACAATAATTCCTAGAATCAATGAAACTCCCCTGAGCTTATGGATAGGAATGCAGATAAGGCCACTTCTACTTCTCACCCCCATATCTCCTTGGCAAAATAGAGAACCTCAACATCCCACTCAATTTGAGGAATGGAAAAGACAAGTAGAAGTAGGAGCATGGTATAATACTTCTAAATCAACGCATTGGGATATTCAGTTCTAGCCATTTGATCTAAACAATCAAATGGAATGCAAGATATACAATCCTAAATTTGAAGAGTGAAGTTTGTAAAGGGACTTACAAAAAAGTATGGGGGAAGTGATGAGGCTAGGATATGCCCAATAAATGTATAATAAATGACCTCATCTTACTCTCTCTTTCTATTTAGTTTGATTGCATTTTGTAACTTTTATTTTGATCTGAGATGAGTTAGGATGTGGTTATCCATCTTTTGTTGATTGTGATTCTAACATTTTAAAAGACCTATAATTCCTAACAAGTGAGTTGGAAAATTCTATTTTTACAATAAAATAGGTCATCATCAGGCTAAAGAACAAATATGAAGTGGATTGCATGTTTTTGGAAGCATTGGACTCAATTTAGATTAGTTATAGAACCTACATAATCTATTCTAGAATCATCATAGTTAGTTCCAAAACCTACAGAATCTATTCTAGAACCATCATAATTTGTTCTAGAACTCCACCATACTATTTCAAGTTGTTGCATTTTCAGACTTAGCTCTAGAACTCTATATTTAGTTCTGGTACTCCTATAGATAAGCTCCAAAACTTTTGCAGCTAGATATGGAACTAATGAGGATATATTCCAAATGGCTGGTGATATATCAAATCAATGATCCCATTAAATCAGGAACATATTCCCAATTTTCTAAACTTTCAGAATCGAGACATCTATCACACAGCTAGACATCTAGCCACATCTTGATTCATCATCTATTCTGGGTACGATTTAGTTCCATTGTATCTATGAAACAATCATAGCCATCAAAGCATCTATATATATAGACCTAGGAATTTAGTAAAGAGAGATACACATATAGAATATAGAAGATAGATAAAATCATTGAATAATAGAGAGATAAAGGATAGATTAGTACATTTGTAATACATAACATTTTATCAATGAAATAGCCATTTTTATTTTGAAAGCAAATTAAATTGTTCAAATCTTGTTCTAGGCAGAGCAAGGGCCCACTCCTCCAAAGAAACAAGATCTTCATTTTTGTCGGTATTTATATTTCTATTCAAAAAAATAAATAGGTAACTCTATTAAATTTATAAATGCTTCCATATCCTTAAAGTTAAGATTTGTTGTAAATTTGTTCCTACAGGTGTTTTAAATTAAATTTTCATCTCTACAATATGTGTTTGTTTCCATTAATCTATTTAATTTTTGCAACGTGTGTTTGTTTCCAAAAATCTATTTCATTTCTACAATGTGTGTTTATTTCCAACAATCAATTTCATTTCTACAACATGTGTTTATTTCCAACAATCTATTTCATTTCTGCAATGTGTGTTTATTTCTGGTAGATTTGCATAGTTTGATTCCAATAAGGTTTTAACTAAGAAATCCTTAAGACATTAAAACCCCCCCCCCCAAAACAAAAAAAAAAAAAACAAATACCTTCATTCAATTACTAAATCTCTATGATTCTTCTTGTTGCATATAGCTTTAGACATAGCCCTAGTTAAATATGACATCAACAAAAAGTTGATTAAATGAAGGGGATGATGACACCCATCAATTTCCCCAATTAGGATAGATAAACATGATAACAACATGCCCCTATTTAATAAAAAAGAAAGCAAATTTGGTGAGAGCACAATGATTTACCCAAAGGTAATTATAATCATTGAGAAATGTAGGTGAGATGGTGTACAATGATTTGTCCATAGGTCATTATGATCATTGGACCTTGATTATGGAAAACATGATTGATTGGATGATAATAATGATAACTTGACACAGAGGGTAATGATGAATTAGAACAACATGCTAGTAGGGATATGCTCATCTAAACTAATAAAGGTTGAAATTCTTTTATGGTGAATTACTTTATTTGGGATATGATTAAGATGTCACTAATGTCAGTAATAAGGAGATGTTGATGCCACCATTACTGAGTAGACTTCTTGAATCTGATTTTTGTTTTAGCACTGTATGGTAGGCATCATGATAGAAAACCATGAGGACTAGGTAAAAATATGCATAAGGACTGACTATCATAATCCAATATTCAAGGGAAAATAATGAATCAATGATAAAAACCATGATGGAAATGTAGATGTATGAATAGTAATGGATTGAATTATAAATGCATAAGGAATCACCTAATGAACACACATATACTGAATCAAGGCAACAGTGTTGAAAGAAAACAAACAAGCACATGAATACTAAATAATTAAACAAGCAAAGAAACAAACAAAGCAAAAAATAATAATTAGTCCTAATGTTAGTATAAATAATGTGATGAATATTGACCCTAGAAAATAGGTTACAACTTAACAAACAAAGAAGATGGGGGGAAAATAGAAGAAAATGAAGGGTTGGTTGAGCTATCTCCATATGCGCTAGGTAAGAGGATGATGTTTACAGAGTTCTATGGATGTAATATCTAACAAAAACTTTAGGCCAAATTTAGTTCTCCTAGGTAATGGGAAGAAAATGATAAATAATGAAAACAAACATGATGGATGAGATATAAGAATAGGAATGAGCTAAAAAAATAATGAGAGCATTGGAAAAAAGGCCAAAAAGGATGGGGTAAACTAAGTGACAAGTGATTTGCTTGTAACCTAGTAAGGGTTCCCAGAATACTTAAGGAAAAGAAATGGTTAATGTTTTTAGTTTTTCTAAATGATTTTACAAATGTTTTTGGAAATTTCAAGTATCTCAACTCAATTAATAATCATGAGATAATAAATGGTCCAATCTCATAAAATGGTGAGGGCATGGCGTAGGTTGCTAAGATGACCTCAAAAAGTATTAAGTATTACCTACATAGTCCCAGGATGAGACCTCAAGTCACTATAGTTATACCTTACAGTGGAGAAATCTGACTACTATATCAATCAATTCAAAAATAAAACAAGCACAGTTGGTATGAAGGCACAATATAACATATGAAATGGCTAGTTGGTATGTCAAGGCATGATAAACAAATGTTATCTTTAGATTTCCCATAGGCAATTATAACTAGGATATAATGATATAGGTAAATGATATTAATTTATCCATAGGTCATTATAATTAGAGATAGTTGGTATAGAGAAAAAAATAAGAAATGAAGGATACAACTACCACACTACTATCTTACTATTCTAAAAGACTATCTATGTCTAGAATGTGTGAAACAATTGTAAAAATTGGATCTAAATCCTCTTAATGGAAATGGTGATGGAACCAAATGGAATAGAGCCAAGGTCATAAGTCTTAGTAGGGAGGGAAAAAACAACTTGGTTGATGGTAAAATAGATCTGTAATAGGAAAAAGTGATAGGTTAATAGGATGATAGGATGGTACAATGGTATAGTACAATGAAGAAAATTGATAAAATGATACAACTCTAAATGGTCCTTATAGAAAATACATCAAGTCACTCAAGCATAATACTGCTTGAGGTGGATAATGTTCATTGTCTCATCAAGTTCATTTCTATTTGGTATGACAACCCTATATGCTCCTATTCCATAGTTTGTTGTAATGATAAAAGGACCAACCTAGTTGGGTTTGAAATTGACTTTATTATTCTTTTTGGCCATGGTATTTTTTTGGTTCTCTTTAAGGACAAGATCACCAAGTTCAAATTCTCTATGTTTCACATGCCAATTATAGTGGTCTTAGAGTTGATTTTGATAGGATTAGATATTGTTCACTGCATCCATGTATTTTTCATCAAGTAACTTTAGCTCTTGTAGGTGAGCTACTCAATAGTCATTATTGTTTAGGACATGATTCAAAGTGATGCATAGAGAATGAAACTTGAACTCAATAGGAAGAATGGCCTTAGTACCATAAAAAAGTGAATATGGAGTGGCTCATGTGGGTATATGGTGATTGGTATGGTATGTCCAGAGGGTGCAAAATATCTGAAGGTGCCAATGGTGACCATCATTGACAATATTTTTGAGAATGTTGACAATAGTTTTATTTGATGCTTCAACCTAGCCATTACCTTAAGGGTAATATGACATATAAAAGTGTTGTGTAACATATTTGACACATATATTTTTGACATCCTTGTTCTTAAATGATCCTTCATTATCAAATATAATGTTAGAAGGGATACCATAACGAAAAATGAGATGGTTAAAAATAAACTTGGAAATTTACTTTCCAATAACGTAAGTGAGGGGAATAGCTTCAACCCACTTAGTTAAATATTTAGTGGTGTTAAAGATATGTTTATGGCTATCAGATGAGGTGGTATTAATCTTTCTAATGAGGTCAAGGTCCCATGTAGTAAATGGCCATAGGGTCAACATTGGTTTTAAAGTATTGGCTGGGGCATGAATTAGATTAGCATGTCATTAATACTTTCACACTTATTTACATATGTAACTACATCTATATCCATTGTGGACCAATAATAACCACTACATAAGAGCTTTTTGGATAATACTGCTGCATTGGTGTGGGTTCCACATACTCCTTTATGAAGTTCTTGTAATACTAGTGTAGATTCTATTGAAAGTTAAACAATGAAGCAGAGTTATATTAAAACTATGGTGGTAAAGGGTTGATGCAAGTAAGGTATAATGGGTGGTTCAATGGATGAAGGCTTTAGATTACTTTTGAGATAGGTTGGGTGGTATAATTTAGCTATGAAGGTAGTTGTAAAGGTCTGAGTAATAGATAGATATAAGACCAACAAAATCACAAATCAACATGATGGTTAAAGGTTCATGAGTTAGTGCTAGCAAATTTTTGATGAGGAATTGATCCTCTTTAGCTATGTCTATTTGGAAAATTAGAGATCTAATAGTAGCCATAGAATTTGTGGTTCTCTTAATTTCCCCTAGTATATGTTCAAATTAGACATCAACAATCTACCATTTTAGAGTGTCAACCATGGCCTTATATGTCACTAGCTTGTCATATTTGGTCTGAAAGTGGTCTGTAACCTAATTTATGATTAATTAAGAACCACCATAAACCTTACGATGAGATATTTTCTATTGTACCACTTGGTGAAGTTTTTCAATAAGTGCATATTCAACCATGTTATTAGTATAAGGAAAGCTGATACTAAATGATTTAAGGATTAGATCCCCCTATGATGTAATAAATAAAAGGCCTACACCTAATCTTTGTGTTATGAATTATCCATAAAAATACAACTTCTAGTGCTACTTCTTAAGAGCTATGTCAATGATGGTCATTATGGATTCATTAGGAAATTAGAATGTGAGTGGCTTTGTATCAGCAAGGGGTACTTCATCAAGTTAATCTATAGTAACTTGCCCCTTAATGGATTTTTGGTTGACGTACTCGATGCCAAAATCATTGAGAATCATGATACACTTGGCCATGTAGCCTTATAAATCTATTTTAGATAGTAGATACTTGAGCAGATCTACTTTTGAAATAACCATGGTCTTATTGTTTAACATGTAAAGATGTAGTTTTTGACCTATGACAACCATGGATATATAGGATTTTTCAATGGGCATATAATTATGTTCATATGTGACCAATGTATGGCTTAGTACACAACATGCTATTTTCCATTATCATTGTGATAAGCCAAAAGTACCCCTAGGGCATTGTTAGTCACATATAGATACAACATGAATGGCTTTCTTAGCATAGGAGGCAACAAAATAGGTGGATTCACTAGATAGTACTTTAACTATTGAGAATATTTTTGGTCATGATTATCCCAGTGAAATGTGAATCCATTCTTTAGAAGATGCATGAAAGGATGACACTTGTTAACGAACTATGATATGAAGCATTGGATAGATTGGATCTTGTCCTACAAATTATGGAGCTACTTTAAATTAGTTAGTGGTGACATCTCTATTATGGCTTGGACTTTGGATGGATTGACTTCAATGCCTTGATGAGACAAAATGAAGCCTAGTAATTTTCTTGATGTGACTCCAAAGACACACTTCTTAGGATTAAGTTTGACTTTATACTCATGCAGTCTTTCAAATATTCTATGTAGCACTACTAGATGATTAGCCCTGGTCTTTAATTTACTAGGAATGTCATTGACTTAGTTTTCAAAAATGTCATGTATCATATTATGAAATATGATGGTCATGGCTCTTTGATATGTGGCCCCTACATTCTTAAGACCAAACATTATAACCTAATAACAAAATGTTTTCCATGGAGTGGTGAAACCTATCTTGTGTTGGTCTTCTGGTGCTATTCTCATCTAGTTATACCTTGAAAAACCATTCATTAATGAAATCATCTCATAACCAACTATGGAGTTAATGATCATATAATTTTTTGGCAATGAAAAATCATCCATATGAGAAGCTTTATTTATATCACATAAATCAATACATATTTTGATTCCTTCTAGCTATGTGCCAACTAGCATAACATTGGAGATCCACTCTGAATAGTCGATCGACTGAATATATCTTGCTTCCAAGAATTTTTACAACTCTTTCTTCATTAATACATCAATGTGAGGATGCATATTACACAACTTTTATTTTACTAGTTTGGCATCAAGATTTATGATAAGGTGATGTGGAACTAAGGTGGGGTCTAAACTTAGCATGTTAGAATATGCCCATGAAAATATGTTAATAAATTCCCTCAAAAGGGTTGTAAGGACTTCACGCTCCTTCTCAGTAAGGGAGATGCCTAGCTTGATCCATTTTGGGTCATTTGGGGACCCAATATTAACCTCTATTATATCTTCCACTAAAAGGGTTGAGCCATCTTCAAGGATAGTATGCAAAGATCTAGACTAATTTACAATGTTAGAGTCCTTTATTAGGATTGGTTCTTCAATCTCCTCTAGGCATGATGAATTAGTGTCCCCTAATAGGAGATGTGGACATGTAACAAAAACTATTGGAAAGTCCTAAATGATTTGATTAAAGTCTTATTATTCTTAAAAACTAAATTTATACTCATAAATAAGTTCATCATTGGTGGTCTCCTGATCTATGATTGATGAATGTTGAACAACCCCATCTAATGGCACCTAAAATAGGTTTTCACCACTAGACTGGCATTTTTCTTTACTTTTTCCTTGGTCAAAAAGTGCCTAAAAGAGGTTTTCACTTTGGAACCTCATTGTTTTATTTATTTAATTTTACCTAAGGGTGTTCATCTACTCTCTAAAATAGGTTTTAGGATCTAACTTGATTCAGAACCCTAATTTATGGTCTCCCAATAGAACATTATCTCTAAGGCCCAAAGAAACATAGAAAGCCTCATCATTTTAGAACTCATCAATCAACATGTTGGATTCTTATTGGTCCTAATATATTAGTTGGGAATAATATAATGGAAATGGGTTATGATGAATGACCAGTCTAAGGATATAAATGGAACGAGGGTTAAATAAGTTGGTCTTGACTAGGTCATCAAAAAGGCTATGATCAGATTGTACTTCACTACTGGCATCATCATCACTAGTATATGGTGATGGAACATGATTAAGGTACATGTGGTAACCCCTAGGTTATTTAAATCCAAGTTCATAGGGCCCTTTATATTTGGTCATAGAAATTGACTCAAGTGTTCCTTGTTGATTTAGTCTGAGGCCTCCTCCTTCATAGTATTGATTCTTCATGATCCTTTTGGGAATAGGATACTTTGCATTATTTTAAAAATTGGCCTACTTGTCATTGTATAACCATGATTCATCTCCTTTGAGAGGGTCCTATTCTAAGCTAGGTGTAGGTATAAATGTGATGGGTCTTGGACTATACTTTTTACCTTTGTTATTTTCTTATTATTCTAGATGAAGTGTCTTGGCTTTAGGTATTTTAAAGGACTTTAGGTTCTATGGAAGGTTTTAAATGTGAAAGGTATCATGGGTGAAATACTCTCTAAAGCCATTAAGTGAGATGGTATAATGATTGAATATCTCAGAAAGTGGTATATGGGAAAGGGAATCAAGGATTTTAGGATCAATGTAATTATCCTCTAGAAAATAAAGGAGTATTTCCTTTTTATAATCCTATTTGGCCACTAATTATGCCAAAACAATAGTTATAGATTTTGAACTTAACCTCTAAGTGTTTGTATTACTTGTATGGATACAGATCTCTTGGTAAACAATATTCCATTTCTAAGTGGGAGAACTTAATACATTAGAGCAACATTAATGGGATGGGACAAATTTCATGCAACCAAGGTTTATCCAAAATCATTTTGTATGACAAATCAAAATCTAACACATGGCAAAGTGTATCATGGGTCGAGGGCCCAAGGATAACTAGAAAATAGATGGTGCCTTGTGATTCTCATTATTCATTGTCATAGGCTTTGATCGATATCATTTCTTCTTAAATATATACCATCGTGTACCTAAGAATCTTGATGAGCTTTAGAGACACTATGTTTAGACCTAATCCATTATCTATAAGGACACGTTTAACTTTGTGCGACTTTATGCAAAATTTAATGTATAATCAGTTGTTATGTAGTGGGCTAAGGGATGACATATCACTTTGGTTGAAAGTGACTTATTGGGATAGAGCTAGGTGTCTAACCAAGGCTTGGAATATGTCAAGGGATATGTCACATGAAATAGTGGATTGGCTATGGAACTCATTTAGGATGTTTTTGTGGATTGTTGATGATTGCAACAGATCTAAAATGGTGATTTATGCTAGTGTCTTTTGTAATTGTTCTACAATGTCAAACTTATTTTCTTGGTTAATGTTAAATGGCTTGTTTCAAGGTATAGTAACTAGTTGGGTGATGGGCAAAGGGGCAGATGGTTGTGGGCTTAAGATGGTAATATTTGACCTTTGAGTTGTGATTTCACAATTTAGATTAGATAAAAGACCATGATTGCTAATAAATGATGTTGATGGTGGGGGACCAAATAGGATAAGTCTTAGTTATTGGTGCACTGAAGCATGGTCACGAGGCAATGATGAGTTATCAGTATAGGGTTCAAAATTAGTACTCCCTACTTGATGGTATGCCTATATGCAGTCTTAGGTCTAGGAAGGATTATCAGTGTGATTTAGTAGATTTGAATTATTTAAAAAAGGTCTTGATTGATTTGTATTTGGTCTTAGATTGATGGAGACATTGTTAATGTGACCTCCTAAAATATGACCTATAACCCTATTGTAGTCATGTGTAACTACATAGTAAGATTATTGGTTGTTGCCTTTCTGACCTAGGTTTTGTCTATTATTTGGACACTATTGGTTCTATTTTTAGTGATTATGTTGATTCTATTGGTTCAAAACTGGTTTTTGAAACTATTTCTATTGGTTTTACATTAGCCATTGGTTGTTATATTATGGAAAAAGGTTTTCAAAGATTCTAAGTTTTTGATTAGAAGTAAAAGCACCACCATCTAATGTTATTTCCCTATTCTCTAACATATTATAAATAATATGTTTTATTTGCACAAAATGGTGTAAATTAAGCCCATTAACCTGATGATATTCACAAAATTCATTTTGGTGGTACCAATCAAGATAAAGAATGCCCTTAAGATAATGTTTTGGTATAGGCCAACTAATCAGATTAATAATAGTGAGATTATGAAACATAGATTCAATAGGTTCTCCAAGGTCACTAAAAATGAGATGAGTAGGCACTATTCTTCTTGGAGGAGGGTTTTGTAATGACAAAGGTTGTTGCATTTTTTGTGTGTGCCTAGGTTTTTACACTTGTTGCATTTTCTAAAAAGGTTATGGGTTAGGCATAATTTGCATATGATACATAGGCTGAGTAAATGGTGTTTTCATGGTTAGGACATAACTCAAATTTATTACTCCATTTAAAATAACATTTTGGTTGTGGTTGAATTGTTTTTCTCTATCATTATTATTGGCTTATGCCAGTTGTGATGCTTGTGCTTGGAATTGATGCTAGTTTTGGCCATTTCCTTGATTGGTACTTTAATTTTTATTTGATGAAGTAAGATTGATGATCCCTTTTTTAATAAGGGCTTTCTCAATTAGTAAACCTTTGTCAATTATATCTTTAAAGGTATGAACACACTATAGTTCCAAATGATAGGATATCTTACTATGCCAATTTTTGGTAAACACAATGGTTAATAGTTTATCTAGTAAACTATGAGTGAATAAACTTATAAGGGATCTTCATTACTGTAGATAACTTTCAAAACTTTCACTAGCCTTTTTATTAGCTTGTGTCAAGTTGACTAATGAAATATCATGCTCAAGATTGTATGAGAAATGTTGCACAAACATGTCTAAAAGATCATCAAAATATGACACGAAATTTCTGGGAAACTTAAAAAACCACTCCAAGGCTTGTCCTTCTAAACTCCTTGGAAAAAAAAAAAAGGTATATGTCTCTATATGCCACTAGCTAGCATATAAAAAATAACCTGGTTAAAGAAGCCTTGGGATCACCTTTCCCCTTGTATTTATCAAATTTTAGTGGTTCATATCCTAGAGGAAACGGTATCTACAAGTAATCCATGTTAAATGGATAAGAAAACACATAATCCAAATTAAAATTTTTGGTTTGTTTCCTATCTTGGATGGCAATAATCACATCCTTCATTTGTTGTAATTCTTGGGTTAAGAAACTAGAGGGAACATTGGTTTGAGGTGGAATATTGGCCTGGGTAGATGGTTGATCGGTCACAAGTGGAGTAATTTGACCAAGGTATGATGGATTTATTTATGAGGGTATGTTGGTTTGGTTGGGTAATGGACTAGGAGTATGCATGCATGGATCAGGTTTTGATTGTTGAAATTGCACATACTGTGGTTTCTAGTTGGGGTTGGATATATGGGCTTGGTTTTGGGGATTTTGAGGTTGGGATGGAGGAATATGGATATATTATACCTATTGTAGTTATATAGGAACTTGTTTATAACTAATTTAACCTTGTTGTTGAAGGGGTAATTATGAACCAAGACCTTGTCTTTGAACTAGTGGCACATTTTGCACAAAAGGTGAAGGTTGCCTGATCAGTACACGAGGAACATTAAAACCCCTTTATTGTACAAATCCTAGTTGGGAAGTGGATACCTATTGGATATTAAAAATTTATTTCTAGATAATAGTTTTACACTATTTATTATACATCATTAAAAATTTAATTGGTATATTGGTCTACAAGGAAAGAGGTATGTTCATTGCTACCTAGTGAGGTGGAATATTGGTTTTGCCTTGTTAAGTGGAAACATATTTTCCCTCTACTATGTTGGTATGTTTGATTGTAACTATTATTATATGATAGCACTCATTACATATTATCAAGGATTAGGATTCATCACATTCTATGGTTGAGGCATGACATTGGTCATTAGCTGACTACCTAATCTTTTTGGTTGAGTGCTTGAAGAAGTAGTTGCATGAGGATTAGTGGTTGTATTTGGTTGAGGTTGGGATGTATAAACTCCTACTCCATAATTTATATAACCACTCATGGTGTTAAATAAATGTACAATTGTTTGAGTACTAGTTGTTTGTGTACTTACACCACTTTGGTTTGGATTAGATATTGCTTGCACATTGTCCACTATGTTTTGCTCAGTACTCTGTGTAGAAGTAAACAACACTTATTTGATGGTTGGCATATGAAACAAGTTTTCAACCAATGTGTTTTACGTGAATGGGTATAGAACCTAATTATCTTGACCATTAAATTCTATTAACACTCGTATTGAAGGAATTAAATTTATGAGAGGTCTATTTGACACAGTCATTTAATTTAAATTATATGCTAGGTTCAAGTAAGTTTGGTATGGTGTCTGTATCTATACAAAGTGATACTCCATGGGGTCCTTACCTTTGAAAATTATACTAGGGTCTTGATATTCCATTGGGGTTAGAGCTAAAGGATTGTTAGAATAAGCTTATTGACTATACAATATGTTGTGAGGCATTCTTACTAGACTTGGAAAATTCCCATGGGGCAAGTCTACCAAAAAATTAGCTCCTATTTCTATATATCTAAACAAAATCTCATCTTTATTTTTCAATAAGTGACACTCAAATAATTAAGGATCATATGGTTATGGTGTAGTAACATAATATGGTTGTTGAGGAAATGGTTATTCAATTGTAGGTACTATAGCTAGGTATTACTTTTTTGTTCTTGATCCTAATCTGAGTATGGACGTGTGTTAACCAAATAATGAGCCAATGAGTATTAGTTTTGTGCCCTTATTTGAGTCTTATAAGATGGATAAGGATTTTTCACATAAGCAACATTGTTTACATAGGGGTATTGAACCATTTTTTTTAGTGTGACTACATTACTAAGTATTGGATTGTACATGAGGCCACTACAAGTGTAGGAAGACATGTTTGGGATCCATAGTAAATGTTTTGTGACCAAAAGGAATAGAGTGCTACAAAATCTCAAAAAGTGATGTCTAAAAAGAGGTTAAAACTTGATCTAACCTAGTCAAAAGGATGGATATGTATATCCAAAAATATTAATGTAATTATTTATGATAAAACAAGATAACACTAAGTGTCTAACATTACACATCTCACATAGAAAGGTCAAGTAGATTGACCAAAAATTGAAATGCTAGATTCTAGGATCAAAGTGTTTCAAAAGAGTCTAATCTAGGAAAAACAAAAGTTACTAGGTATTTTGGAAAAAAAGTAACATTAAAATATAGGCTTAAGCAAAGGTATGTGCTAGGACTTTTGGCTAAATGGCATCAAAATCTAGACTGAAAATAATGATGAGATATTTAATCTAAAAGATTTGAAACACTTCTAAAAAAACTAGGCATTTGAATTTTGGACATAAACTTGATCAATGGGTATGATGTATGAAATAAAAGGCACTTAGAGATGGTTTATTTTCTCCTAAATAATGGCACAAAACTAGACTCTTTTGACTGATAAGCTAGAAAAATGTGAATGATGTAACTCCTCTAGACAAAGACTCATAAATTATACTCAAAATGGTTTAAATTTTGGAAAAACTTGGAGTCTATTAAAATAGGCCTATGAAACAAGTTTCAAAAGAAATTGAGCATCATAAAAACACTAAAATGATCAAAATGTATGACTAATGTTTACTTCAAGACTATAAGGCAAAATGGTTTAACATGATTTTGCTTGTCTAACACTACTCTCCTCAACTCAAATAACACACACATAAAGTTTGACAAATCTCTAAGGTAAAAGTATGGTATCAAATGGACTCAAGACAAATGATAAAATAGGATAGGTAATATAAAGTGTAGCCTAAGACTCAAATCCTGAGTGATACATAAGATGACTTGAATCCTACCAAATGATTATAATTATTATGAGTCTAAAAATGACCCTCAATTAGAATTAAAAATTGAACCTAAGTTCCCTCAAGTTTAGTGCAAATGGTGAACCAACTTAGCACATCAACCTTATGAACTTATAAAGGTGAAATTTCCAATTTAAATTATCAATGGACTTAAGAAAATTGGGAAAATGGTCCAAACTCAAATGGGAAACATAACTATGCCAAAATGGAAGATATGACACAAAGTTTATGATAAATTTTTGAAGGAAAAAAATGATTTTAACTTGGGAAACATAATCCACCCTTTTTCAAGAAAATTGGTGGACAATGTATTTGGTTATGTAACCTTTTGTTAAAAAATATTTTTGACTCCAAAAAACACCAAGTAATCTAATACAAAGACAAAAAACAACTAAGTAATCATCTTAATCCCTAAATGACAAGGTGTGGCAAAGTGGGGTTAACTAAAGTAAAAAGTTTTTAAACATCTAAAAATATCAAATGTATCCAAATTTTATGTCAGCATACAAAATAAGCATATGTCATTTGGGTTTGTAGCATATGGATTGTTGTAAAATGATCTTGCCCTTTTTATAACCACTAAATCCATCACTTGCTTACTGTAGTGTGAAGTCCAACATGATCAAACATCCTAGGCTTAACCTCTACTTACGAAGATCATTTAACCAGTCAAACCATCATCCTATTGAGGGGATCCAAATTTATATACCCACCATGGAGATGGGTTGAAGATGATAAATCCATAAATTAAATCTACCCTATAGAACTTATGGGAGGTAATGAAGTCTCCCTCACAAGCCAAGATGTGGTGAAATAAAAACTAAGTAAAATAGATTTATCATTATTTCAAGATTACCTAATCTATGCAGGTCTTGGGGAGAGACTTTATAATTTTTTTTATGCCTTTGGAATAAGGCATTAGCAATGAATATGGAAGTTTTGATTCCACAAGTTACCTATAGGGGATAGTGGGAGAGAATACATGTACAACTTCCTTTCTGCTCAAATAAATCTAACTAAACAAACAATGATAAAAAAAATTGCAAAAACTTTAAAGTGAGTTTAATTTTAAATAACTAAATGAAAGGCTTGGTGGTTTTCTTTTTCTCCTTGGACTTACATTTCAAAACCTTAGAAAAACAACCATAAAAACTAATCAAATAAACACCTAAGTTTTTATTTAAGCACCAAATGAAAGATTCCTAATTCTTTTTAAGCATCCCAAAAGAAGTTTAAAAATATATAATTAGGAATTATTTGGCACTTTTAAAAATGGGTAATGCAAGAAAATGATCATATTTTTCTTTAGCCTTGAAGAACTTTTTAAGATGAAATAAGTAACTTTACAAATTGATCTCTTAGGTTCACATAGTGAAGTTATGTAACTTCACAATCCAACACTGTAACTCTATAAAACTATGACTAGTTAATACAATATCACAATTCATGAGTTAGTCAATAAAAATTGAAAATATCACTACTCTAAAAAACAATATCTCAATTGATAGAGCAAACCCACAACTAAGTTGTGGTATTATGGCTTAACCCTAATGGCCTAAGCTAATTGTTAGGAATTTAACTATAATATCATGAATTGAATTGATAATATCACAATTAGAAAAATCAAGGTATTGCAATATCACAACTTGTAAAATCATGATATTTCAATATCACCACTATCAAGTAGTTGTATTTTAATATTATAACTTCACCTACAGATAGAGAAAATGTTAGTCTAAAAAGAAATAACTAAGATGCAATATCTCTATTGTAAGACAAAAATATGACTATGTCAGTTGTAGGCTTATGCTAAAGAGGACAATATCACAACTCCATAATGAAAAAAATGTGACTTCAAAAAACAATATTTTTACTCAAAATTTTGACTATTTTTACTCCCACACTCCAAGATTCTACATGAAAATGGTTAGTAGGTTCCTTATAGGAACTATTTGATAAAATTTATGGGGCTAGGTCCCATTGGGCATGCCATTATGTGAACTAGGAATTTGACTCAAGAGAGGGGGTTAGACCAAGTGTTAGTTCAAAATGAAATCAAAATAAAAATAACATACTGACAAGCATGACATCTCTAGGCCTGGACACTAGGGGGAGCTTAGTAACTATTGTCAATCAGACTCACACCCTTGTGAAGGTAGTTTTAGGCCTTCATAGTCTATTAAAATATGAAAACAATCCTATAATGTGAGTGTCCTAATTAGTGGATTAAATCTATAGATTATAAGGGCTATCTCCCTCTGTTGTATTAATTAAGATCTCTACTCTATGCTACAAACTACCGAGAAAAGAGAAGAAATAAAATTGAAGGAAAAATCCTATCTAATGATGGTGATGCACCTAAATTTTGGTTCATCTACTCAATTTGAGCTCCTAAAAACATTGATTAGACAAGAAAAAGATTGAAATTTCAATTCCAATTAACTCTTATGCATCAACATTTCATGAGAAGGTTCTATCTAGTGATCAAAGCTTGAGGGAAATGAGGGAATAACCCTAATTCAAGGCACTAACTAGGCACTTACATCCATTGTAATTTCAACCAAAACACATCAAACATAAAACATGACCTACATAATCTAATCAACTAGTAAATATGTAAGAATAAAGACTTGAAAAGGAAGATAAATTATATCACATATGTAAATCACTGACATAAATACACTATACTAGCATCTTGGAATCTAAAAGCAGTCCTATTTATCTAAAAAATGTTACAAAAACTCAAATTTTGGTAGAGTATAGTCTTTCCAAAAGAGGGATTGATATCTAAAAATAACTAAAAATCCAACTTATATAGAAATATCATACAAAATCCAAGAGATTGGCACTAAAAATAGAAGAGGAGATCAACTCCCACATCTCACAAATCTAACTTTAGCTATCAAAAGATAACTAAGCCTTCAAATAGTATATTTTTGTCTTCCATCTTGCATGAAAATCTCTTTTGCATTTAAAATGATGGAGATCCCATCTCATAATCATTTTTTAGAATATAAATTAAATTATTAAAAATTTATCAAACATGCATGGATCTTTGGTAATTTAACTCTCTTCATGCATGATGTTACACCAATCTTCAAAGAGAAAACTCCACTTGAAGATGAGTTGTAAGTGTTTAAAGAATATTTGATTAATAATATCAACAAGAGTGCATGCATTAAATTATATATTAACCTCTCCTCGAATATCCATCCAATGTTAAACTCCTTGAGCCCTTCATACATTCAAGTTTCCCTTTTGGAACTAAGAGAGTTGTGCTTTAAGGTAGTTGCATATATGTGAGTAATTTGATTACTACATTTATTATTTGGTGTGCTCTTCACTGTAGGCTAATATTTCTTGGGACACTCTACATGCTGTAAATGTGACTGTAAAACATGTTGATCTGAGTCAAAATGGGAAGTCATCATTGTGTTCTACTAATTGGATATCAAAATCCTTCCAAAATCCTTTTGAAAAGCTAGCTTTTCCTTTTCCATTGATCTCTTTATTGTAGAATGTGCTTATGCTACTTATCATTGATTAATTAGCCTTATGTATTTGCTAACCATTTGAATTAATCTTATTTCATTGATCTATTTTGAGCTAATTCCTTTAGGCTATTTGTTTCTATCTGTTCTCATGGAATTTCTTCTTTGTTCATTTCCTTTGAGCCTATTGCATGTGGCTTACTTCCTTTAAACCGTTCCTTTTAGAATTTCCTTGAACAAAAAGTCCACATTTTATCTCTCTGTTCATTTCCTTCAGATAAGAAGGTTGAAGGAATTATTTATTTTGGAACCTTTCCTTCTTTCATTTCTTGTAGACAAAAATTTTGAAGGATTTTTCTCTTTGGAATTATTTTAATAGACAATTCCTTTAGATAAAAAGTCTAAAGGAATTCATGTCCTTAGAACCTTTGTAAAATTCCCTTCAGATTGATGAAAATTCCCTTCAAGATTTTGGAAATGAACCTTTCAAAATTCCAAAAATGGACCATTCAGTAATTTTGAAATGGTCTCTCAAATTTTTTATAAATGATCCACTTACCCTTTAAAAAAGTTGAAATGGTGCACTTTCCCTTTGAAAAAGTTGTAATGGACTTCTCCAAAAAAAAGAACCCTTTGGCTTTCTTGTAAGTGCCCATTTAAAAAAAATTAAAATGGACCTCTTCTGAGGAATTGCCTTTTATATTTCTATAATATACCCTTTGGAATTTTTGAAATGGTCCTCTTACTCTAGAAAAGACCTTTGAAAAAAATTGCAAAGGTCCCATTACCCTTCAAAAAATATGTAATGGTCCTTTGGTAAATTGAAATGACCCTTCAAACTTTTTGAAAATGCCCTTTTAGAAGAATTGCTAAGGTCCCATTGCCCTTCAAAAAATGTGTAATGGTCCTTCAAATTTTTTGTTTGACACCTTCCTTTAGACAATTTGTCTGAAGGAATTCTTGTCTTTGGATTTATTGAAAAGGACTTTCTTGAAAGAATTGTTTCCTTTGGACTTATTGCAGATGACCCTCAGGAAATTTTTAAATATGGACATTTTTAGAAGGAAAATATCCCCTTGAAATTTATGAAAATTCCCCCTTTTGGACCCAAAAATTCCTTCATAATGCTTTTATCAAAAAATACCTTGAAAACCAAAGTGAATGCCTTAAAATGTCCTATTAATCATGGATTATTTCAAGGACGTTTTAGGACCAATAACTATCTCACAAGACAAACTAGCATGATATGTAAAGTTTTGAATAACAAAGGTAGAAATTTGACCTATAAGGTCAAAATTGTCAACATTTTGACAACTCAACTGGGAAGTATGCATGTTATGCTTGAGAACTAGACCATTTACTTCACTCTTGGACTTAGAAAGAAATGACAAATTTGATCCATGAATGCAAATTCTCTCTTTTGACTTGGCATGAGATAACATTCATCCTCTAAAATATGAATATAAACACACAAAAAAAGAAAATTAAATAAACAAAGCAAATTTGCAAACAAGCACTTATTTGGGACAAAATATAACTAAACTAATGTGCTTGAACAACACTTGGAGGAAAACAAACAAAAAAGCTATGGAAAAGCATGATCCACCTAGATCAAAAGGGAAATTCATAAACTCACTCACTCCAAGAGATGATACAAGTTTTAAGGTAGGATTTTTATTAATCATTACCTTTGATGAGACATTTTTCTTGCCCAACAACTCTCTTAGCATCTCCTCAAATGAGTCATCAATAAAAAACCAATCACCAATAAAGAAAAACTCATATAGTACTTCTAGATCTTTTTCATACTGCTTGTCATCTACAACCTTGTCAAGTGATATCTCATCTATGCATTATCCTTGAGTGACCTCATCCTTCTTATCAGTTGCTACAAGTTCATCTATCTCTTCAAGGATCTTTGAATAGGAAACCCAATCTATATTATGATCTTGAATAGGTGATTCCTGATCAAATTTATCATAAGCATGGTCTTTAATAGGCAACACATTCCTACAAATCTCTTTAATCTCCTACAAAGATTCAAGGTATAGCTACCAATCATCTTATTGTTCCTTATTTTGATCAATCTAAATAGGATTAGCTTGAAATTTATCTTGATCCTTCTCAATGAGAGATATCTCTAATTCATTTATGAATTTAATTTTTACCAACTCCTATTGGAGTTCCTTCACATCAAGATCAACCTTCTCATTCTCAAATACAACCTCAAGTGAAGTATCAATGAGAAACTTTTCCTCATACACACTTGAAGCATCCTCTTCACACTCTGTAAGAACTTGACTTGTAGTTGCAACCCTTTTCTCAATCCTCCAGAGAATAGGCTCTTCATGAATAAGGGAGATGGTGGGAGGGTGATAAAATTCATTTATTTGAGAGGGAAAATGAAGCATGGGAGGTTGATCATAATCATATTTTAGGATCTAGAGGTTAATGGAATCATTTAGGGAATTTTGGAGAGGAGGGAAAGAGAAACTCTTAAATACCTCTACATTTTATTCCTTCCACTTGGCCATTACCTCATCAAAGTCTAAAACCTCCTTGTCTTCATGGACAACTTGAACTTGAGGGATGATTGGTGAAGAAAGGGAACTAAAATAATATTTAGTCTCTTGAATATGCTCTTCAATAGGCATATGAGTTTGCTCTTGACTCCAACTAGGAAGCTTGATTGGCATGCACTGAGCATGGCTAAGAATTTCATGAGAATAAGGAAGACAAGAACCCTCATGAGAAAATTAGTTCAAATCAATTCATTTCATTTCCCAAGACTCAATCTTCTCCAATACGAAAATACATAACTCATTTATATTTTTTAGATCATTAGGAACATTTTGAAAAAAACATTCACTTCCTCGTACTGAAAGCTTGACCAAACTTTTCTTACATATGCTAGTATTTTGAGCTCTATCTCATCCATTCTTTCTTGGAGATAAGACTAGTATGATTCATTATAGGGATGATTACATAACACATCATAAGAATTCTCTTTGTATACAACCATCAAATTATATTCATGATAATGCAATAAAAATAGACTTACATAGAAATTGTGCTTGGACTATTAGAAGTAATTACTTGAGCTAGGAATCACCAAATACTTCATGAAGAACACTACTGTAACTACAATTTCATCAAGACCAGCTCTAATAGATCCCACTAGGTATGCCAAAAACTATTGTCAATTAGACTCGCACCCTTGTGAAGGTAGTTTTAGGCCTTCATAATCTATTGAAACATGGAAACAATCCTAGGCTGTAGGTGGCCTAATCAATAGATTGAATCTTTAGATTCTAAGAGTTATCTCTATTTGGTATTTCAATTAAGATCTTTAATCTATGCTAAAAACTACCAGGAAAAGGGAAGAAAGAAAACTAAAGAAAAAATCATATCTAATGATGGTGATACACCTAAAAACACTGATTAGACAAGAAAAAGATTAAACTTTCAATTCCAATTTATTCCTATGCATCAATATTTCATGAAAAGGTTCTATCTAGTGATCAAATATTGAGGGAAATGAGGGAATAAGCCTAATTCAAGGCACTAACAATGCACTTACATCCATTATTACTTTAGCTGAAAGATATTAAACACAAAACATGACCTACATAATCTAATCAACTAGTAAATAGGTAAGAATCAAGGCTTGAAAAGGAAGAAAAATTCTATCACATATGTAAATCACTGATGAAAATACACTATACCAGCATCCTATAATCTGAAAGCAATCATTCTATTTATTTCAAAAAGGTTACAAAAACTCAAATTTTGGTAGAGTTTGGTCTTGTCAAAAGAGGGATTCATATCTCAAAATAACTGAAAAAGTGAACTTATATATAAAAAGCATACAAAAGCTAAGAGATTGGCATTGAAAATACAAGAAGTGATCAACTCCCACATCTCACAAATCCAAATTTAGCTATCAAAAGAGAACTAAGCTTTCAAATAATGCCTTTTTTGTCTTCTATCTTGCATAAAAATCTCTTTGGCATTGAAAATGATGAAGATCCCATCTCATAATCATTATTTAAAATAAACATTAGATTATTCAAAATTTATCAAACGTGCATGGATATTTGGTAGTTTAACTCTCTTCATGCATGATGTTATACCAATATTCAAAGAGAAATACACTTGAAGTTGAGTTGGAAGTGTTAGAAAAGGCTTTGATTAACAAGATAAACAAGAGTGCATGCATGAAATTCTATATTAAGCTCTCCTTGAACAACCATCCAATGTTAAACTCTTTGAGCCCTTCATGCATTTGAGTCTCCATTTTGGAATTGAGAGAGTTGTGCTTGAAGTCAACTACATGTCTATGAGTAATTTTATTATTGCATTTATTATTTGGTCTGCTCTTTACTATAGTCCAATCTTTTTTGGGCCACTCTACATGCTTTGAATGTGACTATAAAACATGTTGATCTAAGTCAAAAGGGGAAGTCATCATTATCTTATACTGATTAGATATGAAAATCCTACTATACTCCTTTTGAAAACCTAGCTTTTCCTTGTTCATTTATTTCCTTATTATATAATGTGCTTATGCCACTTGTCATTGATTAATTAGCCTTTTGGATTTGCTGACCATTTTATTTAATCTTATTCCATTGATCTATTTTAAGCTAATTCCTTCAAGCTATTTACTTCTATCTATTCCTATAGACTTTCCTCTTCATTCATTTCCTTCGGGCCTATTGCCCATAGCTTACTTCCTTCGAACCATTCCTTTCAAAATTTCCTTAGACAAAAATTCTATGTTTTATCTCTCTATTCATTTCCTTCAGACATAAAGTCTAAAGGAATTCTTTCTATTATTTATTTTTAAACCTTTCCTTCATTCATTTAATTCAAAGAAAATTTTGAAGGAGTTATGTCTTTGGACTTATTTTAATGGACAATTCCTTTAGACAAAAAGTTTGAAGGAATTCATGTTCTCAGAACCTTTGTAAATTGCCCTTCGAATTGATGAAAATGCCCTTCAGGGTTTTGAAAATGAACCTTTTAGAATTAAAAAAAAAAGACCGTTTAGTAACTTTGAAATGGTCTCTCAAAACTTTGGAAATGGTCTACTTACCCTTCAAAAAGGTTGAAATGGTCAACTTTCCCTTCATAAAATTTAAAATGGACTTGTCTAAAAAAATGAACCCTTCAGCTTTCTTGCAAGTGCCCCTTTTATAAAAAATTGAAATGGACCTCTTTTGAGGAAGTACCTTTTGGATTTCTATAATAGACCCTTTGGACTTTTTGAAATAGTCCTTTTGCTATAGAAAAGACCCTTTCAAAAAAATTGCAAAGGTTCCATTGCCCTTAAGACAATGTGTAATGGTCCTTTAACAAATTGAAATGACCCTTCAAACTTTTTGAAAAGGTTATTTTGGAAGAATTACAAAGGTCCCATTACCCTTCAAAAAATGTGTAATGGTCCTTTGGATTTTCTATTTGACACCTTCCTTCAGACAATTTGTTCAAAGGAATTCTTGTCTTTAGATTTATTAAAAAAGACTTTCCTGAAAGAATTATTTCCTCCAGACTTATTGTAGATGACCCTTGGGAACATTTTGAAGATGAACCTTTTTAGAAGGAAAAGAACCCCTTTAACTTTATGAAAATTCCCCCTTTTGGACCCAAAGAAGCCTCCACAAGGATTTTCTCAAATAATCCTCTAAAAACCAAATTGAATGCCTTATAAAGGCTTGTTAATCATGGATTATTTCAAGGAATTTTTAGGACCAATAACTAACTAACAAGACAAACTGGCATGATATGCAAAGTTTTGAATAATGAGGGTGGAAATTTGACCTGTAGGGTCAAAATTGTCAACAATAACATACATATGAAAGGACCAACTAAAACATGAAAGAAACCTTCACCTTCCTTGGATCTTCCAAATGGTTCATAAAGTGGCTTGCTCAGCTTAGATTGTGCATTAAAGAGTCTTCATTAATGTATTTTTTTGGCTCCTTCTTTCCTTAGTACCTTTTGGCTTATGATGGATTTGGCTTGTGGCTTTGGCTCAATAATTGGACATGATAACACTATACTAAATGGGTTTTGAAGTCATTTGAGCATTATAAATTTAAACTATCCAAGCTTTTAGACTCAATTTTTCATGATAAATTTGGCTTATGAGAGATTAAAATTATGGTCATGAGGCCTTATATTTATATATTTTTACAAATGATCAAAATGAACCTAAACCATCCATCTCAAGATGAAGATGTGTGGCTAAGAATCCATTCAATATTAGAGGCTAAAATCAATAAATGCCCTCATAACTATTTGGGATAGAGAGGCATTAAAGAGACATGGGAGGGCTTAATTAGATATTTATCACATTTATAGCCTAGGGATGCCTTCCCAAAAAATGATGTCACTTGATGATGCAAAAAATCATAATCAATTTCAAAAAATAAATATTCAAAAAGTTCCATGAAAAATTAACTTAATTTCTTGATTCAAATAATTAGCGTTAAACATGATTTATCAATTTTGGTGCAGATCTTGGCAATTGGTGTAAAAATTAATCAAAATGGTCAAAATGTCATATTACTAGATCAAAATTTAATTATATTGGATTTGGAAGTTGATATTAGATGCATTAAAACCATTATCTCATTTATGATGTTGTTAACATAATAGCAAAGGCATGTGTCTTATGCAAGAAATTTGGTAGAAAAGAGCAATCCAGAGCACCCAAGTGCGAAATCATCATTTTGACTCAAAATGATCTAATCAAAGTTAGTTGTGTCATAAAATTAAAACCAAAATCAGCACATGTATATGATAAATTTAAACCATTTGATGTATTTTAGCAATTTTATCCTGAATTATGCATTTTGGTAGAAATTGGTCAAAATCTTGGTTGGAGGTTATTGGTGGAAATTTTTAGGTTTATAAAAAAAGTAGGGAATATAGGAATCAAATACCTTGATTTTACACAATTTTGTCTTTGGTTTGAATATTTTTTCCATCTATTTCCATATAGCGAATAGGGATGGATTAGACTTGTATTTATAGGGTTTTATTGCTTATGTGGATAGGAAAATGAGTTTAAGATGACCTTAGGAGGAACACATTTGAAAAATTATCTATTGGGAAGATTTGGGGCTAATAATAGTAGCACCCAATTGGGGACACTAGCACCATGTGGTTATATAGTCCCAAATATGGTGCTACTGTCTTTTTGGTAGAACACTAAGTAATTTGGATTGGGGTTAGAGATGATAGTTCTAGGACCATGTTTTGATTGGATATAGGTGACTATGGTCTATTTAATGATTGGAAATGTAAGTCTAAAGATATATAATGGGTCTATGGATATCCTAGTGATAGGTTGACTCAATCAACACTCTTAGCATCCAATTACCACTTTTAGCTGATTATATTTACCCCCCCTCCCCACCCCCACCTTTATGTTAGTAATGCAACAAAGCTAAATGATTAATATAAAGGAAAAAGAATCATATTTGGACTTAGCTTGGGAATGAAGTGCACATAGCTGAGTTTGAATATGTGAATCTAGGTTTGTGTATGTGGAACATGATCCAAAGTAATGTCCTGTAATGAAACTGCAAAAATTAGTCCTCATTTAAGAGATAATCAAAAGCAAAAAACTATGCTAAATTGAAATAAATGATTAAAAGCTAAGTAAAGATAGAGGAAAAAAACAAATACACCTCATTAGGTAAAAAAACCAATGCATGAACATGGTGATAACCTATGTGTGTGAATTTGCATAGTGATCATATCATTCAATAGATTAAACTGTTCTGATGACTTACTCAATCCTCATATGGTTGGCTCAAGAATTCAATCTAGTTTTGAATCCATCATTTACTCCTATGTGAAGTAGATGCATATATAAATGTATTGCACAATGTTATGAAAGTATATAACTAAGTAATATAACCATGTATTTGGCTCTATGACCACTTTGGTATATTAGGTGGCTCTGGGCCACTCAAGAATGCCAACCACTATAGATGGAGTAAGGCATGGATCTAGTGACAACCTAGAATGTGGTAAAAAGTGTATACAATGTAGAGAATGACATGGAGTTTATCATTCTATCTATTCAACCTTTATGAAGCTAAGTATATGGAAACTAATGTCCCATGCACATACCACCAATTTTGTACTCAAGTATACTGAATCTGAATCAAGTATGTAATAGTTGAACTTGTGTAATTGATCTAAATGTATGAGTGATCATCCTATACATGATGCCCCCAAATTTGAGCAATTGGTGTGAATTTGAACTAAAATGAATGAATCTAAGCTAAATTTGAACATAATTACCAAAATTTTGACTTTATCTATGTAAACCTATATTTTACTTGGTGTACTAGTCTGAATGATTTGGATTGTCTTAAATCTGGGACTACTAGATAATAGCACCCTATAATGGATAGTAGCACCTTATTGTGGATATTAGCACCTTGTGGTGCTAGTTTCTCAATATAGGCACTAATGACTACCTAATCTAATTTATTTTTGATCTAAAATAATTATTGAGTTTATATTATATTATATATTTTCCCTAAGTATGATATCTAAAATTGAGCCTATGTGTTAAAATGTATCTTTGAAAAGAAAAATAAGATCCTGATCTTTGTGACAACCCTTGTAAATGCCATTGATTTTGAGGGTAGTTATGAAACCTATGTAAAAACTATCCTATAAATAAGTATATCTACAAATTGTGTTAGCTAGAGCATTTAATGATATTCCAATATAATGTAAACATAACATAAAAATGTAAATGTATTTGAGCATAATTAAGAAATGTAAGATGTATGTTGTAATATAACATTACACAAAGGTGTCAAGATAGATGTAAGCAATGTTTAATAGTAGTAAATTCTGAGTAACTACTTAGGGGGATGGAACATGATGTCCATCAAGGCTCCCAAGTAGGAAGGTAGATACATGAGATCCCTCATGGCATCGAAAACTAGTGTGTGTGTAAAAAGAAAATACAAGCATCATGGTGTAGAAACATACAAGGAAACAAACACACAAGCACATGAGGCACAGAAAAGGTAGGTAAAGAGGACACAATACAAGGGACATGGTCACATATTACTAAATCTAAGAATGAAGACGTAAAAGGACATGTTCAAATGTCCACATATGCAAACATCAAGAAATTTTGTTTAGAGCCATAGAGGACATATTCAAATGTTCACATATAAAATCATGAAAGATGACATACAAGGGACATGGGAAGATGTCCAAGGCATATAAATAGAGAGGTGGCATAGAAGCCAAAGAATAGTGGCATATTAAAATTCCCTCAAATATGGAATAAGCATAGGAAACATAATTAAGTCTAATCTAAGAAATATAAATGAAAACATGTATAACTATATACTACAAAAATATGTCAATGCCAGGGTACATATATACTGAGTCTAACTAGTGATAGTCAATAAAAAATGTGAGAAAATGAGGACCAATTATCAATATCAAGGTAAATCAATGCATAAAATGTATATCATGTAAAGATAAAACTTGGTTATAGCAACTATGTAAGAGATGCCCTCGAGTGGGCATATGTATTAATGTATAAACTTGGATAAGTGTAAATGCCCGTAATGGGTAGATGATAGCTGATCAGGATCAGTGTAGTGGACTGAAGTCCTATTTGGAATCCACAAACATTTTATAAGAACAAGTGAAACATATGTGTATGATAAAACTAACTATGCTAGGATAACTATTAATATTCAATATTATGGAAAGTAGTATAAATGTAAACATAACAATGCATATAATCTATAAAATTTTGTATTTTTGAAAAATTTGAATGTTTTTGTATTTTTTGAGTATAAGTTATGTATAAGCATATGGAAAAAAACTATGTACAAGGAGAGAGAGAGATAAAGTAGTATGTACAAGGTAAGAACCATACTAACCTATGAGTCTCATGGGAAACTCACCATCACCATGACCTTTATCAAAGAGTTGAGATATGATCATGTGTGTAGTGTGAAAGGGCACACATAGGAAACACAATCAACTCTAATATAGGAACTAGAAATGAAAACATGTATAACTATGTAATACAAATCTATGTAGATGCCAAGGTGCATATTTACTAAGTCTAACTAGTTATAGTCAATAGAAATATTGAGTAATGAGGAGTAATGATTAGTATAAAGGTAAATCAATGCATAAACTAGAATGTATAGTATGTAAAGATAAATCCTAGTTATAGTACCTATGTAGGAATTCCCCCAAGTGGGAGATGTATTAATGTATAAATTTAGATCGGTGTGTATGCCCCTAATAGGTAGATGATAATTGTTGTAGATTATTGTAGTGGACTAAATTCCTAACTAGAATCTATAAGCACTCGACAAGAACAAGTGAAGCATATGTGTATGATAAAAATGACTATAATAGGATAACTACCAATATGAAATCGACAAGTAGTAGAAATTTAAACTTAATAATGCATAAAATCTATAAAATTTTCTATTTTTGAAATATTTTAATGTTTTTTGGTATTTTGACATATTATATTATTTTTGTGTTTTTGAGTATAAGCTATGTAAAAGAAAATGGAAATAAACTATGTACAAAGAGTGAGAGGGAGAAGGAAATATGTACAAGGGTAGGAACCACACTAACCAATGAGTCTCATAGGAGAATCACTATTATTATGGCCTATGTTGAATATAGGAATGTTAATCTCTTGTGCAGTGTGATTGCTATGCTGTAGTTAAATGTTGTTACACTAGGAATCTATATATTGTTCCTCATCAGAATCATAATATTGTTCCACATCAAAATCATAATAACCTAGTGTGTTAGAAGGAATTACCTCATACTATGGATTTTTGAACTTTCTAAATTATAATTTAGAGGATTTATTATGATTTTTCCATTTGAAACTATGATTGTTGTAGACATATAGTTTTGTGGAGGTTATTTTGTAGAAAAAAATATTTGAGAATGCTTGTTGGATGAGCATGATTTTGAATTTGCAAGTAAAGCTATTTATCTTTTTATAATATTTCTTATGTATATAGATGTTTTGCCTTGATAAAATGTATCTCTGGATGATTTTCCTTAGGATGTTCAATAAATCCCAAACCCTATTGACCAATGTTATCAATTGATAGAATAAGAAAATTGATGCCTTGGGCTTATTATCCCTAACCTTGACCATGATAATCATAATATTGTAGATAATTTTGACCAAACCCATACCATATTGAATGTTTAGCCTCATTTTAAGAAGGTAGATTTGATTGATTTAACTATTCTTATTGTAGTATTTCTTCTTGTGATTGTGCATTTGGAGCCTTTTGTTTTTCTTAGTTATGCTTTGGTAACCACTTTTGTATTGTTTCTGGATTTGACCCTTTTTGAATTGGTACATGTGTTAGTGTATGTTGTTTGGATGAAGTGTCACTATGTGAGTCATCTATATCCATGATCTATTGTATTTTCATTTTCAATGCTAAACATGAATCGGTGTGGTACCCATGCATTCTATGATGTGCACAAAAATATTTGGATATCCTCATTAGGTTTCAAGGAGGTAGGTTGATCAACTTAGCTTTAATCATTTCCCTTAGTGTCTCACTTGAATTCTTATTTGAATTTTGAATGCTTTTTGAATTATTAGTTGTACAATAACTTTTTTGTGATTTCATTTTCTTATATGTAACATTATTTACCACAAATGAACTAGTTGAAGATGTATAAACATGATTTACACTATTGTGCCCTGGAGGCCTTTGTCTTATAAACTAATTTTCCAATGTTGTAATATTTTCATATAGTAGTTGATTATAATTTTGTAAACCTATAATTATCTTATTCATACTGATAATTGGATCACATAGAGTTTCAAAAGTGCAAACTCTAGCTATTTTTGTTTTAACATGTAGGAACACACCCTATAGGGAAGAAATGTGAATATGTTGAGTAAGGGGAATAGTGACATTGGTATAGGCTACTTCATCTTGTGGAGGAATGTTAGCATGGACTTGGTTAGAGGGAAAGTAGATATCACCCTCATGGAGATGAGGTGAAGAAGGAGATTCTTTCCTATGCATAAGATATGACACTAAAACCTGAAACATAGTTGTTATCTTGTGTAATGAATCTTCTATGTGTATATGTATTTTATTCTTAATGGAATACCACATAAGAGAGAGATAAAATGCTATGACATATGACATATATTTCAATTTATATAAAACATCATCTACACATGTGTTTATGTCTTTTATAAGTTCATTCCAAATTAAAGGGAACATGCATGTAAATGAAAGTATTGGACTTTACAACAAGAAGTGATTGATTTATTCTATCATTATGATCATGATCATATGAATTGTAAGATATATGAATCTAAAATTTGAGTATAAAAAGGATAAAAAACCTAAGAGCATCTAGGGTTAGGGTTTTAGAAGCTAGGGTTTCTTTCTAATAATTTAAATTAGATGTAAAATAAATTGAAACCTTAATGTAAATTTTAATTTTAATTTAGATAGGTTATCTAAATAAAATTAGAAAATCAAAAGGATTCAGCCCTAAATACATTGCACAAAAATAAGAATTAATGTAAGCTATGGTTGGATGTTATATTCAAAGTAAGTTTGGTTCACCAAATGATTTAACCTTGTAGGGTTTTACAAGTGTAATTACCTATGTTTGGTTAAAAGACTGAGACGTTTAAATTATTTAAATAAATATGAAATAATTAAGTATCAAATTTTTATGACCTTTTACTTCTTTTCACCTTCTAAAAATATTAATAAATAGGGATAAAAGGAGACTTATCAAAAAAATAACTATCATGGATGATCTAGGTTCTAAAATTTTAGATTTGAATAGTAGTTTATGTAATCAATAAGATTATGATATTTGTCTATTCACTGAATAGTAGTTCCTAGTTTGGATAGTAACACCATCTATGTGTAGTGTCCTCAATGTGCACTAATGTCCCCTTTGTAGGACTATTCCTATTTTTTTGGAGCACCTGTGCTTATGTCTATATGTTTTTTTCTTGCATGACTGAAACCTGTAGCTCTATATTGTACTTAGAAAACTTGATTTGATGTGAAAACCCTAATATCCTTAAAAGTATCCCATAAACAATACTTATGTGTGTGTTACTAGGATGGACTAGACATCCTTAACACCCCACTATGTAGAGAGTTTCCTACATACCAATACTCCAAGGAAGAATCAAGCCAGATGTAGTTCTCCCACCTAGTGCTTGATGTATATGCAAGTAAATTCTAGAATAAGAGTGGCCTTGGATGACTTGGATGTGCTTGAGCTTTGAAATGCTTAAAAATTAGACATAGGGTTGTTGTAGATGGTAGTATGTATAAAGGATGGTAGAATAGGAATCAAATACCTTAATTTTGTACAACTTTGTCTTAAGTTTCAAAAGTTTTTTCATATATTTTCCATCTAGTGAATAGAGGTGGATTACGCTTATATTCATAGGGTTTTGTTGCTTATGTAGATAATAAAATGAACTTAGGACAACCTTAAGAGGGGAATGCATTTAAAAAAGTATCCATTTTGAAGATTTAGGTCTAAGGATAGTAGAACCTAGTTGGGGACACTAGTGACATGTGGTTTAGTGTCCCAAATGTCCTTCTAGTAGGCTGCTAAGTAATTTGGATTAGGGTCAGAGATGATAATTTTGGGACTTTATCTTGACTAGTTGTAGGTGACTTTGGTCTATTGAATGGATATAAATGTAAGTCTAAGGCTCTATCATGGGTTTATGGATAGCCTAGGGATAGGTTGACTCAAGTGACACTCTTAGCATCCAATTACAACTTTTAGGCGATTACACACTTTAATGTTTAACCCATTTTATAGGCCATCTGGTCTCACTTTTATTTTTATGTATTTATTATCTTCTTATTTGGATATTTTAGTTCTAATTTATCCTTATCAATATTATCTTGATGAATTTTCTAGGTTTTATAGTCTTTTTTAGAGTGTTTTTGATCTATATCAATTTATTGATTATCTTACATATGCATGCATTATTTTTTTAGCCTTGTATCTTTCATGTTTCCAAATATAATTTTTTCACTCACCATAATTAAGATTATGATATTTTCATGTATCATTTATGTGTAAAGGTAATTCAAGGTATGCATATTCTACTTTTATTTATTCATTTATCAACATTTTTAGAAAACATTTCATCTTTGATTTTGTGTTGCTATGTATCTTTCCCAAAGCACAATCTCTTGTTACATTATTATGACACGTGATGATATTTGGGTGAGGTATATGTATACAAATGTTATTTTTCATATTTATCAGTTTAGTTATGATTTATCTTGTAGGACTCATCAGTACATCAATATACATGATTGCACAAGATAATAAGTGCACTATGAAATGGGTGGGGTAACCTCATGGTACTTTACAAGATATGTTTTCACATCATTATATCATACATTCGATACTATCAAGTTGGCATCTTGTGATTTTATCTCTATATTCCATCTATGTATCCTTATGTCTAGGTTTACTATCCACCCTATATTACTATTCTATTAGTCAGGTTAATACAGTTTATTTCCTTCTTATTTTTCATAGACTATAATGGATTGGATGATATAGTTTAGAGTATCTATCTTCCATTCCTAATGTATCAACATATATGATACAATAATAAGTCAATGGACACCCATTTGAATGTATTAGCATAGATAATACTATTAGATTATATTTTCAAGTGATTTGTGGGTACATATCCCTATTTAAGGGTCATACTTATCATTCCTAACACACAATACTCATATAATTTGATTGCACTTGCATTTATACCCTTAAGTAGTAAAAGGAGGAGTAAGAGGATAACATATTAATCTTAGAGATCAAGTCATATTTAAGCTATTATTAAAGCCAAATTTTCACCTTTGGATGAGGTTTCTTAGGCCTCTCTACATTTAGACAACATGGGATTACCTTTAGGCCTATGGGTTGCCTAAAGTAGAGGCAAACTTCTAAGTTAAAGGGCTAACTCCATTAATCTATATTTTAGGCTCACACTAAACTAGAATAATCACTATTGGGGGGAAAAAGGGAATAAGGAGACATAAAATAAACCTATAATAATGAGGTGATACACCAAAGATAAGTCCACACAACACACTTGCATCTGCATTAAGAAAGAAAACTACCAAAACTAACCTTAACTCATTATCCTTATAGCATAAGTATTTATCATAGAGGTAGATTGCTATGAACATATAGAGGTGGGTGAAAAGAAGGTCTGATACTAGACACTACTTGTGCCTCTCACAAACTTAACACATACACTTTATGAAGCCTATTAGAAGAGATATCCATCACACAAAACATGCAAGGGTAGAATAAAAGCAATGAGAATACATTCATCACTTATCAGCCACATAAAACACTTAACACACTTATGAAAGAGATTATAGAGAAAAAATCAACTTTATAATCTCATTCAAAGTCAAAACAAGGTGCCAAAATAGCAAGGCTTTGCCATACTCAGTGTGTCCTAGATACAAATGTCAAAATGACTTTCATATATAGAGCATAAGAAATGAGAGAGAAGATGTGAAGTTTAAGAGCCAAAAAGCAAAGTGTCAAACTATGATAAATAGTTACAATTAAAGAGAATGAAGTGTAAAATATTCAATAAGTCCTCATAGATATGTGTCCATCATAAATATGACATATCCTTCAAGTTGGCATAGATATACTACATGTTTCTTCTTAAGCTGCCCTTCTCAATAGAGATTCCACTTGACAGTCAAGAAATATTGTATAAATCATTAACAAATACATATGATTTGAGGAGGTGAAAACATGATTTATGCAAGTCATCAAATACCTTAAACTAATAGTCTCCTCCTTACCACTTGTTATTCACCTCTTGTGATTACTCATTATCCCTTTTAGACTTGTCCCCACACTTGTCACTCAAGTGACTTGTAGTTTCTCATGGAGATACATTGACTATGTGTTAAACACATTTACAAAACCTTTTTTAACTCTGATCTATCAAATATACCTCGAAATATTCAATGTCACCTCTCTCACTTTCACACTTAGGTAGTCATGTTCATTTTCACTATCTTTCTTAGAACTGCCTATAGTGAATGGTCTAACAAAGAGATATCCATGAAAAACCAAGGTGATAAATGAGTTTTAAGAGTTAGGACAAATATATAAAGACATACCTCAATTAATTTCATCTACTCATTCCCTTACATACTTGTAATTTAACTAAAAACCTATAATAAACTCAATATTGGGCCTATCTATATAAGTGATAGTATGGATCAAATGGATTTCATGGATCTTAGGAGAGTGATAGATTTGTATAAATTAGTTTCTAGGAAATTTTAAAACTTTTTAATGCATTATTCTCCATATCTTCTCCATTGGGTCTAAAGAAGGGTTTTAGGAGGGTTCTTGGTGGTCTAGCTTCTTAGCAATGATTCATATAGGTTATATGTTTAAACCTCAAAAAATTTCCACTAAATTTGAGATAAATAAACCTTTAAACCATTCCCAAGTCGTTAAGTCACCATGAATAGTGCCTATACAGATATGAGAAGAAGAAGATGACTCTCGAGCTTTTGTAATGCATTTTGAGTAGGATTTAGACCAAATTAGCCCAGAATGGTAAATATTGAGATTTTATATGCAAATCAATGGTTTAGATTCTCCCATAAAGACCATAACATGGTTTGGAAAAAATCATGTGGCCTAATGGATGAATATGGTAGCCATTAGGGTTTAGGCTTAATGTTAGGCTTAATTTGTAGGAATGTGTTTCTTATGTGTTTTGACCACCTGAGTGGTATTAATGATTTTAGATGATTTATCCCTCTCTATTCAAACTCACTATAACATTACACATCAGTATACAATGTTCCAAGAAAATGTCATCTCATCCTCTCAACATTCATATACTAAACCTATAGGTTATGTTGGCTGTGGAGTGCACTCTATCTAATATAGAACAAAGAGCACCTCCCTTATTGGTTTGAACAAACAAAGATTATGGAAGGATTGTTTGAATCATGAAGACACTCTTTAAGAAGTTTCAATTATTTATCACATATTTATAATTCTCAATACCTCAAATCCCTCAAGACTAACTTTCAAAAAACATGACTATAGGTAGGGTTTAGTTTGATTGTAGGTGGAGGCTTAATACCCAATTTTATCAATATTTCCCTATTTATTTCTCTCTGAGGGTCATATGGGAATGGTGTCTATGAGATTAAATTATACTTATTACTCCTAAATATATACCTATACTAACTCACCAAGTCTGCATTCTTTTATTGCTCATGCTAGTCTATTGTATGTACTGACTGTGTCACCTGTAGGTGTCCATTAGGAAGAAGTTTGAAAGTTTCTTATAGGTGTTAATATAGGTTTGAAAAATATGATTACATATTATTTATTTATTTATTTAATTTCAATAGGATATATTTACACTTTAATGAGTTCATTTATGCCTTAAGACCATGTTACCATTCCTTTATAGGTCACTATTGTCCTAGGTTTATTTGGATCAATGCACTGTAGCTTTAACTGAGTAACTTTAGTAGAAAACTATCTAAGTTGGAAGTCCACTCAACCATTATTATTATCAAATAAACACCCTAATATTATGTTGGCATGCTATTACTAGGCCTAGGCTAAAAAAGGGAGTCACTAGACTTTTCTAGACTTCAGTATTACTTACCAATAGATAACAATATATTAGTCAGAGACCTATTTTAGAGAAACTAAGGTAAATGGTATCATTTAAAAACTTTTAAATCTTTCACCTATAGACATTTCTTGATAGTGTTATTTATTGTAGTTTGTGTACCTTGAGTGACTTGAGAATCTCATTCAATCCTTGAGATTGAACACCACCTATGTCTTAGGTTTTTGATGGTCCATCCATCTTTTGTACATCCTTATAAGTGGTTATAGGTGACTATCATATTGAAACTTTGACCAATCCTTACTCATTGTCTAATAAACTCACTTCAATCAAATTATAATTCCTTCAATCCAAATATACCATGGTGAAACTAACTTCCATGAATTAAAATGTTGAACATAGGTATATTATGTTTGATATAAAGGCACTAATAGAAGACAAACACTATCACTGATGTAAACTCTATAGACCATTATGTTTGTAATTAAAACACAAGGAGACTAATCCTAATTGCATATTCATATCCAAAAATGACAAATTATTTTGAAAATAACATGAATATAATTAACATGCTCTACCAAAACACACACACCACTTAATAACATCATATCATGTAAACATATGAGAAACCCTGAAGGTGTTGGTAATGTACATTCAACTTGGAGGTACTAGTAATCTTAGGGATGGTTCATGAAGTATGGAACACCATTATAAAAACCATGACCATGTAATGAGATATAATTATGAGTGATAACATCTACCAAATGAATCCAACTTAAAAATGCCATTCCTATCCATACCAATTGCAATCTGTTTGACTTGTTTAACCCACCAAAGGGAATGATGAGAGAGATGGACCAGTTTTCACCATTTTTGGAAATGTCAAAACTATATAAACATGGATATGACTTGTGGGGATATAAATAGACCTCCCCAAAGTATCCACATGTGCTAAGACTATTATTAATCTATACAACTAACTAAAAATGGACTATTTTATAGTTAAACTCCTTTTTATTTGAACCTACAAGTTTTTGATTACAAAACCACTTCTTGATATTCCCTAACATTAGATACTTTAAATTACACTTTGACACACTTGTATAAATTGGAAAACCATACAAGTCCATTAAAATTACCCAAAAGGACATAAAATGACACTAAAGACAAATAAACAAGTGTGACCAAGATGAAACATAGTTTGTGACCTCATTTATGATGATGATAAACATTTTAGAACCTTAAAGACCCTATGAAAGTTTGAACTTAAAAGGGGGCTTGACCTATTTGACTAGGGGGTCAAATTAGTCAACATTTTGGTAAATTTTTAGGGGTATAAATCTTACTATGCTAATGACCATTTAATTCTCCTATCCTTGGGTAATGGAGTCACCTATACACCATATTTAACACTAAAATGGATCTTAAAACACCTAAAAAAATAACAAATAATAGAGAAACAAACATAAATTAAGACAACAAGAAATGCACATAGAGAAAGAGACAAACAACTTAAACAAACTAAATTATCTACAAACTAACCTAAAGCAATGTTTTCCTCCTAGATCAAAGTGAAAGTGTGTAATATATCTTTCTCCATGAGGTGGAGAAATGCATGAGGCAAGTTGCCTTTTGGATATTGGCTTTGATGTCTTCAACTTCCTCATGTTTACGAACCTCCTTGTAATGATATCTAATTCAATCATGACATCTATAAATATATATCCTATGAAGGTGAATTTTAAAGCACTTAAACAACCTCTATTTTTTCATGAGACTCATAAACTATAACTTGAATATGTTATGCTTCCATTAAGCATGTTTCTTTAACCTCCATGTTACTTTGAATGGGGTAAAATTTATTATAATCTAAAATTTCTTCAAGGTGCTTGGTATAGTCAATCTATTCATCATCATTATCCTTCATGAGGACATCTTGTTCTATCTTCTTGTACTCTTGACCTTCAACTTTGAATAGTTCTTCAAGTTATTAGAAAATATCAATTTGTTGATGCCAATCATCTTAGCTATTTTTATATTTAAGAAACACAACCTTCTTAGAACTTATCCACTTGACCCTTTTCATGAATATCATAGCCATTATAAAATACTCCATCATGTTCCTCAAGACATGTTTTTTCAATGGGAAATTTAAATTCCTCTTCAATAATATAATTTTTCTCTCCTTCAAGAAATAGATTCTCAAGACCTTCATACTCATTGAACATATTCAAGTAGGTCTAGCTCACCCCTTGATCAAAATCCTTAGCGACAACTATAAATTAATCTATATCTCCTCTCTTTTTACTTAAAAATATGGATATATAATTTTATTCACTAAGGGGAGTCCTTATAATGATTTCTTATTCATAGACACTAGTGTCATCTTCTTGACTAACTGTAAACTAAACTTGTTCTTCTTTACCTACCTCCCATAAGATGGGTTATCCTTCAAGAGGTGGTAAGGTGGGAGGGTTATGTATTGGTTGATGGGTTGGATAGAGAGTAATAAGTGTGATGAAGGGTTCATGTATGGGAATGAGGATGTAAGGATACACTCAAAATATTTCTTGGAGGGAGAGAAGATTATGTTGTGATATAGACACTTCACTTTCTTTAACAAACACCTCATGATTTCTTCTTATAACTCTTCTACAGATGTAACTTTGTCTTCCAAATTCTCAAATAAGGCTTCCTTTTCATGTTAAAACTATTATTTTATGGAGTTCCATTCTAAGATGGATAATCTATAGGTTTTTTAAGAGAAGGCAATGTGGTTTGACCATACACACAGTTTTCATTTTTATGATCAACTTCTTGGTTCCAAGTTGGAACCTTGAGGCTATTAGATTATCTTGGATATTGAATGGAATCTTCATGATGATAAGGAATATAAGAGGATAGACATGTAATAAATGAATACTCATGAGGATGTGAGGGAGAGACATTATCTTCAACCATATTTTCACCTTCTCCATTATCTTCTATAGGCCTTTTAATAGCTGTAAGTTGGTTCTCACCTCTTTGGTTTTCCCACCTTTAAATCCTATCAACACACCATTGTATATAACATCTAATTTCATGAAAATATTAATTAATGACATATTTACATTCCTCATTAACGTATCTCTATTGATTCATAAGGAATTGAACTAACCTTCTCATATTTTCAATGAATGCATAACGATCACATCAAGCTCTTAATCCCATTATTCATCAACCTTTCTAATTTTAGTATCTCAGGCATAAGTGACAGCAAGGATTTAGCTTGAATTTTAATTGGAGTAAGATTAAAGGAGTATTGGTTTTGGTATTGACATTGAGAAGGTTGTATCAGAGCTTGATAAGATAGATAGGGCAGTTAGGGAAAATTGCCTCCAAGAATTTGCCTCTTAAGAGCTTGGATTTATTCTTCAACAACATGCATATTAAGATCTTATAAATCTTCTTATAGGGACTTAAAATTATATTATTGATATATTTCTTCATATCCTTCTTCATAAATCTGATCAATAACTTCATGACTATACGGAGGAGGGATGGGTTGACCATAAGGTGAATAACAACTTGTATAGGGCTGTAGAGGTGTGTAATAATAAATCTAAACATATCCAACCATATTAAATTCATTATTAAAATTAAACATAAGAATTTATAAAATTATTTTCAACAAGTACTTGGGTTTCTTATAACTAGATGATTACATTTAGAGTTACCATTGGTGTTTACGTGAATGCTTCTAAAAGATAATAGTAAGAAGAACACACCAATTTTCTTATACTCTTTTAGACCTTGGTCCCACCTAGTGTGATAGAAATATTTTATCCAAATATTTCACCCTTGGATGAGGTTTTCTAGGCCTCTCAACATTTGGACAATGTGGGATTACCTCTAGGCCTATGGGTTACCTATAGTAGAGTCAAACCTCTAGGTTAAAGGTATAGCTCCCTTGATTTATATTTTAGGCTCACACTATACTAGTCTAATCACTATTAGGGGTGAAAAGGGAAGAATATGACATAAAATAAAAACATGATAATGAGGTGATACATAAAACATAAATCCACACAACACACTTGCATCTTCATTAAGAAATGATACTACCAAAATTGACCTTAACTCATTGTCCTTCTAGCATAAGTATTTCTCGTAGAGGAAAATTGATATGCACATCTAGAGGTGGGTGAAAATAAGGATTTATACTAGACACTACTAGTACCTCTCACACTTAAAGATAGACATAATAAACATAAACACATACACTTTATGAAACCTGTTAGAAGAGATATACATCACACAAAACATGCAAGGGTAGAATAAAAGCAAGGAGATGATATTCATCACTTTTCAACCACATAAACTTATTAACACACTTAGGAAATAGATTATAGATATAAAATAAACTTTATAATATTATTTAAATTCAAAATAAGGTGCAAAACTAGAAAGGCTTTACCATAATAGGTATGTCCTAGATACAAATGTCAAAATGACTTTCATATATAGAGCATAAGAAAGGAGAGAGAAGAAGTGAAGTTTAAGAGTCAGAAGGAAAAGTGTAAAACTATTATAACCAATTAAAATTAAATATAATGAAGTGGAAAAGGGGTCAATAATTATTTTGAGACAGGTTTCCATCATAAACATGACATATCTTTCAGGTTGGCATAGATGCACTCTATGTTTCTTCTTAAAACTACCCTTATAAATGGAGATTCCACTTGACACTAAGAAAATATTGTATCAATAATTGACACATACATATTATATTAGGAGGTAAAAATATAATTTATGTAAGTCATAAAATCCATTCAACTAATAGCCTCCTCCTTGACACTTGTTATTCACCTCTTGTGATTCCTCACTAGCCCTTCTAGACTTGTCCCCACACTTGTCACTCAAGTGACTTGTAGTTTCTCATGAAGATCCATTGAGGATGTGTTATAAACATGTATAATTTTTTTTTTAACTATGATATATCAAATACACCTCTAAAGATTCAATTTCACCTCTCTCACTTTCACACATAGGCAATCATTTTCATTTTCACTATCTTACTTAAAACTGCTTATAATGAATGGTCTAACAGAGAGATATCCATGCAAAACCAAGGTGATAAATGAGTTTTAGGAGTTAGGAAAAATTTATAAATAACACCCTCAATTAATTTCATCTACTCCTTCCCTTTTTTACCTATAATTTACCTCAAAACCAATAATAAACTTAATATTGGGACTATTCTTACAAGTGACAATATGAATAAAATGGATGTTATGGATATTTTAAGAGTGATAGATAGGTAACAATATATTTATAGGCCATTTTAACACCTTTAAATTCATATTTATCCATATTTTCTCCATCAGATCTAAATAAGGGTTTTTGGTGGTTTAGTTTATTAGCAATGATTCATAAAAGTTAGACATTTAGCCCTAAAAAACTTTCCACTAAGTTTTAGATTAGGACCAATTAAAAATATTCCCAAATATTTAAGGCACCATACATAGTGTCCATATCCATATGAGTAGAATAATATGACTCTCGAGCTCTTGTAATGCTTTATGAGTAGACCTGAGACCAAATTAGGCCAAAATGGCCAATCTTGAGATTTTATGTACAAATAAATGGTTCATGTCAATCTTATATTACCCCATAAAGGCCATAACATGGTTTGGAAATATAATATGTAATTATAAATGAAATTTTTAGCCATTAGGGTTTAGACTTAGTTTTAGGCCTAGTCTGTAGGATTGTGTTTCCTATGTGTTTCACCACCTAAGTGGTCTTATTGACTATAGATGATTTATAATTATATGTTCACCATAAATGTAACTTTACACATAATTTTAAAAAATTTAAAGACACTTTCATCTCATACTCTCAACATTCATATACTGAACCTATAGGTTGTGTTGGCTGTGGAGTGTCCTCTTTCTAAGATAGAACAAAGAGCACCTCCCTTATTAGGTTAACCAAAAATAGATCATGGAAGGCTTGTTTGAATCATGAAGACACTCTTAAATAATTTTAAAGTATCGATCACATCTCTATAATTCTCAACACCTCAAATGCCTCAAGACTGCCTTTTAGAAAATGTGACAGTAGGTATGGTTTAGTTTGACTATAGGTTGAGGTTCAAAACCTAGTCTATTCAATGTTTACCTTATTTATTTATCTCTAAGGGTAATTTAGGAATGGTTTCATTATCAGATTAAATTATATTTTTTCCTCTTAAATATATACCTCTACCATCTCACCAAGTCTACATTCCTTTATTGCTCAGGCTAGTCTATTGTATGTACTAATTGTGTCACCTATAGGTTTCCATTAGGGAAGAAGTTTGAAAATTTCTTATAGGTGTTAATACAATTTTAAACACTATGTTTAACTCTTATTTATTTATTTATTTATTTGAGGTCAATAGGACATATTAACACTTGAATTATTTCATTTATGCCTTAAAACCATGTTATCATTCGACTATAGGCCACTGTTCCCAAGTTCATTTAGATCAATATACTATAGCTTTCACTGAGTAACTTTAGTAGAAAACTAACTTGGAGGTCACTCAAACATTCTTATTCTGAACTAAACACCCTCTTATTATGTTGGCATGTAAATACTAGGCCTATGATGGAAGAAGGGGATCATTAGACTTGTCTAAACTTCAATATCACTTACCAATAAATAACACTATATCAAGCAGAGAACTATTTTAGAGAAACTAAGATAAATGGTCTCATTTAGTTACTTTTCAATATTTCACTTGTATACATTGATTAAGAGTGTTCTTGACTATAGTTTATGTACCTTGAGTGACTTGAGAATCTTATTTAAGCCTTGAGATTGAACATGACATATGTCTTAGGTTTTGGATGGTCTATCCATCTTTTGTACATCCCTACAAGTGGTTATAGGTGATTATCATATTGAAACTCTAACCAATCCTTACTCATTATCTACGAAACTCACCTTAATCAGATTCTAAGTCCTTCAATGCAATTATACCATGGAGAAACTAGATTCCATTATTTGAGAGGTTGAACATAGGTAAATTATGTTTGATATAAAGCCATTGATAGAAGATAAACATTGCCATTAATGTAAACTCTATAGACCATTGTATTTATACTTCCAACACAAAGAGACTGATACTACTTACATATTCATATCCATACATGAAAAATGAGTTTGAAAAAAACATGAAGATAATGAGCATGCTTTTATAAAACACACACATTACTTGGAAACATTAGATCATGCAAACATATGAGAAAACTTGAAGGTGTTGGGAATTTGAAATCAAATTGGAGGCACTGGCAGTCTTAGGGATGGTTCATGAAGTAAAAAACACCATTATGAAAAAGCACGACCATGGAATGAGATCTCATTAGTAGTGATAACATACACCAAATGCATTCACCTTAACTCTACCCCTCTTGTCCACAATAGGTGCAAACCGATTGACTTGTTTGACTTGCCAAAGGATGTGATGAGAGAGATGAACCAATTTTCACCATTTTTTAGCTATTAAAACTATTTAAACATGGATATTACTTATGGTTATTTTAAGATACCTCCTTGAAGTAGAAACACATTCTAGGACTACTATAAATCCATACAATTAACCAAAAAGGGCCTTTTTTATAGTTAAACTCCTTTGTACATTGAACCTATAATTATTTAGTCACAAACCCACTCCCTAAAATTCCATGACATCAAACATGTTCACTTACACTTTGAAACACGTGTCTTAAGTGGAAAACTATACAAGTTCATTAATCCCAAAAAAACATAAAATGACACTAAAGACAAACATAGAAGTGTGACTAAGATGAAACGTAGTTTGTGACCTCATATATGACTATGATAAACATTTTAGGACATAGAACACCCTATGTAAGTTTTCACTTATAGGGGGGTTGACTTATTTGACTAGGGTGTCAAAATAGTCAATAGGTATTTGAAGCTTAATAAAAAGAGTTGAACCAAGAATGTGTCCCATAGTATTTGAAGTTCCCAACTTAACACATCTAGGTATTTATTCTTTCTATTTAAGTTTTTTCATCTTGTAACATTTGTTGCAAGGTGCCACTAAAGCTAAGCAAGAGATTAATTTGCTAATGAGTTAGTCCAATGGTAAATATATCTATCCTTATTCTATTTAATTTATTTACTTAGTAGATATATCTAGTTTTCTTATTATTATAATAACACATGTTATTGTCCTTGATTAAGTTATCCTTATACCAAATAAGTTGGTAAAATATAGGGTGATTTTGTTGGGCATTACCCCTTTAGAAAACATAGAATATACTTATAGTCGACCACTGCACCATTTAACTTTTATTTTATTTAATTTTATTTACTATCTTAGATCTAGGTTTCCCTTGTTTGTTAATTCATTATATGTGATTTCCTTATTATATAATTTATATTCTTTTTGTTACCATTAATATATCATTGATTTAGATTGAGACCTAGTTTAAAAAATAATCCATATCTTAGGTATAGGATTTGTAACCCTAAACCCCATATATTGAATGTGGATTACCCTATAATATATTTATATCCACCTTCAGTATCATCATTATATGATCCAAGTATACACATGATCTATGTTATGATCTCTTTTTTGTACCCAAGTCTATAGAGAGAAATAAGATTGTTATAATGGTCATCCTAACCAAACATACATAAGCCACTTGTTTCATATTGTTTGATATGTTTCATTGGCCTTTCTAATTTTTCTATTATTCCTATTCTTAACACATATAATGGTCTTATCAATGATGAAAAAAAACTTATCAAGACATATCATTTCATCCATTTAGTTTTGAGGCAATCCATATATACTTGTAATTGTCCTCATCTAATTCTTCTAGTTTGAAAGCTTTGTTCCTTGTATTTATTACACAACATCATACTTTTTTGGGCTAGTTTCTATTTTATTATACTGATATAAATACAAAAATAAAAATGTGGTTTCATGCATGATCAAATCTATTTTCCTATTGGGGCATAATACCTAAGTATGATCTATATTGATTACATATACATATACACATTTTTCTTTTGGGGAATTGTACCCCCAAATGTTTCTCATTGATGGATTTTGAATTTATTTGAGCATGAATTTATCATAATCATTCATGGAGGCATGACACCTATAGTTTAATCTTACACATTATATTTATTACACATGTATCACATTAGCAGACCATGTTACTTTCATGCTTTATGTATTTACATTAATTTTTCCTTTCATGTCATTAGCACCATTTACATCTTGACATTCTTAATTTTAATATGTATTATTCACTTTATTACATCTTCCATATCAGTATACATATATGCCTATAGGGGCATTGTAACCATATATGTTTCTTATATACATTGGAAATACATATCTTATTTTCAAATTATATGGTAAAATACAAACAATAAAAAAAATTATGTTACACATATTTACCTATGCCAAAGGTTTCATTGCCCATAGTTTACACAAATATTTTGGAGTATTTTAATGAGTGGACACTATGTAGGTTCAGATGTACATGATACTATATTTCACACTATGTGCCTAAATATGTTAGGGATAATTTCATATACATCAGGTCATAGTTTGGGTGTATTTCCATTTCATTGAATTATTTCATGGTGATATCTATCCTTTTTATCCTTTATCACATTTATATAGATTTAATTTACTACTAAATCTACTAGTATTTATATATCCTATCACATGGGTATAATAGTTTACAATTATTACATTGTTACATTGACTATTTGTGCAATAATTTTTGCTTGTCAATGCACATGTTTGCTTGTTTTTCATCCCTTTTTATAGATGATCCTCTTGTCATGTATTTTGTGACTCAAATATTAGTGTGCCTTGTCACTAATTTGGATGTGATCACTAAATTTGTGTGGTCCTAACTTGAATTCACTATTATTATATTGTGATTGTGCCATAATTTTCTATCATGCTTACTATACTATTGTGGTATAGTCATGTTATGCCTAAATTTCCATGGTTTTAATCATGTATCTATGGGGGGTTATGTTATTTATGTGTGTGTTATCATTGGTTTATCTATCCAAACTAGTAGCTTACTTATGACATATGGGTCATATGATTTATTTTTACCCTTTTTTTGATTAATGTGAATCAAAATAGGTTAAACTTATAGAGTTTATTTATATTATATAATATGTAAGTAAACTAAAAATATGAATGTAGCTTATTGATACTGATATGATGGAATTTGATGTTTACTATTAGTACTAAGTGGATAAATGACTTAGCTTTATTGCTTGACAAATTGATTAACTGTATCCTGATAGTGGAAATATATTAGAAGGCCTATGATTTGTTTAAGTACAAAATTGTGTGTATATGTGCATAGGGTTGGTATCATTAGGCCTAGATAGAAACATTATTAGTAGTATCTTAGGGTGATGTTACTATTTTGTGTAGATTTATCTCTATATGATCATATAATTTGGTGTGCTTGTCTATTATGTATATGTATGTGTGATCTGTGAGCCTTAACTACATGCACAACTTCAAAAATAAGATTCATTATCCTTGAAACTATTGTGAAAGACTCAAACATGTAAATAATGAAGATGCGTAATTGGGCTAAGGAGGGCCCAATCACCATAATGATGATTGATTAGTGTATATGTATCAAATAATCCAAAGATGGAAGTCAAGCCACACATATTTATTCCCATTAGTGTGAATGTGAAATTATGCTCTTTCACTATATGAATTAGTATATAAATATGGATTTGATCTTGATAATTTTATCTCTTGACTTGGCTTGGTATGCATCAGATTTAGATGATGATGGCCCCCAGTGATTGATTTATAAATTAGGAAGAATGTGGTAGATTTTCTCAATGTGAAATAGTATATGATAATGCCCATAATTTTCCCTCATTTGGATACTTAGATTTCTTAAAAACACTACCTGATTTTACTATCCATACCATTTTTTCTAAAATTATGATATATCCATATATTATATAAATGATGTATATGCACATTATTTTAGTTAAAATCAATTATCTTTATATAAATTAGTATGATTTAATGGATTGAATGTTTATGATATTATTAATCATAATCAAAGCATGAATAATGTCCAAGATTTTAAGCTATGAAGGATAAAAGGAACAGTTTCATATTTATATATGAACCCAAACAATATTTGTTGGGTTTCTCAACCATTGATACAATATAAAAAGTGGCTCCATGCATTTCAAGGATAAAATAAACTAGTTTTGAAGCAACAAAAAAAATGGAATCAAAAAGATTATTAATCCTTAAATTTATTTCATATTTGGATTTACCTTGAAAAGCTATGCACCTCATTTCGAGTCCCTATGCAAAATTTCTAGCCTGATGAATTCACCCTTAGCAATTATTGTAGGTCATCCTCAATAACTAATGAAAGTCCCCTACAACAATTACTATAGGTGATTGTTTAGTAGTTTTGAATATTTGAGACAGACTACTATCATCCAACCACTTATAAATAACCCAATAAAGTTTATAAGGTAGTTTTGATATGTTGGAAGGTGTTATAACTACTTGTGACTGCCTTCATTCTCATTGAATGATATTACTCTATTTTTAAACATGGATTACAATGTCTTATTATACCAAACTAAATCATATTTTTATTCATGATATTTTAGTTTATTATTGTAACATATAGACTTATGCATCTCCAATTAAAATCCCTTCCTCCCCCATGGAAGGAGAAGTGCTACAGGTGGTAGAAAATAATAGAAAGTTAGAATTTAGTAGAGAAGAGATATATAGATTAAGTATTATTATTATATTTTTTCTAAATATATCTATAGCAATAATTTTCATTACTATAGAATAATTTAATACAATCAAAGGAATATGGTGAACATTCCATCAATTAATTACTATTTATGTTCATTATGTGCAACAATTTCATTCACATTTAATTTTGTAAGTGTGTATGTGTGTATCTTTGAGTTCATAGTTAATCATAATTATAAGTAATTTAATTTCATGCATATGTATCTTTCAATTTAATGTATATACTCTCCATTATGTACAAAAAACTTCCAAATTTGGATTAGTTTTCTAATTCTTATAATTTACTTTCTTGTAATTTCATTTCTTATAATTTAATTCCATCATGTGTATTTACATATACACAACTCCTAGTAGCCCAACCCTTATATGTGACTAATGTTGCACATACAATGCCAACATATTTACACATACACACCTATAGGTTGACAATTAATGAAAATTGAATTATCAATAAATCAAATGACCACCTCTTAGGTAACTCTATTGAGTTTTATGTAAGCATTTTCTACATTAGATTCAATTTATGGTTTGATTTAGCTTATCAGTATACTTGATAAGTACTCGAGAATTAAAAATGATCAAAATTATTGACCTGAAATTATATCTATATGTAGTTAATTGGGTAGATTTTCTATGCAAACAAATAATTAGCTAAATGGGCCAATCTATGATTTTTTTTGATTTTGTAAAATATTAATTTTTAGGCAAAGGATGGTAATGTTAGCCTTAAGAAAGTAACATCAATGTTATGGTCTTAGTGTGATGTTACTATTTGGGAGACATAAATTAATATGTAATATTATATAAATGTATGAGTAAGTTATTTATTTGATTTATAATGAAGTAGAATGTTCATGTAGTTGACTATGTTGGAACAGAAATATCTATTGAGGGGGGGGGGTGAATCAGTAGATTGATTAAAATTACTTATTTAATACTTTTAATTCAAATTAAAAATTATATGTAGAGATCACACACATAGAAATAGACACAATACTTAGTGTACATGGAAAACCTACTATGAAAAAAACCATGATGAGTATAACTGCTAGAATCTACTATCTAATCTAGCCTCATAATCAAAACCTCACTGGTTATAATGTTTAAGGGCACCAACCCTAAGGAGACACCAATACCATAATTTAAGATAACCTAATATAAGAAGCACTTACTCCCTAACTAAGCACCAACTCATCTCTTCTGATGGCACCTACCAATCAGATCTATTATGGAGCTATAACACTAGATTACAAAATTGATTCAAAAATGAATCTAATTCTATATTACAGGCTTGTTCTATAGCTACTCATACTTTGCACTTCTTCTCTATCTTCCTCTCTATCTCTCTTCCTTTCAATTCAACTCTACTTTTCACATTAAGTGTATATCCTAGATGATGTATAGATGCATTAGATCTAGGTCTCACATCTTCTCTATGTTTACTTTGGTTTTTGACACATCATGCTCCATTTTTTAAAACTTGGTTCATATTTATTTAATGACAAGATGCTTTCTTCTTGAATTCACACACCACCAACATAATTATCTATCATTTTATATATTTAGAATATTATGCTCTAGTTTTGATACACATGTCATTTTATTCAACTTGTATTAATTACAATAATGTATATCATTCTCTATGCCATATAATATAGCTTATCTAAGTGTTTAATAACTTGACTATTGAGATGAACAAATCTTTAAATACTGACTATTGCTCTTAAATTTCATGCCATGATCTGATGATCCTCATTAAATTATCCCAAATTTATAATGTAAACCTTAGATCATAATATGATAATCTCACACACTCTATTATATCTTTATGAGATTTTGAACTTTAAATCTTCAAATTGAAGTCATAACCATTGATATTTGTCTTAGTCTTCCAATAATAGGACACTTGGAATTCTCACATGCCTTCTAGGCACTTTATTGTTAGTCCTCACACTTGTGACACATAGAACTCTCACATGCATTATACACATTATCAATCCCTGTGCTTGTGACACTTGGCATCCTTATGTGTATTTTGCACATTTTCAGTGCCCATGATTATGACACTTATCATCCTCATGTGCCTTATGCACATTGTAAGTGCCCATGCTTGTGACACTTGTAATCCTTACATGCCTTTTGTACATTATTTTTAGTTCTCGCTATTGAGACACTTGGCACCTTTACGTTGATCATTGACTATTTGAATTTGAACTATAATGTAGATCTACTACTCAAATTTTGTGATCATGACACATGTAATCGACATATTAATTATTAGGTTCTTTGACTTATTGACTTTTTTAAACATCATTGGATCTTCATCATGTGATTAAGAGCTCACCATTGATCAAAACTAGAAAAATATTAAATTGAAGACTTAGGAATATTAAAGTCTTTGATCACTATTCTAAGCTGGTAATTTCTAAGCTAAAGGGGCCAATTTCAAAATGATGAGGAAGGCTTAATTTATAACTTAAGAGATTGGTTCCTCCCTATATCTATTCAACATAAAAATAAAAATGCCTATGAATGACATGACTAAAAACCATAGGGTTTTAATGAGAAACCATAGTAATGGCTGAGAGGAAAGATAATCAATTTTGAGCTTATTTCTTTTCATCTAAACCTATAGGCCATATATATAAGATGTTATTGAAAAAATCATAACATATCTTCTATCACTTTTTTTGAAAACATATGAATATAGTCTCTATAAAATCATGACAACTTTATAGGATAATATTTTAACATGCTTTTCTCTCCATGAATCTTGTTTATGACTAATTATCTTGACATAAATGACATTCATAGTGCTAACTATATCCCTTTTGATATCAATGAAAATAATATTTCCAATAATCTCCCCCTTTGTCATTGATGGCAAAATAAATGCTCTGATCTTGTAATACATGCTCTACTCCTTTGGCATTGACTGTAATTACATTGTCTTCTGATGAACATGATCTAGAGATGATAATATAAAACTTTCTCCTCCTTAGGTAATGAAAAATTTGCCTAAACACACCTTGGACACATGATTTTCTCCTTCTTTGATAAACATAAAGCTTTTACAAAGAGAATTTGCACTTTTTCTCCCCCTTTGACATCAATGGCAAAGGGTCTCCAACTTTCTCACTGTTTATCCAAATTTTTTTCCCTCTTTATCAGATAAAAGAGTTTGTTCAAGAATATGCAACCATAAAATCATTAAAAATGTACAAAATAATGCATACCTCTCTCACCTTTTCTCTCTTCTTTTAGGGATTAACAAAGTTTCTATGATTCTCCTCCTAGACTCATGCTCTACTATTGAGATCTAGTGGTGTGATGTAGGTACAACCATTCCCAATTTTTGCCTCAAATACTCAAATTATTCCTTGAGAAGAGGTTTGGTGAATATTGCTTCAACTTGATCCTATGTTGGCATATATTCCATTATGACCTCTTGATCTGAAACCTTTTCTCTTATGAAGTGATGATTGATATGTGCTTAGTTGTATAATGCATCACTATATTCTTTGATATATTAATAACAATTGAATTGTCATAAATAATAGAGATAGGTGATTTGTATTTTACCTTGATGTCTTTAAGTGTTTGCTTCATCCAAAATACTTGAGTGTAACATGCCACTGCTACAACATACTCTACTTCTATTGTAGAAAGAGTAACTGACTCTTGCTTTTTACTCAGCCATGAAAAAAGTTTGTTTCCAAGGAAAAATGCACCACCACTAGTGCTTCTTCTAACATCCACACTTCCTACCCAATCAGCATCTATATATGTTTTAGATTAGAGGTAAAAGCAGGTTTTGAAGGGGCCCCAAAACCCTTTAACAGAGAGCAAAATAAGAACAACTAAGCCCATAGGCAACGCCTAAAAAACACTACAGTGAGGTAGCAAAAACAGGTTTTGAATGGTCCTGAAACCATAAGAGACACATCCGATCAAAACCTAGAAACAAAAGTCTGGTGGTACAACAAACAAAAGCTAACAAAAGAAGAACAAAGATCAGTACCAGTTTCTTAACCAACAAGTAGGACCAGATTATTCATCCAATTCCAGTATCAAGTTCATGGCTTCTTTTCCTTTCAAAGCAGTTTCTTGGGTGCTAACCTCTAGCAAAGCTCCTTTTTGTGTATCTTTCTTTTTGGAACTTTGCCTTGTCCTTTTGCTGGGACCCTCTAGTGCTTTGGTCTCCTCATTGGCTCGTTTACCTATATTGATAGCAGCTGCACAAATGTTGGATGTTACTTCCTCCATTTTCTTTTTGTTATCCTTTATTAGCTCCCAGAGGTTGTTTTCATAAGCTTTGAGCTTCACAGGGATCTCGCTTAACTGATTTTCCATGTTGTTTACTTTGTTCCAAGCAGCTTTTAGAGAATCTTCCAAATTTTTCGCTTTTTTCTTGAGATCAATGATCTCCCTACACAACCAGGAATCTAATTGGGAAGAAGACTCAGCTTTACTATTAACCCAAGTAATAGGAGTGTGTATTTTATAATTCTGATTCTTCCCTCTCCAATCCTCAGACTTTTTATTTGGGCTATTCCTAGCTTCTGTATATGTTATCAAAGTGAAATCTTCATCTTTAGGATACCCTAGGCCATAATCAATTGTTCTATTGATATATCTAAAGATTATTTTCATAACATTGACATGTGATTATTTTGGAGCAACTTAAAATCTCTCAACCATGCATACTAATTGCATGATATCTAGTCTTGATGTAGTTATGTATAAAAAACTACCTATCATTGATTTCTAAAAAGTTTGATTTACATCAAGGGACTCATCCTTCTTGCTCAAATTATAACTAATTATCATGGGAGTACTTACTAGTTTGTTGTCTTTCATTCCAAAATTTATTAGCATTTATTTAGAATCCTTATTTTTAGATATAAATATCCCTTCATCGGTTTGTGTTATATGTAGACCAAGGAAGAAAGAAAGTTCCCCAAACTCATTTTGCTTTTGATTAGAAAATTATTTTCACATTCTGTTGTTGCTACCACCAAAAATGATATCATATACATATACAAAAATAACTAACATATGATCACCTTCTGATATGAAGTATAGATTACTATTTACACAACCTTTATTGAATCCATATTGTTGAAGGTACTGGTCTAATCTTGAATGCCATGATCTAGGTTGTTGTTTTAGACCATATAAAGTTTTTTAAGTCTACAAACATAACATTCTTCTTCTAATAGCTGAAAACCTTCAAGTTGTTCTATGTATACTTATTCTTCTAGGTTCCCATTCAATAAATTTGACTTAACATCCATTTGATAGAATTTGAATTTATTATAAATGGAAAATGCTAGAAACATTCTTATGGCTTTCAATCTAGAAATTGGAGCAAATGTTCCCTTAAAATCTATACCTTCAACTTGTACATATCCTTTGCACACCAATATGGCCTTATTCCTTATAACAATTCCATCCTCATTGAGTTTGTTTCTAAATACCCACTTTGTACCTATTACTTTATTATTCAAAGGTCTTGGAACTAATTTCCAAGTTTTGTTCTTTTCAATTTAGCTTATTTCTTCTGTCATGGATTTTAGCCAATTCTCATCCTTGCTAGCTTAAACATTGCTATTAGGTTTAATTTCAGATATTAGATCAAAACTCACTTTCTCCTTATTCATTATAACTCTTCTCCTTATCTGAACTCCATTTTTATTCCCAATGATTTTCTCTATAAGATGATCCTTTTAAACAAATCTTGTAGGTGTCTTTCCACTTACTTCCTCAAGCTCTTCATTAGCTACTTCCTCTTTAGAATCTAATTCTTCTTCATATATGTCTCTATTAGGTTTAACATGTTTTAGTCCTTCATCAAACTTGACATTTATATTCTCTACATTATTTTATATCCTTTATTGTAACATATGTAGGATTTACTTTGGGTGGAATAACCAAGAAATATTCCTTCATCAAATCTTGATTCAAAGCTTCCTAACTTATAATATTTTCTCCTGATGTAGCATTTGCTACCAAACATTCTAAAATACTTAACAAAGGTAGGTTTTCCATATCATAGTTCATAAGGGTTTTATTACTTTTTACCCTTATTTGAACTCTATCCAAGATATATACTATTATTTCTATTATTTCTCTCTCATATCCATAAGGTAACTTGGCCTCTTTTAGCATTGTTCTGGCCATCTCCTTGACTATTCTATTCTTTCTTTTAATAACTCCATTCTGCTATGGAGTCCTTGCTAAAAAACAATGCCTTTTAATTACATGCTTCTCACAGTATTTTATGAACTCATTTAAGGTGACTTCACCACCTCTATAAGATCTTAATCATTTATTTTTCATCCAATGTAATTCTCAACCACGTCCCTAAAGATCTTTTATCTTTCAAATGCATGAGACTTGTCCTTCAAAAAGGTTACCCATGTCATTATTGACTAATAATTTATTATAAACATGAAGTATCTTTCTCTTTTGTATCCTCTTGTTTTAGCAAGACCACAAAAATTAGTATGAACTAACTCTAAAGGCTTTGTAGTTGCATACTCCTTTGTTTGAAATATGATCCTTGTTTACTTGTCTTGATGACATTCCTTGTAAGTAGTGTCTATAGGTTTGGTTATTTTAGGCATACGTCTAACACACTTATTTGAGCTCACTTTTACTAGGTTATAAAAGTTGACATGACCCATTCTTCTATGACATAACCAGCTCTCATATATCTTTCCTATAAAGTAACTATTACCATTCAATTCACTTAGATTATAAATATTTATTTTAGTTATTTTCCCTTTTAGAGCTAATCTTACATATCTAATTATCGTACAACCTTTGAATTAAATGTGACCTTATATCCATTATCACACATTTGGCTGACACTTAGTATATTATGTTTCAATCCTTCAACATAAAGGAAATCATGTGTATGTAGTTTTCCATTTATATTCAAGGTTCCTTTACCATATATTTTTACTATAGTATTGTTTCCCAAGCTAATAGATCCTTCCTTACATTTACTCAATTTGATGAACATTATCTTATCATCAGTTATGTGTTTTGAGCAACCAATGTCTATTACTCACAAATTTTGTTCCTTGACATGGAGTGTAGTTTGAACAATCATATATTGTGCAACTTTATGATATTTTACTTTCCACACATCCTTAGGTTTCTTGTTTGGCTTGTTTTTCTCATTTTTAGAGACTTGTGAACCTTTGTTCACACTAGGAGACATGCCTCTCTTTTCACTTTATATTGTTGATATTACAAAGTTTGTTCTACATTGTTTAGCTATGTGACCAAAATTATTATAATTATAACATATTACATTTGTATCTAACAAGGGTGCAAATGATTTTTTTCCCACAAAGTTTATTATCCTTTTAGGTATAACTCTACATTCACTAGCCTTATGACCAAACTGATTACAAGTATAAAAATAACCATAGAAAAATGAGGAATACCTGGTCATAACATATATTTATGTAGAATGAGGAAATCTTATTAACTCTAGCTTATTCAAGTATTATACCCTTATGTAACCATTTAAATTAGTTAACTTTATCTTCTAAATCTTCCTTGAGTTTGTAGAGACTGACTCATTGTTCTTCTTCTTTTCTTTAGGATTTTTTCTGCTTCAATTTTCTTCATATCAACAGTGCTTGTGTTTGTCTTTGTATCTCTGGAGGAATTAATGCAATCTTTTTCTTTATTTGATCTTGATTATCCTTTTACTTTTAAGTTATCATATAAATTTGTAGATGTATTAGTTATGGGACTTTTCCCTTTTTCAAAACAAAGACTAGATTTCTCTTTTGATGGATTTTAAGAGTTGATCAATTTATTAAGAATTTTTGAAGCTCATTTTAGCATCAGACCTTTGTCTATTTATTTTGTAGCTTTTCAATTTATTTTCTCAAAGCCACTATTTTTATAATATAGTTAGAATTTGACTACATATTCTATTCATTTAGCCTCTTTAATGTGTGTCCCTAGGCTAACTACCATTTGATCATATTTTTCAAGACTTTTGGATAGTTTTTCAATCTCTTTTTGTGCATGCTTCTTCTACTTTGAGTTCTCTTTTCTCAACTTTTCAATTTCATCTAGAGCACATATTAATTCACCCTCTAGATCCACTTCTCCTTCCTCTTCTTCATTAGAGTCTTTAGCTTATTCTTTTTATTGATATACAAAAGTTGATTCTAATTTCATGAATAGGGATTCATTTCCCTCAGCCAGAAAGGTATAATCATGGTCATCATCTGAGCTACCACACTCATCCAATAAATCACTATCTTCTTTTATGTATAAGCCCTTCTTATTTTTTAAGAAGCTCTTCTTCTTGGAGTACTGGGGTTTCATATTTTTACTATCCTCTTTTTACTTAAAGTTATCCTTTTTTATAAGGGCATTTAGTATAAAAATGTCTCACCTTACCATAGTTAAAGCATTTAAAGGGTAACTTACCTTTGTATTTTCTAGACCCTTTTCTTAATTTTATAGCAAAGTTGGCTTCTTCTTCATCATTATCTTTAGATCCAGATGTAGGTGCTTTTGATTTTAATTGTTTGGTTGCTTTAAATGTAGCTTCTCTCTTGAAATTATCTGCTTTTACCATTCTCATCTCATAGGCTATGATGGTTCCATGTAACTCGTCAACAATGAGTTTATTCATACCTCTTGCTTCCTCTATTACAAATATTTTAGAGCCATACCTTGATGGCATAGATCTTAGGACATTTTTGACAATGACCAAATAATTCATCTCTTCTCTAAGGCCTTTGATTGAATTAACTATTTCATTTAATTTGAGGAGGTAGTTTGCAATTTCCTCTTATTCATTCATTTTAAGACTTTCAGACATGCCTTTGTATGTTTGTAGCTTGGCCAACTTTACCTTATAATCACCTTCATAGATGTTATTCAACTTTTTCTAGATATCATATGTATTTTAACAATGCATGACTTTGATAAAATCTAAGTTAGACAATCCAAAAAGAATAGCATTTTTTAACTTGGCATTTCTCTCATATGCCTTCTTTACAGACTAATTAGTAGGATTTGTAGAAAGATATATATATCCATTTATAACATACATCCATATATCAAACCCTAATTAAAATAAATATGCTTACATTTTAATGAACTATAATTCATAGTTTGATCCATCAAAGAGAGGTTATTTGTTTGAGTAAGATCCTTATTGACTGGCCATTTGTGTTCACTATCCAAGATTTACCTAAGCTGATTAAGATTTTTCTAAGGAACTAGGGTTTTGATACCAATTTTTGGATCATAATTGTATACTCAGGGGGGGTAAATTAGTTGATTGATTAAAATTAGTCCTTTAATAATTTTGATACAACTTAAAAAGTATATGAAAAGATCACACACACATAAGTAGACATAACACTCACTATACATAGAAAACCTAGTATGGGAAAAACCAAAGTGAGAACAGATGCTAGAATATACTTTTCTAATCTATCCTCACAATCAGAACCTCACTGGTTATAATGTTTAAGGGAACTAACCCTAAAAAGACACCAATCCACTGATTTAAGAAAACCTAGTCTAAGGAATCACCTACTCCCTAACTAAGCACTAACTTAGCTCTTTTGATGGAACCTACCAATAAAATCTATTATGGATCTACAACTTCAAATTATAAAATTGATTAAAAAATTTATCCAATTTTATGTAACAAGAATGTTTTGTAACTAATCATACTTTGCACTTCTCTCTCTCTTCCTCTCTATATCTTTCCCTCTTATTTCAAGTCACTTTTTCACATATAGTGTATATCTTAGATGATGTATATATGCATTGGATCTATATCTTTCATATTTTCTATGTTCACTTTGGTCGTTAACACATCATACTCCATTTTTTGAAACTTAGTTCATATTTATTTAAAAATAAGTTTCCCACTTCTTGAATTTACACACCACTACCATAATTATCTATCTTTTAACATATTTAGCATATATCAGGCTTTAGTTTTGATACACATGCCATTTTATTTAACTTGGATTGATTACATCAATCTATATCATTATATATGTCATATAATATAACTTAATTGAGTGTTCCATTGCTTGACCATTGATATGAACAAATCTTTAAATACTAACCATTGACCTTATGTTTCACACCATGATCCAATGATCCTCATTTAATTATCTTAAATTTAAAATTGAATCATTAAATTAGAATTTAATAAGCTTATGCTCTCTATTATATATTTTTGAGCTTTTAAACTTTAACTCTTCAAATTTGAGTTACAACCATTGATCTTTGTCTTAGTCTCCCAAGATCAGGACACTTGGGATTCTCACATGCCTTCTAAGCACTTTACTATTAGTCCCTATGATTGTGACACTTGACACTCGCATGGCTTCTGCATATTATCAGTGCCTATGATTGTGACATTTGACATCCTTGTATGCCTTCTACACATTGTCAATCCACATGCTTCTAACATTTGGCACCCTCATGTGCCTTCTACACATTGTCATTCATCACACTTGTGAGACTTGAAATACTCATGTGCCTTTTTCACATTATTATTAGTTCTCACTATTGAGACACTTGACACCTTTATGTTGATAATTGACTATTTGAATTTGATCCATACTGTAGATCTACTACTCAATATCCATGATCATGATACATGTCATCAATACATTCATTCTCATGTTATTTGAATTATTAACTTTACTACGTATCATTGGATCTTCATCATGTGATTAAGCACTTACCATTGATCAAACTTAGACAAATATTAAGTTGAAGACTTAGGAATATTAAATTATTTGATCATTTCTCCAAGCTGGCATTGATAGGCCAAAGGGGTCAATTTCAAAATGATGAGGAAGGCTTAAGTTATAACTTAAGCAATTGGTTCCTACCTATATCCAGTCAACATATAAATGTAAGTGCATGTGAATTCCATGACAAAAAACCACAAGGTTTTATTGAGAAACCTTAGTAATGTTTGAGAGAAAAGATAAATCCTTTCTAAGCTCATTTATCTTCATCTAAACCTACAAACCATATATATAATATATATTTTTAAAAACCCATAACATATCTTTTATCATTTTTTTTTCAAACATCCAAAAATAATCTCTATAAAAGAATGACAACTTTATATGACAATATTACAACATGTTCTTCTCTCCATCAATATTGCCTATGAATAATTATCTTGAAATCAATGACATCCATAGTTCTAACTATCTCCATTTTGACATCAATGATAATCATATTGCCAATAGACTAATAACAACTTAGGATGGATTAGTATCATAAATAACATGTATGTGTTATATCAAATATTAGATTTTGGTGTCTATGAATTACCCCTTTTATTTTGGTATTATAATGGAATGAAAATACTAGAGTAAATTCATAAATATGTGCTTGAGTTTGTATAACACATTTTGTCTTTGAGATAAGGATTCAAATGTACAACATGATCTAAGAAAAACCTACAATGATAATGTAGTAATTAATGTCCATAAAATGAAATTTGAAATCTCAATTATATTTTAAACTTGAAATTTGAAAGAACATGGGAGTACACCTATATGCCAGTAAAACCTTATTTCCATGTAACATGTTCTATATGATGCTTCATTTTTGAAGCATTGGAGAATTTTAATTACTTGCTAAAGAACATGGAGAACATGAAAATATTGAGGGTGATGAATCCCCAAATTGAAATTTCACTAAGAAAAGGGTCATGGATTGGAAAGCCAATGCCTCATCCCATATTTAACTAATTCAACACTAATATTTCAAACCTAAGATAATAATGTGAGAACTACATAAGAGTTTTCTATAGGTAATTCCATGTCCATTGAGGATCACTAAAACTCAACATACATTAGCTCAAAGTCATGAATCAACCACTGTAGATGGACTTAAAAATTCAATTTTGTTCCATACTTGAAAATAATTGATATAAAAAAATAAAGGTGAAAATGTGTAAATGTTCATGAACAAACATCATGTCATACTAAATTAGTGCCAAGTGTAATCTATCATAATATGCACGAACCAACATCCTACATCACTGAAATATGAAATAGTATATATATGCATGAAACAACATCATAACTAAATAAAATATTAAAGAGTGTATATGTTCATGAACCAAAATCATGACTAATTTAATTTATCCTATAAAATGGAGTACATGTGCCTTGCTAATGGATCTAAATGTATTTGAATCTATACTAATCTAAAATTTATCACTCATGGATTGTAAAATGAAATACATATGCTTTGTATATGACCTCAAAATATATGTAAAAAATGCAAATAACTAACCTAATCTGATATATAAATCACATATAAACTATCTAATTTATACATTGTACTTAAATATACTCATGAAAGCTTTAGTATCTATGACAAATCCCACTAATATGCCCCCATTTTGAGGAGAGGGATAAATCTCATAGTTCACTCATCTTAAAAGATAAGTAAACTATATCATGTTATGCATGAAGATAATATCATGTATATTTAGGTCAACATGTGGAAATTATGTCATCATAGTAAAGTATATAATATCAAGGCATATACATAACATATGGAATGCTAGGGTATATAAGTAATACTTTAGGATAGATGTATCTATGAAGCACATAATAATTTAGACACATAAATTTGGTCATATGTAATTGACAATGATAATTCTTGACACATTATTAACCACATAAATTATGCTCAAATGAATGAATATTATTGACCATTATTTTAATGCATTCATCTATGCACATGATAGACCTTTAATTTTTCATAATCATCACATAAAAATTTTCAAAGCCAAATGCTCAAGTTATTTAAAAATACTATTAAACTATCTCCAGATCTGAATTAAGTTCCTCTACCTTTTTTTATAGGTTCTCCCAAGTTAGATAGTGGTGAAGTGTACCATTGTATACTTAGGCTAGCTACATCCTATGCCAAATAATGAGTAGTTTCCAAATTTGAAATAAACCTTTGGGTCTTCTTACATGTTTCACATGGTAAACTATGGGAAATTGTCAAAATATTCACCTATAAATACATGTCAAGATTCATTCATTAAGGGAGTTTCTATTCACTTGGAATTAACATTTACACTTCTCTACATTTAGATAATCTACCTTATTCTACTTAAATTCTAAAATATTCATAAAGACCAATAATAAGCCAAGTCAAAATCCATCTAAGCAGTCAAGAAATACCATCATCAAGTATCAAAGCTATATTATAACTACATACAAATATTCAAAGGACAACATATTATGAATTAAATCTAGTGGGAGAACTACGTGGGCTTGATTTACCTCCTTGAAGTATTATAAAAGTATGCAATGATCAGTCATGAAGGGGTAATTGAGGTTAGTTAAGCCCATTACACTCCCAAGTTTTTATTAAATGTTTTAAATATGTAAAAATGAATAGAGGGTATAAAATAAAAGAGAAGACATATAATGATTTATATGCAGCAAAAATCTTAAGTGACATATCTAATATTTATCCTCATTCATAGGCATAATAAGTACAATGATCAATTTCGATACATAGTCAACCTAGATAAGTTTATAGCCAATAAACTAGGGTACTCTACACCAATGTCTACCTAATGCACTCCTATATAGAAACATATTATGATTCTAATTCTATTCTCTCATTTTTATATTCCTTATTTATCTATAATTTCATAATTTCCATATATCATAATCAACCAGGACAAGTCTACAATTAACAAATTAGAGTGTACTACAATGATGTCCACATACATCAAACTTACCTAGATTCTATCTTTGTTATTGATTCTGATAGTGAATATGCACAATAATATCTTCTAATTATTATGGTCAAATAGTCATAACAATCAGTAGGTACCATTGTGTGTGATAAATATATTTATTCTTAGTGTTTTTCAAAAATAGAGAATTTTTATGTTTAGAAATTTGTCAAAATAAAAATAGTTAATCATTTGTGTATCTTTAACATTTTTATATATCCAATTTTACACTTATACTTAACATTAATTTAATTAGTTTTTTCTTATATAAAATAGGGTAAAACATATTGGTGAACCTTAACCCTTATTTTTGAGCCTCTACATTATGATTTCATTTTTTTTCTTAGTTTTCTTAGAAATTATGTTCTAACAGTTTTAAAACTCATATAAAATACCGTTTTAGGTAAAGTGGTTTGTAGTTATCTCTAAAAAGTGGTGTGATGGGAATTGACCCTATACTCAATCCCTTATATAAAACTATTCATCTATTTTAGTTTCCACATACCTCATGGTATATCATAAATTCCTAGGATTTTTTTAGCCATATAAATCCTTCAATTATTTTTTTATTGTAGTGCACTAGTAAATGATTAGCCCAAAGAAGTTAATCTCAACATACCATAGGAGACATGATAGTGTTGTTACTGTAATGGTGTAATCATTCATAGTTAGTTCCTTTGTGAATGTGTTCATTATTTAAAACTATGATTAGTATATCTAAGAGCCTACAAAGTAAGTGTACCCTTGACTAGTCCTCTTTGAAAAATTTTCAAAGTCAAAACCCCTATCATAATGAGTATATCTTGTTCACATATTTTTAAATTGAGTGTTGAATTTTATCTTACTTTATAATATGTTCTTCATCATAATTATGCATGGATCAAATCCAAAAATCATAGTAAGGTTAAAAAAATTAATGTACAATCTCAAACCTTAATAAAATCATATGCTAGGACACAAGCACCATTAACACAATTTTTTGTAAAGTCAATTATGACATGGGAATAAGAATAGTTATACATTTAGGATGCTATAAATCCTACTACACATACTTTTGATGAACTGATCATGGATATTGATATTGATAAAGCTAACATGGAAAAATAATAAAAAAATAATGACAAAGAATTCACCTAATATATTGATGCAAACCCACATAATATTGATGCTTTCCTTTAAATTGTCTTAAATGAGAAAATAAATTAGCTTCAACTTCCAATTCTACTTTATATATCCTAGTTACTACTATAACTACTATTTATGCATCAACCCCTATGATTACATATGTGCCAACATACTTGGGTATGGGGACATCACTTGGTTTACAATAGATGAACATGCCTATTTATATAATGACATCATATACATATCTTATAATCACCATGTAAGGGTCACTTCTAACTTATCCCAATGTATCTTATTTTAATCAAGATATTATATATTTACATACTAAAATATTTCAATTAGAAAAATATATTTTTAAAAATACTCATGCAATGGACTCTCATACATTACTTCATAATAATTTGACACCTAACATAACTTCTTAACCACTACGAACATGCTTTGTATCACCTAAATTACCACTCTATGAGGGTAAAGGGGATCCAAAATATCATCTTCATTTGTTCCATGAAGAATGTTTGGACTATTATTATAATGATAAATTACTTAATATTTGATGGTTTTATTATTTCCCACTACAAGAAACTAGAGCATTCAACCCATTTGGAGATAAATTTTTAGCACATTTAGAAATAAACATTGGTGAAAATTTATATCATACAAAAATTGTTAAACTTAAATAAGGGTCAAATGATTTAATCAATGATCAAATGATCAGATCAGTGACTATGTTCTATTATATAAGACTATACTAGTAAAGATGAAAAATTGTATTGCCAGTAATGAATTATAAGATATATTTACTCAAAGCTTGTTAACACCACTCTATGAAAGAATAATGTTTTAAAAATTTATATCTTTTGATGAGTTATGACATACAGTCAAAGAAAGGAAAGTTAATGTTTTAGGTTTAAACAAGTTAAAATATGCGAGTGTTCCTTCTACATAAAATTTGATTTTTTAAAGAAAACCAAACCTGAACGACACATTTAATGAAATCAAAATTGAATCCAAAGTAAGAATCAATGAAATAACACAACCATTAAACAATCTTCAATTGACAACTCCACCTAAGAGGAAATTTATGAGGTTACCACAACCTCATCATATCCTTTTAGAAAAGCTCGTTGATTGTAATACCATCAATTTACCTCCTAAATTTGAGTTTTATTTAACCAAGCCTCAACCCAAGGGATTTGGAATTAATGCATATTGTGACTACCGTAGATTCATTGGACATTATAGAAATAATGTTACAAGTTAAGGCATAAGATATAAGATCTCATTAATTATAATACTATTAAGGTAAACAAACTTATAGAGGAAGTTAAACCATAATAGAATGTTAATGAAAAGATGAAAATATTCATCAATAATTTTCATAATCATGGTATAATTAATATTGAAAATAATTTAGAGTTACATAATGCTTACAATGCACATCCTCTTCCCAAGTCATATGAACATCCAATAGATGGAATCATTTGTATATTTATATGTACATTATCACATCTAATAATCACATTTGATGATAGTGAAATCAATGACAATGATTCAAATAGACATGAAATATTTATTACAATTGAAATGAACTAAATTTTTTTTCATATTATCATGATCACCAATGGATCAAGTGAAAATGCATGCATAATGACATTAATTTAAAGTATTAGATACACAGAGCGATATTTACAAACTATATCAAAGATAGAAAAATAATTTGATGGTCATGCACATGATACCATTGATAATATATTAATACCTCTTAAAGATGGTGGAGATTACATTTATAGTCTTACCAAGCATAGGTTCTTCAATACATTATTAATATGCCTTTGGATATAGAATCCTTAAATAATTCTATCTACATTGTGTATACACAAAATATTTTCAAACTTTATCAATTAATGATACTTTCTCTCTTTTAGGAACCCATCGAGTCTAAATTTATCTGATTGCATACCTTAAAGGATGCACCAAGAAAGGATTGGGTAGGTCATTAGTGCTTTGCAATATTGTTGTCCCCGTATACCATCGGCACCCCCCAGGTAGACAGGGACTGATGTTAGTCACCTATGGTTCGAGCTGTGAGTATGTTACGGGTAGTTAGTTGATGAACCAAGTGTTTGCATGTCAAGAGCCAATTTTAGACTAAGAGCTGTAGATCTAATTATTGTAATTAGGTGTCTAATTATTGGAGATATTTAGAGACTCATTGGTTGTATTGTAAATGTGTGCTAGAGTAAGAGAGCAATAATATAAGCTCCTTCTGTGTGTGAGGTGAGCAATAGTGCCACAGTACCAATGTGGGTGCTGGATTGGAGATAATAGGGTTCTTCAATGTATGATCTTATTCATTAGGTGAAATGATAGGAGATCTACATGGGTAAGTAAGATCATTGGTTTGCAGGTGTATGTGTGTGCATCATTCACAGGTGTGTAAACTAATTGATTTGTATAAGATAATAAACACAACAGGGAACATAATTAGGTGGGAACTTGGAGTACGTTGAGTACTTGTGGAGTGCGTTAGCATTAAGGTGAACACCAACTATGTTTGAGTTGGGTGTTGGGACCTAAGGGACTTTGAGGGACTAATGCCCTAGAGGTGTGGGAGCCCTAATAAGGAAGAAGAACTGTGGCAGCCTTCTTTGTTGTATTTCCTTTTGAAAGGTTTTAATACAAGTTGTGTAGAAAATTTCTAGATTCTAGTTAAACTGCATGTTATTGCTTGGTAATCAATTGATATTCTCCCAACATGTCCCCTATTGTTAATATTTTTTGAATATTAGGGTTGTATTCTTAAATAGTTAAAGGGTCACTATAAAGATACTAATTTATGAAATTTATTAGCAATTAGATATTTTTAAAAAATAGTAAGAAAAGGGAGAAAATAAGACTTAGCTTAAACTATGTTGATATGATTGAGACAAGGTCTAATATTCACTATGAAGGCATGGAAAACTATCATAAACATGATTCTATTTCTTTTTTTGATGGGATAGGAGCACTAAAAGTGGATAGGAGTGGCATTGATGATGTAGTCTTTGTTTGTAACTATTGTCTTGAGAGTTTGATATTTTTAGGTTTTGTTTGACAAGTCTATGTGACATTGTCTTTGAATTTGTGAAGCTTCAATATCAATAATGCTCCATATAGAGATGATTTTTTTCATTTTTAAGAATTTAATGTACTTGAAAAACACTTTAGAAAATAGGGAAAAGGGGTTAGTGTGTGTAAGATGCATTGGATGTACTTCATACCCCATGTGTGGGCATGTTGCCTACATATCAATACTTTGAAGATGGATCAAGCCATATGTAGTTATCCCTTTGAAATTTATTGGTGTAATTATGATATGAGAATGAGAAAAATGATAAACTAGATGTGCTTGAGGTGGCTAGGGATTGGTCTGGAGATTTGGATGTGCTTAGGACTGTATTGGATGGATGTATGTAGAGAATAGGGAAGATTGCTTGAGTGGTTTCACTTGTATTATTGATTGCTTGATAATATTTGCAAACCCTTTATAAATTATCTTTGAATAGGATTTTATAGGGATATATTAGTCATGGATTACATTTTTTCATGTTAGGATTACAAGGAGAAGGATGGGGAACTAGAATAAATTGATCACTAGGGCCAAAAATTAGCTTGGATAATAGAATTGAAAGTAGATAATAATGGCACCAATGCTCCTATCCTAGTTGGGTACTATTATCTTCGGTAGATGAAACATAGGGGAATGGATTGGTCATGAAGAGAGGGTCTTAGATTATTTAGGGTCAAGTATAAAAGGATGTGGATGACTAAGATTTAGTGAAAACAAGACTATGAGGTTCATGAGAGTAAGAAAGAGGGAATTATGGATTGGGTGTCATTATCCATGCTCAAGTTACCAATTTTTACATTTTATATGACTAAGATTACCCCTATTTTATTCTAGTGATGTAGGAAAGTGAAATACTAGGATAAAGGAAAAAAATAAAGTGTACCTAAACTTACCTATAAGGGTGAAGCTCATGAAGCTTGTGTGATGATGGGTGTGCATAGAGAGATAATGTTGTGAAGTGTAAATCTATAAGAGAAAATAAATATTAGATCAGTTCTTACTAGATACACTATATCTAAAATAAAAACATATAAAGCTGGGTAAAAGAGATGAAGAGAAAGGAATGAATATACCTCACCAGGTATGCGGACTAATACAAAACCTATCGAGATGATGAGTAATGCTAGATATGTGTTATATTAAGAGTAATATCACAAACAGAGTTGAGTGCTCAATTTCATGGAAAGTGGCTCAAGAATGCAAAGGCTGGCCCTTTAGCTCCATCATCTCCCACTACATGAATCTATGTGGTCATGCGAATGTTGATTGATGTTTGTACTATGTGTGTAATCCCTTTAAATAGGTCACTCAAGAATACAAAGTCTAGTTAGACCTTTGGCTCCATCATTGCCTTGTAAAGTGAAGATATAAACTGATTCTAGTATGGAATATGTGTCATATGAGATGGCTCATAAATACCATAAATACACTATGATCTGATAATTTTGGCATGGATAGCTGAATGTATGATTAAAAATAGGCCACTCTTGGCCATTCCAAAGGATGGAGATTAGGCTTGTATTAAATCCAATCTGAAACTAAGAATATAGATTATGTGGAAGCCACTTAGGAAATTTTCAAATTGGGAACTCAAAAGTTAGGATTGTATAAAATCCAAACCAAAAATGATTCCAATCACCTAAAGATGGAGTAATGCATGTAACTATCAAGAATGCCTAGACAATGCTAAACTAGGGAAGATAGATCACAAATGTGCAACACACATAGCCCCTAATCATTAGTGTCTAAAACATGGATTTTGATATAAAAGTTATACCAAATATCCTATATAAAATTGGAAGTGAGAGGCACCATGTCATGCATGATTCCCCATATATCTGGATTCTCTAAGCAAGATTGTATTAAATTTTTTGACTTTGGTCTAAATTGTAGCTAACAAAACTGTAACTGAACTTACCTTTTTGTTTGATTCTAAAAAATATGGTTTTTTTTCTATTTGTGTAGGAGAATTGGAAATGGACAATAATGCCATTAGTGCTATAGTCTAGTCTCAAAACTATTGTCCTAGGCCAAACCTAATGACTATTCTAGATTCTTGACTATCTACCTAGTCTGTTCTGACTAGTTTGATTCTGATTGCTATTTTGAGTGTTCAAAAACTAGATTTTTTTTGGTTAATAGGAGCTTTGATATTTGTGACAAAACCCCTATTTTTTCCCCCTCTTCTAAGGGTAGGAATGGAGACCCTGCAATGACTACCCTTAGAATAAATATCCTTACAAGTGTATTATACTACATGGATACATGATATAGTAATGATAATCGACAAGATATCTTAAGATATAGCATGAGTTGTAGTGAGATATTGTTAGATAAACTAGGGTATACCTAGATAGATATAATAATGTAATAACATGTGTAATGTACTAAACTAGAATTTAAGTTATAATTTAGTTATTTGTTATTAGTTTTAAGTTAGAGGGATGGAACATGATGTCCATCATGACATAAAAAAAACATAAATAATGCATGATATGAATCTTGGAATTACATAAAATCAAAAGAAATTAAGCAAAAAAAACACAAGATAAGAATCAAGAAGTGTACAAGAGTGGCTAAAGGGCCAATAAAATTAGGGACATGGACACATGTCCCTCAAATTGGAAAGTAAGCATACAAGGCATGCTCAAATGCCAAATACACATACAGTTGAAACAAGTAAATTGGTGTGAAAGCCACTATCACATAGAGGAGTATATGCAAAAGACATTAGAAAATGTACTAATGCACACACATGAATATAAACAAAGAACATTAGAAATTTTTTGAAGGCACATTTAGGAGACAAAAAAGAACTAAGAAATGCAATCACATTAAGCTAATGCTGAAAAAAAAAATAAAGCATGTAAGAAACTAGAATTATAAATACATATAAATAATCAAATCAAGAAGTAAATGTATGTAAGACATGCTAGTATAGGATTAGGTATATGAAAATAAAAACACAAGTGCTAAATACTAGTGAGTGTTGATAGAGTAATCTATGTAAGCTAGTGAATAATTTACATCAACATAATAACTAGAGTGTGTGGTGTAGGAATGACATAACCTAGATGGTGTAGTCATGAAGCTGATCCTAGTGGGTAATACTAATGTGTCTCAATGTAGAATTAGGATGCCCCCTTAATGGGTAGGGAGCTGGATATCATTGCACACACTCAAAGAAGATCAAGTGAAGCATGGTAATGTAGATAAATTTATAAACAATAACATATCACAACAAATGTAAGTATAGCATAGTATTAATAATGTGAAGCATATATGATGCATACAATCAAAATGTTTTTGTGTTTTTGAATTACACTATAACTTTGGTTTCAGAAGCCTATGTTTCTTATGGATAAGGGCATGCTAGGCAGACAAGGGTGCAACATCCTTGTCTAGTAGTGTTACTTTGTCCACAGTGGTTTAACAGTCATCTTTTCAAAATTCCACACTTCATAATGACTTTATTACATAAACACCCCTCTTTCATTAGATATTTATGTTCTAATAATTGGTATTAGAGCCCTAGTTCCTTAGTTAAAGCTTAATCAGCTCAGGTAGATCTTGGACAGTGAAAAAAATGGTTAGTCAAGAAGGCTCTTCCACAAACAAAACACATCTCTTTGATGCATCAAACTATGTATTTTATATAATTAGAATGTAAGCATATTTATCTTCAGTATCATTATTTATTAGATAGGGGTCACACTATCATAGAGCATAATGACTATATTTCACGTACATGAGCAATTTGTTCTTTGATTGTTTACACTAACATTGTGATTAAACTTTGTTTGTGTGTGTTGATTTATTTTTTATTTTTTATTTACTATGCTTTGTTATCTTTTCATTTATTTCTATTGGTGTTAAATTGTTTATTTATTAGTTTATACTTAGATTATGTTATGTATTTATTTTGTTTGTTGGTGTTTTATTATGTTTTCATTATTGTTTTATTGGGCTGTTATTTTATTTATTGTTGTTTTGTTATTTGTTCATTTTTATTAGTATTATCACTGTTTCACCTGAAGAGATCTAAAAAAAATTATTTTCAAAGTTTGTGAGGCTAGTTATGTGTCAATAATTTTTTGGTCTCCAATCACATTGCAAGATAAACCCTCTGTATATCTTTAGGAAGATTTTATTTTTACCCTAGAAATTTTCAATTGTATGACTTGGGAGCCTAAGGAAACTTCAAAATTAATTATTTTTATTTTTTTTAGCCTGACTGTTGTTGGAAGGGGTTATATCTTATATATAAGTCCAAGCAAACAAACACACACACATGAACAATCAAAAACAAGTCAACAAGCAATGGTCCAAAGAGGCAACAAATAAGGGGCATGTTCAAATGCCACACAATTGAAGGGACATGACTTAGTCAAATGCCCCTGGAAGCAAGGATGACATATTCAAATGTCCATACCATAAACAATGACATGATGCAAATGTCAAAAATCACACATAGGGATGGGGGATGCAAACAAAGGAACATATTCAAGTGCTTGACCAAAATAAATTTTGGTGCAAGCCAAACATTTCCTTATGTTTTGTGTTGTTGGTGATGAGTGAATAAGTGGGGCACTTTTAGGGTCGCAAGTGAACTATTCTGTCACTCCCATGTATAATACCAGTCAGGTGAGTCAAGTGAGGTTGCTTTCTAAGAACCTTTTGAAATTTGTTGAGCTATGTAAAATCAAGAATAAGAAACTATGTACAAGTAAGCCTATAAAGGATGATAATAATTGACGAGTCTCATGAGAGACTCCCTATAATGGTGTCCTATATCAAGGAGAGGTATCATGCATGATCATGAAGCATGATGAAAATGTTGAGACTATGGCTTTGAAAGCCATATATGATATAAATGATCTAAAATATCTAAAGTAGAAACTAAGTGTGAGGTCCCCCTATAACTTTGATTAGTGGATGAAATTGTAGGGATCTTAAGGACCCATATGGTAGTATAAGAAGCTCTCTGAAAATGTGCTCTATGTGTAGATGCATGAGATCTCAATGAGACTACCCTAGGTGTGAACACTATAGTTAGAAGCTATCTAGATTCTTAAAGATATGGAGGTGTATGAACCCTTTACACTGGTGATGGATGACTCAAATATGTTTGAATCTTTGTTGTAAGAGGAACTATAATTGGTAGAGAAATTGAAACGAGAAGATATACTGAAACTAGTGACTATGGAATAGTAGATGGATCTAAAGTGAGGAGTGGGAACTCATATGGAACTCCACCAACTGTAATAACCTAATTAGTGTGAATGAATTTAATGCATCTATGAATTGTAAAAGTTATTTCTTAGAGTTTCTAAATCCATGGCCAACTAAGTAATATATCAAAAACTCTTACACTGAGAACTATAGTGAATGGTGTGGTGACATGTGTTGGACCAACTTATAGAGGAAGTATAATCTCACCCAATGAGCTTTGTATATGCCCACAAAATCTACTGATAATTATCTCTATCAGTTTAATATCCTAATATAAATATCCCAAATGCTATAATAATGTCATAGTGCACATATTCACACTAGATCTATTGACTATGAGAACACTATGAACAAGATGATTATGAAAGTGATCTCTAATAAAGAGTGCATGAAAATTTGAATTTTCTTCAATGATCTCTTAGTCTAAAAAGGAGATGTAAGGTCTATCTATAAATCTAAAATTATATACACCAATCATTTTACTCAAAATATGTGATTCAACTAGATGTGCCCTATATGTATCTAGTGGTGGATGTGCATAATATACATGGTGAACCCCTAATGTGTCCCATATCTCTTGTTCAGAATGATATGGAAAAAGATATAAAAAGATTTTTAATGATTTATCTTATGTATGATTTGTCGAAGGATACTCAATTGAAGTGCCAAGATCAATATGATTGCCATACATTAAATCCTATATCATGTGTCTCAAACTGATGCATCTATTTTTATATGGCTTGGTGCCCTATGAAACTCACAAAATTCATGCTGATCATATCCCCATGGAAGAGGATTTTTTAGGTCAACTTCCTGAATAGGAGGGAGAGATATGATGTTACAATATAATAACTATTGTAAAAATATAGCTGAAGAAATTGGTAGATTGGTAAATATACACCAAGGAGGTGTTGATAAAACCACTCACTAAGGGGGCTCTAAAGCCACATTAACTATCAATTGATTTTGAGTCTTGTTATCATTTACCTTGACATTATATGGGACTTTTCTATTACTCTTATTTGTTGTGTTTGAAATACTTGTGTACTTGAGTTTTCCCATTGATATTAACTTGAATTCTCTTTCCTTTAGTGTGTGACACAATTTAGTGAAGGAAGAGAATCTTTTGAACATAATTGATTCATGAAAAGCTAGTAGAAGACTCTGTTTGAAGAGATATTGTAACTCTTGATTGACCATGGGGCTAGTCATCTTAGCCAAGATAGTCTTATATTGAAGAACATAATATGTGAGATGGTTATTTGATCTTTGTTTCTATTGTGTAACTTAAGTATATGAAACCTTATCACCAATGTTGATGCTAAAGTGAGCTAAGAACATTTTAGATAAAGGATTAAATGCATTGACTGACTAATTTGCTAGACTGTAGAACTATTGTAAAGCATAATCCTTTAGGATTTGTGGAAATAACTTGGTAACGAGCCAGTCATTGGGTACATAATCCAAGAATGCTATGTGAAAATCTCTCAAATGTATCTCTAGATCACCCTTGCCATCATATAGAGTAAGATTGGGCTGAACAAAACCTTGTGACAAGGGTGTAGAAGCAAGGTGACATGTCAATGGTGTATGTAGAAGAAGAAAATAATCCAAAGCCTATGTAGGTCTAGTGGTACCTTTCTCAAGATGTAGCACCTAGGATTAAATAGATATTATCTCTTTCACAAGGGATACCACATCAGGAGATAGGGATGTACTAGTTGTACCTAGTGGCATAGAGATAGGTTGGGTTACTATAGGGGGTTGTTAAGACATAGTTTCCCCCATAGTGTCATTTACAATTGGCTACTCTATAGGAATGGAAGACTCAACTTGTTTAGCCTTTTTGGTTTCTATGATCAATTGTAAAATAAGAGTAAGATCTCAGCGCTGATCCTAGAGTCTTTCTTGAAAATTTTATAAGATCAAATCTTTGTTGAGGAGAACTTCATTATTAATGATCTGTGGAAGTTGATCAAGCATCTGATGTGGTGGATCATGAATACTAATATTTATATCACTATTATTATTATTCTCATATTTCTTATCATCTAAATTTTCCTCATTAAAATTGGTGTAATTTGGATGTGTAGAATATATAATATAAACTTGAGCTGGTTGTTTATCATGGTATATGGTCAGATTGAAGGAATATGGGTGAATTTAGGAGGGTTACCACTAAGTCTTGCATTTTATCTCAAAGGAAGAGATGAAAATAACTTGGATGGCATAAGGCTTCCCTTCATGAAATTGGCCAAATGGAAAGCTGATGCCATTCTTCAAGTTGATTCGTGGATGTATAAGGAAATAATGGGGCTAAAGAGGAGAATGGAAATAATGGAACATAATCAGGAAGCTGATTGGAATAAAATCAATAATCTAGAAATGTAGATGAGAGATATTCCTATCAAACTTAAAGATTATGAAAATAATCTTAGAAGGCTCATCAAGGAAAGTAGAATGAAGATGGAGGAGGTTACTTCTAGCATATGTGCTGCTGCAACCAACCTTGGAAAATGAGCTAGTGAGGAAATAAAATCCTTAGAGGGGCCAAGTAAGAGGACCAGACAGAGCTCTAGGAAGAAAGCTATGCAAGATGTTGCCACTTCAACTGCAATATCCATACAAGATACTAAAGCAATTGGAAAGGAGGTGGTGAAGATGATCCTAGAATTAGAAGACTAGGGTCTTTTTGTTCATATTGTTCTGGTCCCTTTTGTTGGATGTTATAACTGGTTTCGATATCTAGTTCTTAGATTTTAAAACTTATTTGAGTTTCCAAGTCTCTATAAAACCTGGGGTCTTTCTTCTTATGGTCTAGATTGGTGGTTTTAGGTCCCTGTAAAACCTGGTTTTGATACTGTTTTGCAGTAGGCTTTAGGTTTGTTTTTCCTGTTGGGCATTTTTTGATGTATCTTTCTAACTTTGTTTCAGGGTTTTTGGGCCCCTTCAAGACCTGCTTTTACCTTAATCTAAAACTTGGGTGGCATAAGGAAAAAAATTTAGATAATAGTAGAAAAGATTAAATGGATATAATCTAAATAAGGAACTAAAATATGCATAAAAAGGACACGAATCTCACAAATATGTAAGGTGATACCTCAAGGAGTGAATAGGAGCTAGTACATGTAACTAGGGCTTCTATAATGATATTTTTGCAAAATACAATGGAATTTTGAAGATGAAATTAGATTTTTGATTTAAATATTCAACTAAAATTTTAGAAAATTATTGGAAAATGCTTGAGTGAATAGGAACTAGTATGTGAAACTTGGGTTTTGAGAAAAATAAATTTTAAAAAATTACTATTGACTTTTGAATTTAAGTGATTTTCTAATTTTAATATGCAACTAAAAATTCAAAAAATTATTAGAAAATTATTGGGAGCTAGTTGATGTAACTAGGTTTGGAATAAAATTATTTTTAAAATTATTATTGAATTTGAGAATTTGAATCAAATTTTTGATTTAGATATGCAATCAAAAAATCAAGAAATTATTGAATTAATATTGGAAAATTACTGGGAGCTAGTTGATGCAACTAGGGTTTGAATTAAAATTATTATAAAATTTAATACTAAATTTTGAAATTTTAGATGAATTTATACTTTAAATATTTAAGAAACAATTCAAAAATTTATGGGAAAAATCACCTAGGAAATTTACCCTAGGGTTTCTAGGGTTTTTATGCACAAACAAAGTAAGTCAGGTTCACCAAATGATTTAACAATTTTGGGAATATTGGGGTTTTATTCCTAATTTAGTTAAAGTGTCTAGATTGATATATCAATAAATAACAAGAAATAAATAAGCTACTAGTTTAAAAAATTTGTTAGTAATTAGAGCTTTTCTAAAAATAGTAATAAAAAGGAGAAAATAGGACTTAGCTTAAATTATGCTGTTCCAACTGAGACAGGGTCTGATATTCACTATGCAATCCTAGGACACTATCACAAATAAGATTATAGCTTTTGTTTTCTAATGGATAGGAGTGCCAAAAGTAGACAAGAGAGGCATTAGTATTTTAGTCCTTATCTAATGTTGTCTTGAGAGTATGATCTTTTTGGGTTTTGTTCAACAAATTTATGTGATACCATCTCTAAATTTTTGAAGCTTCCCTATCAATAGTGCTCCCTATAGAGATGATTTTATTCATTTTAAGCATCTAATGTACTTAAAAAACACTTTTAAAAATAGGGAAAAGAGGTTAGTGTGTATAAGATGCACTGGACATGCTTCACACCTCATGTGTGTGCATGTTGCCTACATACCAATAATCTGAAGAGGGATCAAGCCATATGTAGTTCTCCCTTTGAAATTTCTTGGTGAAATTATGATATGAGAATGTAATAAATGCTAAAATAGACGTGTTTGGGGTGGCTAGGGACTGGTGTAAATATTTACATGTGCTTAAGACTGTACTAGATGGATGTATGCAGAGAATAAGGAAGATTGGTTGAGTGGTTTCACTTGTATTCTTGCTTGCTTGATAATATTTTTCAACCCTTTCCAAATGATATTTGAATGGGATTTTATAGGGATCTATTGGTCATGGATTGAATTTTCTCACATTGGGCTGACAAGCTGAAGGATGGGGAACTAGAATAAATTGATTGTTATGGCCAAAAATGAGCTTGGACAATAGCATCAAAAGTAGACAATAGTGACATTGAAACTCCTATGCTAGTTGGGTTCTATTATCCTAGGCATACATGACCTAGGGGGATGGATTGGTTATGAAGAGAGGGACCTATATTAGGTAGGGTCAAGTTTAAAAGGCTACAAATGACTGGGAATTAGTTAAAATAAGTTTATGAGGGTCATGAGAGAATGCAAGAGGGACCTATGGGTTAGTTATCATTAGCCATGCTCAAGTTACAATTTTTTGCATTTTATATGACTACACACCACTTTAAATCAATACAAACCTTATCTTATACACTTTCCTAAGCTTTAACTCCTCCCTTACACATTTATCCATGTAATTTACTAGCTTAATTAGCACCTACCTAATTAAAAAAACCCTTTTTGACATTTACTGAACAAAGTTAGCCAAGGTTGACCCTATAATTAAATTATAGTTTTCACATTACAATACTTTATTGGTCTTGGATAGACTAGTCTAAGACCTAACTTGCTTTTATGAATTAATGATACAGGGTTGATTGGGCTGACTCTATCATCTAAACATACATAAAGGTTTAGTTTTATATTCAACTATATATACACATTATTTTTGCCATTTTTTAGAGAGAGAGAAGAGTTAATTATTCATTTACACTTCTTTACAATACACTCTTCCACCATTCTAATTGAGGAGATAATTTCATAGGGTCTAGACTTAGAGAGAAAAAAATTGTCTTGTGAAAGCTTGAGATTCACTAGAATGTCCTTAATTAGACTATAGTCCATTATCCATCCTTAGTTTCTTCAACAATACACAATAATATCTTACAAAGGACCATTGGCCAAGGATGAGATTGAGTCTCAATGTGTTCATATTTAAGGTAAATATCTCTAAATTTAATCCTCTATTTTAGTGGATATAAGTGTAGATGAAATTTTGAGATAAATGGATTTGATTGTGCACCTACATTAAAACACCCAAAATGTCAAACTTCCTAATAAGAGAGATTATGGAAGAAAATCAAAAAATATGAAGATCTTACCAATTAGTTACTTCAACTAGTCTCCCTCCAATATCTTCAAGTGGATTTTTGATTATATATTTCTATGGACTCATAATTTTGACACAGGAATGGCTTGATTCAATGAATATGGTTATGGATTAATGGATTAAATGGATTCATGTAGATTGTATGGTTTAACTAATGGTTTTTAGTTTTTTTCAATGGAGGATTGCATTGTATAACTAGTTAAGGAGGGAATATTTATGTATCACATTCAAATTTGAGCCATGAGAATCAATGGTGGAGGAATTTCCAAGGAATAGAGGCTTCTAGAGAGAAGGGGCCAAGTTATAGGAGGTTCTAGAATTAGAGAATTATAGAATATCATTAGGGATTAATTAGGATTAATGAGGGATTTATATGGTGATTAGGTAGGTAATTAGGGACTAGGGGTGTAGGAGAGACTTAGAATAGGCTAGGGTAGGTGGGTATGTGAGTCATGAGAATTTTGAATTCCCAAATAATGGATAAGTGGGATTAGGATATGATTAAGAGATGATTAAAATATTTAATAGATTGGTGTGGTAAAAATAAGGTTAGTTAATGAATAAATGATAAGGGGGGATATTAGATAAATGACTAGTATTGGGATTAAAGGGATGCTTTAGTGAGATTAATTAGAATAATTGAGGTAAGAAAATTTAGGTGCATACATTTTACCCTCTTTAAAAGGATATTGCAAATGAACCCAAGTATAGTGAGTAATAGATTTTCAAAGTAAAACCATTTCATGGATAAATGTTAGTAGATATTATGTTAGGGGAAATAATGCCCCTTCGAGGGGACATCTAAGGATGAATGAGATTGATGGATAATAGAAAGAGGGAATGAGGTATGGGATGCAATGGATAGATGAGGGGATCGAATGTTATGGATAGGTTAGGGGATGGGATGATATATGTGAGGTAGATTATTAAGAAAATAAAATCAACCCAAGTAGTGAGTTAAAAATATATTATGACCCTACCAAGGACATATACACAAGGAGTTGTAACAATAGTGTCATAGTTATCGACACATCCCAAGGGGTAATCAACATAACATGATGATGATATGATAAAAGGCTGTAATATTTTGATATATCCCAAGCAAGGATGAATGAAAGGGATATGATGAGATTAATGATAAGTGTAGCTCAAGGTTGAAGCTAAGAGACATGATGAAGGAGATGAGAGAGAAGAAATGATATGGTTGAGTAACCATAGATGAAGGTAAAGAAGTAGAATATATTTCAATGCATAAAATTAATGATCCACAATGGGATTAATAGTGAGGATTCCCATAACAAGGACACATACAAGGGAACAATAAATGATTGATATTATATCACAAGGATATGACTTATGTAATATGTGAGGATAATGAGAGACACAAGATATGCAATGATGGATGATGAGGAAATAAGTGAGAGTGGATAAGCTATCCTTGGGCACTAAGAAGTGTTCAAACCATGCTTACATAGTTTAAAAAGAACTTAGGTTGATGTAGTTTTAACTTAGGGATAAACACAAATTGGTAGATTAGAATATGATGATGATGATGATAATGATGATGATGATGATGATTAGTGATTAGAGGATAAGAGATATGATCTTATTCAAATGAGTCAATAGGATTATATCAATCATGAGAAATAAGGATGATTAGATGATTAGATAAATGATGAGGGTGTAGATGATCAAGCCATCATAACTGTCATAAGGCTCATCATAGGCTAAGAAATTTGATAAATATAACACTTGGTAGTTTCCCCCCATGATATAAGTATGACCAAGGGGTTTTTTTGTAAAAGTGCATGGGAAAATAGATAACTTTACATCATTGAGGGAACCTAAACCATTATTATATATATTTTAGTGTCATCATTGCATCCTCATTCATTGCCTAATGAACAAAAATATATATGACGCAAGACGAAAAATAAACATAGACAAATAGATGAAACATAATAAAATCATATATATATATATATATATATATATATATATATATATATATATATATATATATATATATATATAACATAGAGCATACACGTAACACACATAAGTATCTACATGCAATGCTATTAAGTCTTGTCTAATCATCCTGGTGAGAGTTGATGGGATAATTGATTAGGTGATGAATTGGACTAAGTTTGTCATGATGATGATGATGATGTGATTTGGGATTAAGGATATGAACTTGGAAAAGGTATGGAATTAGAACAGACTAGTGACTTGGATGAGGATTAATAGGGTATGTTTTTTGGAGTAGAATAGGGACTTAGATTAGGATAAAGATTTTGGATAAGGATATAGATTAAATGAGGGACTAGGATTAGGATAAGGTTACTAAAGATATATGACAAGATGACCATGATTTTGGGATAAGCCAAGATAATAATATTCCATCTATGACTTAGATAGTGTGACTAGGATACATAGGACCTATGATAAGATGATAAAAGATGACAACTTAGACATTTTTGGGGTCTTATGGATTTTATGTTTTTTAGGATTTTTTGTAATATTTTAATTTTTAGATATGTTTGGGATGTATATCTAAAATATATAAATGGATTTAGTATAAAAGGGAATACCAAGCCTAACAACTAGGACAAGGATGGATGGAATGGAAAAAAAATGAGGGTGATACAAAAAAAGGGATGAGGACCAAGGAATAATAGACTAGGATCACCAATGACTACATCATGAAGGAACTAAATGCTTATTTTCCTGAGTTTCCATTGGAGGATATGCAAAGATGATTCCAAAATATTTATCAATACATCTTCCACTTCTTTACCAAGGTCAAGATAGGAAGTAATGAGAGATAGGATGCATGATATGATGGCAGATGATGAGTAAGAAGAATGGACCAAGGGATAAGATAGATAATGATTACATGGATGGGTGATATAAATAGGGTTGACAAGGGATATGATAAGTAGGATTGATTATTTTCCCAAGTGTTAAGGTAAAATGTGAATAATAGATTATTTTACCATGATGCCAAAAGATGGTTTTCATCATGGTACTTTCCCAAGGTGATAAAGGCTAGTTTTCACCATTGGATGAATGATTTTTTATTTTATTTTATTTTATTTTTATTTTTGACTTTTTGACTTTTCAATTTTTTGAGTTTTTTTTTTTTTTTTTTTTACTTTTGGGCATCTCAATTTATTAGATATTTGTATGAGATACAATATTCAGACACATTCATGATATTTAACCAACACCTATTGTGGAGATATAAAATGTTAGGATCATATTATTACCACTAGATATAATGAGGTTTGTGTGACCTTTGATGAATCTTGATTAAGACCACTCTAAACATCTATACTAGGTATCATCATCACCCTTAAGAGAGATGATACTACCTAATAAGGTGATGTGAGGTATGGATTAGATTAGATATTTATGTTTATGGGGGAGTAATAGACTATAATGTATGGTAGGACTTGATGGGATTGTTGGATCATGATAGGAAGATGTGATGGGTATTAGAGGAGTAAGACTAGTAGTCACACACATTATTAGAGATGTTGGACATTCTATATTTGATTGGTGTCAAATGATAAAATAATTTAAGATATAAAAGACACTTTGAATTTGTAGTTCCTCTTTGATCAAATTACTTGAAGGATGATCAGCCATATTGATAGTGATTTTGACATTATTTTGATTTGTTGATTGTATTTGACTTTTAATAGCCATTGGTGCCTAATTTTAGGATTCACCAAGGGAAAATTATTTTTAATTAAATTAATTATTTGAATTTTCTTCATTTTAACTTATGGGATCAAAGGTGATTTGATCATGATTTATGAATTTTTGATTATGGTCTTAGACCTCTACATTTATGACACACATTATGTTGCTCAAGGAAGGGTCCAAAAATGGATGTTCCTATTTATCCCTATGGAGGGTTACAATTAAATAATTGTTGATGGGAATAAAATGATATATGATGGATGGAGGTGGTAGATATGGCATGATGAGGTTAATGAGTGGTGCTGGGGTAATATGATCCTTACAAGGGTTCCTAGGAGAACCAATTTCAACATCAGAGAATATCTCCTCAAGATTAGTAAAATGATCACTAAGACTAGTTGAAAAATATGTGTTTGATGTAGGATCTAATCTAATCTAACTATCATCGATAGATAAAGATTGTAAAATATTGTTTATGACTTCATCATCTTGATTTGGAGAAAAAGATATGCTTGGTGATTGATTTTCATCCAAATTGGAGGTGTCATCAAAAGGGTAGGCATAGGCATCATTTGTTGTAATATCTATGAGGGATGATATTTATGATGAGGAATCTAATTTAGGTATTGGTGTTGAATATTATATTGATGTAAATAACACTAGTATTGACTCTAATACTAACTATGATGCACAAGATGCAATACTACTAGTAGAAGATTCATTATTTGCAATTGATTTATCAACATGAGGTTTTTGATATGGTGGATGGGGAGGAGATGATGGAGGAATAATAGATTCACTAAAGATAGACCCATAGAGGAAAGACTCATGAGAAAAGGGGGGTCTAGGTTCATGAGGAATATAATCATTTCTAATGGAGGATTTATCAAAGATAGGGGGACTATAGAATTGTGGTGTCTTGATCTTAGCTTATAAAGGGAAGGGCTTGATCATGATCAATAATGAAATCTTGGCATTATTATTATTTTTCACCCAAGGATATATAATCATTTGATTTATTCTCAATTTCAATGTTACCATGGTTGATGTGGTCTTGGACATAATTTTTGAAATTATGACATTGATTAATGGTATACTCCTAGGTTTAGTGATATACATAATAGTGTTTGGCATTATACCAAGAGGTATTAGTCCTAGCAAGATTAAGATGTCATATGAGTGGATAGACCATCATTTCATTAAAAATAAGATGATGGAAGAGGGATTCTAATGATATAAGAAGTAGAGTATAGCAGCTCTCTTTACTTCATGATGTAGATGTGGAAGCATTAGACTTTGGATCAGATGGTTTTTGATGTGATTGGGTGAGTATAAATGTGGGAAATATAATATTCCCTTTACTAGTGTAAGAAGGGGTAGATGAATGACTATAACTAGTGGATGGAGGGGTCAGATAAGATTCAAGCGGATGGGTGCATACTAGAGATAATGTTAGATGGATAGGGTCAAAGTTTGTAGGATGTGGAATAATCAATTCAAAGAGGAGATAAAGAAGGAAATCCATTATCCATGTGAAATTATTCATTCAAGGTATTGACCAAATTTGTTTTGGATGCCATGAATGAATATGAGAGAAAAGTATGGATGATGTGATTTTGTTGGCCCCAATCGGCAAGTGTGAATGATTGAACATAAATACTAAAGGATGATTATGGGATTTGAAAAAAGGTTTTATTTAGTTTAATTTCAAGTTTGACTATGATGTTTGATGGGATAGGACAAGATCAAGTGGACCAAATTAGGACATGAGCTAGGATTTGATGATCTAGACTAGATTTGACTAGGTGGGATATAAAAATCTCTAGGATTGGATGAGGGGATAGACTAGCCTAAGAGAATGATTTTGACTAGGATTGATTAGATTAATACTATCTCAAGAATAAAATGATCAACTCAAAAAAGTTGATATTATTGGATTAATATATTGATAGGATATGTGATTATGACTTAAACTTGATTAGACATATGTAAGCTTAGGATTGGAACCTTAATGTGGGAGAGTTATTTTTCAATATGGATGGAGATTAACATTTGACATGAGGATTTAGCATAGATAAGGGGATGAGTTTGGATAGATTAAGATTAGAACTAGTTTTTAAGGGATAAAGTGATTAGGTTAGACAAGATCAAGATAAGTGACTAGGGTCGACTAATGTGAGTTTTGTGATGGGTAATATGGTTTGAACCAAGACGCTAAGGATGAGTAAGATAAGGTAAGCTAATATGGGAATATGGTGACAAAAGGACTAGGATGTGACCAAGAATGGTTATGGAAATGATGGATTAAGTCAAGGTCAGACTATGATAAGGATAGAAGGTATGACCAATGATATATGGATGAGACTAGGATAAGATGTGGCTAATGTGAAAAGGGTGATGAGGGATAGGATAAGATGTAAGACAATATAAGATTAAAGGTATGTAGACCAATGTAAAAATAAAATATGTATAAGAGGATGATATTATGATTATGAGAAAGGATATACAAGATGATGATATGTGAATACCTAGATAGGTGTATATAGGTTTCGATCAAAGGATGACTTGGCTCACATACAACACTAGTCTAACATGACACTCACCAAATGAAGTGAACCATGAACCTAAGATTAGTAAACTAATTTGGGTGTGTAACTCAATGACTACACTGTCTAATGGATTTGTGGGTGGGGTTATAGGCTAGTGAACTGTTATAGAATCTCTTAAACCCTCTCAATCCCATCTACACATGATGGTCACTTGGGAGATGATAGTAACTCTAGCAATAAGTCATCTATTACAGTTGAATAATCCTATGCTAAGTTAAATGAGATATCTAGGCACATCCATAATATATGTTAGGTATGATGGGGCCCAAGTCCATGTAGGGTGATGTCTAATGCTTGATTTAGATACTTAACTCTACCCCTTCATGGATGAACTATATGGATCTGATTTCTTAGCCTAATGATAATCATGCATAATATTTATACTCCACTAGAACATTGAGTTTAGATTAGTGCATGGTAGTGATATCCATGGTCATTATCCCCCTAAGACTATGGTAAGTGCATGGGTGTCAATGCCACATCATGTTACCTCTAGAAAACAAAAATTGGAGGGTTTATTAGTGGTTTTTTATCCTATAGAAATCACCACAAGGATGAAAGGAGGAGAGAACACACCATCATAGCCCTCAGATGATAGATAATCAGTATAAAAAGGGATTAATTAACCTATTAATTAGATGTGATATATATATATATATATATATATATATATATATGATGAAAGAATATACAATAATATATAACACAAAGTGATTAAAATTATTAATAGTATTAGACAAACAAAATGATTTTCAATAAGCCAAAATCTCTTTGATAAGTAGCCTACAAGAAAATAGTTAGTAGTTTGATTTTTATTCATGAAAGGGTAACTTGTAAGACAAGATGTTAGACAAAATATATTGACCTGAAAAAGAAGATGTTACCAAGTAAAATTAGCCACTAGATTCACCTCTCTAATAAACACAATGTTAGTCAAATAGGACTTAATAAAAACCATTTAAAAAATATTGATTTGGCTTTATAAATTATTTCGATGAAGGGGCCATAATGAGAGGGATCAAGGACAATAACCCCCAATGGCATCAAGGGACAATGCCCCTTATGGTGTTAAGGGGAAGAGCCCTAGGAGTGTTCTTTATCATAGTATGGGTTGGGGTTGAGGGGTAGTGCCCCTTATGACAAATAAAATTGGGGACTTGAAGGATAGTCAAAATGAGTCAAAATTCATTGAAAATGAATCTAAAAATGCACTCAAAAGTGACAAAATTGAATGCAAAAATAAGTGCAAAAACATAATTATAGATGGTAATATAATAGATACAGAGTTAGATATTACAATATCATTTCCAAAAAGTGAAATGTCATAATGTTTCTATAATATCATGACTAAAAAGTTATGATTTTATAGAAATGGGATAACCATTAGTGGTTACCATGTAGTTTTTTGTAAAACCATAAGTGGCTAGGCAATATCATTATTTTTATAACAAAACCATTATTTTATAATTTTTGATTTTGTAGGGTGAGGAAAAAAATTTAATATTTTATTAGTTGGAATTAATTATAATACCAAAATGATGATAAAATATGTATAGGGACTAAGAATATATATAGAAAATCCAAAAAGTATTTAAAATGCCTCAATACTAAGGTTTATTTTAACAAAATTCTAATCAGAACAATATCACTACTATGGACTTGTGTTTTTACAATAGGTAGTTGAGAGGGTGTTTTGAGGATGTTTTATGTTGATCATGGATAAGGTCCCCCTATTCCTTGAAAAAAATTCATATACAACCAAGTGTTTGAGTCAATCCCACTAGCAAACTTTCACATAATCACAAAGTCACTAATTTAATAAAAATATCAAAATTTTTGGGACAAAAAAATGGATGTAATTATATCTATCATGTCCCTCATTATCTAAATGTCTTAAATAAATCATATCCTCTACCTATAATATCAATCATTTGATCAATCACCATCCCCATAATTATCTCCCTAACCTTTTCATCAATCACCCACACTTGTCGATTGGGCCTGACAAAATCATAACATCCATATTTTATTTCATATTTTATCCATCATCATTGATTGGTAAATTCATAATTTATAGTTTACTATTCCTACCTTGATTAGGGAATACATAGAACCATAACTTTATCATCATCTATCACTCCCTTGCATGTGTCCTTGATAGGGTCATCCTCGCTATTAATGACATTATGGCTCATTGATTTGATGTATTGAAATAAAATCTACTTCTTCCCTTTTATATTTGCTCACTAAATCACAATTTTTCCATCCCATATCCTTCATCATGTTTCTTAACTTCAGCCTTGAGCTACACTTATCATTAATCTTATCAAATCAAGTCTTATATTGGCCTATAACTCTCCCTTGCATGCATATTTGCTTGGGATATATCAAAAGCTTACAACCTTTTATCTTATCATAATCATGTTAAGGTTGATTCCCCCTTGGGATGTGTTAAAAAATGTGACACTATCTAATGCTAATGTATATGTCTTTTCCAGAGGCATAATCCATTTGTAGCTCACTGCTAAGGGTAATTTTATTTTATTCATCATCTATCTCAAAATATTGGAATTAATTAGGCATCATAGTTTTGACATCAAAGAAAATTTACTAAATATCATATCAAAAAAATTCCAAGTTCTATATTTAATATATTTCATTATGATGAGCCTTATTATATTTGTGATGGATTGATCATCTACACCCTCATCATTTATCTAGTCATCTAATCTAATCATCCTTATTTCTAACATATTTTATAATCTAATCATCATCATCATCGATATCAATCCTCATCATCATCATCATCATCATCATCATCATCATCATCATCATCATATCACCATTTCATCATCATCATCATCATCATCATCATCATCATCATCATCATCATCATCATCATCATCATCATCATCATCATCATCATCATCATCATCATCATCATCATCATCATCATCATCATCATCATCATCATCATCATCATCATCATCATCATCATCATCATCATCATCATCATCATCATCATCATCATCATCATCATCATCATCATCATCATCATCATCATCATCATCACCACCATCATCATCATCATCATCATCTTCTACTCCATCAATTTTAATTTATCCTTGAGTGAAAACTAGATCATCTTAAGGTATTTTTAGATTATATGGGTAGTAATTAGCCAATTTTTAGTGCCCAAAGATAGATCGACTACTCTCATTTCTTTCCTCACCATGCATCATCACATCTCTAGTGTCCCTCATTATCCTCATGTCTTGCATTAGTCATATCCTTGAGATATAATATCAATCATTTGATCAATTTCAATCCATGACATTATCTCCTTAAATTTTGGGCCTTATCAGATTCTCATAATGACTCTAAATTCATCAAAAATGAATCTAAAAAATGCACTCAAAAGGGATAAAATTGAATGTAAAAATCAATGCAAAAACACAATTATAAAAGGAAATATCATAGATACATAGCCAATTATTACAATATAATTTCCATAAATTACAGTATCACAACTTTTTTACAATATCATGACTATCAATCCATGATTTTGTAAAAAAGGGATAACTATTAGTGGTTACCATGCAATGTTTTTGCAAAAGTGCAAGTGGCTAGGCAATATCATGATTTTTATAGAAAAACCATGATTTTTTAGGGTGAGGGAAAAAGTTTAAGATCTTATCAGTTAGAATTAATAAAAATATCAAAAGGATGGTAAAATATGTATAGAGACTAATAATACTTATAGACAATCCAAAAATTATTTAAAATGCCTTAAGATTAAGGTCTATTTATCAAAATTTTGATCAAAACAATATTGCTAATGTGGACTTGTAGTTCCTAAGAATTGGAGATTTATAGAATATTTTTAGGGATTATTTAGGATTAGTGGGATATTTTTATGGGGATTATATAGTTAATTAGAGACTAGGGGTGTATGAGAGCCAAAGCATAGGCTAGGGTAGGTAGGTCATAGGAAATTTAAATTCCCAAATAATGGATAAGTAGAAATAGAATAGGATTTTGAGATGATTGAAATAATTAATAGATTTGTGGGGTAAAAATAGGGTTAGTGAATGAATAATTGATGAGGGAGGATATTATATAAATGAATATGATTAGGATAAATAGGATAAATTAGTGAGATTAATTAGAATAATTGAGGTGAGCAGATTTAGGTGCATACAAGAAGTAACATAAGTAATGGATTTTGAATATATTTATCTCTCCATGTATTAGGGTTGTATCTATACATAATTACAATTATTCTATGCATGTTTAATTCCATGTTTATTACCCCCACTTTATGTCATAATCTTTGGTAAGCACTATATTATATTTACTTTACTTTACATTTATCTAGTGAATATAGAAACCATAGGACCTAAATAGGGTTAGTAAATGGTGTTTCTTGACTAAAGGATTTAGAACCCTCTCTAGTGATATTATTGTGGTAAGATACCCTTTGGTTAGGTATAGCATATATATCTTGGTCATGACCTGATTATTTAAATTTACTAACAAGGAGAAGTGTAAGCATGGTTTATCTTCTCTAAGCTAGGATTGATTTGTAGATTAGCTGCATTTTCCATTGTATACATTCTAGTGAACATTATGTAAATCTAACCCTTATAGGTTTTATTTTAGGCATTCATTTTATTATCATATAATATATTTTTATTTTTGTAGTTTTATATCAAACTTGTCGATATAGTCTAACATTATGTACACAGGTTTAACACATAGTTACTACAAAATGATTTTATTCTCTCTATGCAGGTCTTATCCAAATTTAGGTGACTAGATCAATCAGATCAACATAGTATTATTATTTATTTATAATATTGTATAATTCATTAAATTGGTCACTTTATTCATAGTTATCTTATATAACATATGATTTTGCAGACATAGTCGAACCAATCAACTCTATTTGGAGGTTATTTTCAATAAATAGGTTTTGCAAAATTCATCATCCCATCTGAATCTATTTATAAAATATCAAAGTTAAGATTTGAGAAAAATAACATAAAATTTTAAAACTAAGCATGTTCAAAATTACTAAGGTTTATTCTTACCTTATCTACCATTTTGGTTTATCATTTACAGTCTTGTTTTTCATAGTTTGTAGTCTATAAAACTACAACCCTACAACAAACTAGGTCGACTAGCTTGACACAGTTTTATAGCAAATATTCTCTCTAGAAGACATATTTAGCCTATTAAACTATGTTCTTATAGATATTTATTTTAAAAAATAGTAGTGACCTAATCAACTCTATTCTATATTATCTACATATAGTGTCACCTAAACTAACTTTGTAATTTTAACAATCAAAAGAGTTAACCTATCTTTTTGGTAATTAATTTCACTTTTTATTTTAGTTGCTTGCATGCTTAGAGTAAAAAACATAGACTAATTAGGTGGTTTTTAAATTTGCCAATTTAGTCACACTATTTTTATCTTTTTCACACACTTCCAAATCACTTAATACTAAAAATCATTAAACATTTTCTTCCCAAGGCCTATCTACTTAGATTTCATCACTAAGGGGGAATCTGACTTGGTTTTCTAGCCAATTATAAACATGTGGTTGATGGCATATATTTGAAAATAATCAAACACCCTTATCACTATGGGATTATGACATGAGGGACTAGGCCCTAATATCAAGCCAATACCATCACCAATATAGATCCCTTTCAACTTAAACTACCTAAAACTATCTATATATTGCATTACAGTTCCTTCTTACAATAAAATATCTATCACATTAATTTAAAAATTTATTATAACTTAAAAATATTAAGTAATGACCAATTAGATTATAAATTACATTCAAGTTCTATTTCTTACTCTTTGATTATTGTATTTTGTACTATACAACTTGTACTAGCCAACATTAGTGAAAGGTTTATTATGTGTGATATAGTTAGATCAAACACTTTGATCTAATTACTTGTGTGATTCATTACATTTTCTTATCAATTATCTTGTAAATCTTTCCCTATTTTTATAACATAATCATCCATGTCGACATAGTCTCTTATAGATTGTTAGTCTTTCTTAGCTACAATACACAATTGAGCCATATGAATGTATATATTTATGGATTGTTTTAGATATGCCATATATAAAACATATTTGATTAATTTGGCTATATTTTTAATCATACTATGTTGAAATTTCCTATAGACTTTATCTATATTCAAAGGGTAATGCAACTGATCTACAAATCAATCCTAGCTTGGAGAAGATAAATCTTACTTATACTTTTGATCATTGATACATTAGATATTCAGGGTCATGACCAAGATGGATTCACTAAACCTATCCAAGGGATATATTACCATAATAATATCACTAGGGAGCTTTATAAAGCCTCCAATCAATAAAAACTATGTAATAATCCTAACTAGGTCCTATGTTTTCATATTTACTATGTATAAATGACAAAAGCAAAGCAAAGTCTAATCTAGTGCTCACTAAAGCTCGTGGAACAAAACAAGAGTTAGTAAACATAAAATTAAACATGCACAAGAGAATCATAATTAAGATATGTATAAGTAAAAGCCTAATACATGGAGTGAGCAATTTATTCAAAAGCCATTACTTATGATACTTCTATATACTAAAATAGAGGAATAAAGTTAGAGATACTTACCTTGAAGATGAACCTATAAATATTCAATCTCTCCCTTGGCCAAAGGTTCTTTAAAAAAGGTTATTGTGGCTTGCAAGGATCACCAAGAAAGTTCAAAGAATCTAAGACTTTTCCACAAGACAAGATTCTTCTCCAAATAGAAACCCTAAGATATAACTCCTCAAGTAGAATGGTATAAGAGCATATTTTAAAGAAGTGAAAATGAATAATTAAATCTTGTTGTATCTCTAAGAATGGTGAAATGAATGTGTATAGATTGTTGGATCTAACCCTAAACCTTTCCAAAAGTTTAGCTGATAGGGTCATCCCAATTGACTATGTATCATTAATGATAACAATAATTTAGATCTTGGTCTAGGTTAAATGAGATTTATCGTTTAGAGTATAGGGTCGATGGGGCCTATAGTGTATTTTAAAATATCAAAAAGTATTTTAGGCTAGGGAAGGGATAATTAAGGTGTAAAATAACTAGAGGAGGGTGCAAAAGAGGAGGCAAATCTTAGGGGAGTGTTTTTATGATATGGTTTTGTAGATATAAAATGGTAGTAAAGGACAAAAATATTATAAAACACCAATGGTCTACTCACCCCTTTCTTGGTGCACCCTTTAAGGAATTCACTCAGAGAGATTGAGACTCAATGGGTTCCTTAAAGAGAGAAAACATCAATAATTGATAAAGTTTGAAAATATTATGTGTATACATATGCTCCACTCAAATCTCATCATGTGTCACTCAGGTGAAATAGGGGATATTGTAACTTGGGATATAGAGCCTAGTGAATAGATGAAAAAGACTACCATCTATCATGTTATGCTAACATTTATTAGACAAGGTCTTCTACCATTTGATGAAAGCTTGTGTAGTTTTAATTTCAAGTTTCTTACAATTGATAAAGTAAGCCAAGGTATTGTTATGGAGGTTACTAGTTTAAAACATTTATACTAGAGAGTTAACTAGATCTTCTAAGCTAGTGATAGAATGTGTCTTGAGTTGATTATACCAATATAAATCATCTTAGAAGATAATTTTTGATAATCTCTTGGTAGTAATGAATGTGTTTAATTTCACCCAATCTTTTTAGAGATTGCCAAACATATTTAAGTATAAGGTAGGATTAGTTGACATGTTGTAACTAATGGTAGGAGTGATATATCTTATGTAATATTGGCAATTTGAGATGAAAGAGGTTCATTTTGAAGATGTTTGATCATTTTGTTAAAAAGGGGTGGTTGGGGACTGAGGTTTCCATGGGAATACCTAAAGGGGAGTGGGGGTAATTTTGAATTTTCACTCCCCATGGAACCTGTTGAGGTTGATTTTGAAGGTGAATAAGGTGATTCTACATTTACATCATTTGATTAGAATTATTAACTTTAAAAGTGTTCATTTGATTAAGAGTTTTCAATAAATTTTGATGGGTTTGAGTGGTGTTTTGACTAGTTTGTGTGACATGAAAAACATTAGCATTGTTATTAGTGGTTTGGGTTCCACTTTGAGTAGTGGCATGCACAACACTAGTGTCTTGAGAAACATTGGTAGAAAAGGAAGTAATAGTAGCATGAATAACATGTGTTATGAAAGATGTATTAGTAGAAGGATTGGAAATAAAATAAAATGAAGCACTAGTGGCATGATTAGCATTGGTAGAAAATGGTGAACTAGTGGAATGATTGAGGGTGGGTCTTGAAAAAGTCCCACTAGATGTTGAACATACTATGTTAGTAGAGATACTTGGCATGGAGGTTGAATAAATGAAATAAGAATAAGTCATATTATGATAAGGGGTCAAAATAGAAGGGAGAGGTTGAGAATAAAAGAAGGTATCAGCTCCAAATCCATGAAATAATATAGGGGAGGGTGAATGGGGTTCTTCTACTGGACCACTTATCATGAGATTGTAAATTGATGAAGGGTCATTTACCCTATGTTGAGGAAACTCATTAGTGAAAAAATCATTTCAGGTGTGTACTCTAATTATGAATGATCTTCTAAGGATAAAAGAGGGTTATGAACTAAATATTAATGAGGAAGAGTCTCATAATTTATAGTACAAATGGCCACATGAACATTGATTTCATCTAAAGTGGAAGCCACAAGATATTTTTGGGGAAACATATTGGGATTGGTAAATCTCATCGTATATGTTGAGTTCAACTTTGTGTTATTCTCAAACAAGAAGTTCATGATAAGGGAGAGATGCTAAAAATGGATGATGCAAAGATAAAATTAGGAAATAGGATGGAAAGTTGATGATAGGGACCTAATTCTTATAACTAATTAAATGACAACAAATCATGTATATATTGATCTGAAATACTTTAATGCAAAAACAACATTTATTTTATGGAAGGAATAACTCCATATCATGGGCCTCTTTGAGGGGGAAACATATTATTATAGCAAGATTTATTACAAATAACTTTCTGGATGCCTAACACTAACCTATACCTATTTATTTATACTAATTCTCATCTACCCAACCCCTCCTTCTTATACATGTGGTACTAAACCACTATTCATTATTATAATATTCTACTATTATACCCCTCTATAGGTACATTACATTCCATCCCCCTTAATTATGTTTCACCCTTGAAACATGATAATAAATAGGAGTAGGACCAAATGAAGTCCAAACCAAAAAATAGGTTGAAGACCAGATAGAGGCACGTCTATGTGTCCTTTTCTACTTCCATTTCTTTCACTGATGCTTGGATATGAATATGTACATCAATAGGGTAAACATGCACACTATAACTAAAGGTTGAAGTGAAATTTGAACCATGCTAATAATATCCTCAAAGTGAGAGCAAGGGTACTCAAAATAGTCATCTTGATGAAGGAATTGAGGATACATGCCATCCCCCTTAGCATTTTTCTTTGAGAGATTTGAAGAATTAGTTCCCTACTTGGACTCTGATGAGCCGAAATTTTTTTCTATTCTGTCCTCATGTATTATACTCATCCTTATTATTAACCATACTTTTAAACATTTTCCTATAATTTTCTTTCTGCATATATCCATAATCTTGTAAATAGCATTATGTTTCTATACTCTTTAAATAGTTAGAATTATGTATTGAAATCAATTATATGATGGTTATTTATTTCTTTAGGATGATTTTTATATAATGTGATTTAAGGATGTTTTGGAGAGATAGGTATATAGTGTATAATGTCTTACAACAAAATAATCTCATTATATAAACTATCCTACAACCACAACATGACCAAAGCCATGAATAAATAGTTTTGGAGAGATAGGTATATATCACAAAATGTCCCGCAACAAAAGAATCTCATTACATAGAATATCCTACACCTATTACTTGACAAAAACTATAGATAAATATATTTTTATTCCACTTTCAACAAACTCATAAAAATAACCATAACCTCCATGGAACCCATTAAGGAAGTGGTTAAAGGCTAAAACAATTTTTTTGGTCCTACAACAATGTCATAAAATTCACATGAAGATGTATTTAATAAAGGATCCACTTTTGGTTATCCTAAATTGAATGTATCTTACACACACACACACACACACACACACACACACATATACATATATATATATATATATATATATATGTATGTATGTATGTATATGTATATATATATGTATGTATGTACATACATACATACATATACATATATATATATATATATATATATATGTATATATACATACATAAATATATACATACATACATACATACATACATATATATATATATACATACATATATATATACATATATATATATATATATACATATATATATATATATATGTATATGTATATGTATATGTATACATATATATATACACATATGTATATGTATACATACATACACACATATATATATATATATATATATATATATATATACACACACACACACACACACACACACACACACACACATACATATATATATATATATATATATATATATATATGCAACAATAGAGTTGAGATACAATAGATGTTGATTAGAAATTGTCAAAAGTATATTTTGCCAAGCAATTATTATTATAACCTCATGAAACAATTCATTGCTGCATTTTTTCTTAATATGAATAAGAATTTATGAGTTCAATTAAGTATTATGAGAGGAAGGATTGAATCTAGAGTTATGAAGGAAGGAAGGACCCCTTTGGAAGCCTATAGCAACAATCTAACCCATTTTACTAGCTAAACATGTTATTTGAATTCTTTATGCATTATGTATTTCATTTTTTAATTATGTAATTTACATTCTTGTTTAGATTTTTTTAAGGAAGATTTCAATGCATAAGAATTTATTTCATAATATTTTTTTTATGTTTAATTTCTAGTATTTCATTTACTGCATGACTTCACATCTTAGATAAAAATTAGTAGAAGGTCAAATTAGAAGATTGATTGTGCACATACAGTGATGTCATTTTATCAAGTCTCCATCCTCAAGTTGAAATTTAAATGAAGTGTAAGGTATGAGTCCATGATAAATCTCCTTGTTCATTTTTATCAAGATAAGTATATCTGACTGTGAATTGACTGCTAGTCATTTTTGGTGCCATTGCTAGGGAAGGGTGTCACACACTTGTAATCTTCAATCTTGATAGTAATTATTTATAGATGTTTATTATTTTTATTTCCAAAGATTTTTGTTATATATATTACATATTTATTTATTTCATAGTTTAAATTTCCATTTTTTCAAGTAGGATAGTGTAAATTTAAAAAAAAGCCATATTACTAACCCCATGCAGGCAGGGTGGGAAAAAAGTTTAAAAACAGGATTATATAGGAAGATTTTTGTCTAAATCATTGAATATTGATGAAATATATAAAAAACATCCCAAAAAAACTATGGAACACTAAGTAATTCCTGAAGATCACTCAAATTTGTCAATAAAAGTGGTAGATAAGAAATAATTTTTCACTAGATTGGTAGCACAAGCTAGAGACCTTGACGAGGTTCATACCCCTAAAATAGACCCACATGTACCATTTATAATAATTCCTACTTTATCACCTCATACTTATAAATATGAACTTTACTTCCCTTTGCCATCTAAATTTATTACTAAGGAGGCATTTAAAGCTATTCTTGCTCCTAGAAGAAACACTAGGTTAATGGAATCTTCCAATTTAGAGAGACTCTTTGCCGAGACACTAGATAAATATTATAAAACCTCCACACCATCCCCATTGTATAATAATACATATATTACTAATTACAAGGATAAAGTCTCCATCTTCTACACCTTAGGAAATAAAAGAATTGATACGAATTTTGAGTGGTGGGTAGCAACAACCTCCCATATACCAACACAAAGAATATTCATGGGGGATCACTAGGAAGGAAACTACCAATGAGTCTACTAATTTCAAATTTCCTATCCTTACTCCTGATGGAAATGCACCTATGAAGAATATTCCTCACTCTACCCTCCCTACTTTTAGGTAAAAAGCATATAAGGATCTAGACAAATTTATTTTTGAGTTTGACATCTTATGCCATAGCTATGATTATAATCAAGATGATCAAAAACTTAAATTGTTTCCATCAACACCTAAGGATGTAGCACTTAGATGGTTCATGGAACATAGAAAGGATGCCTTTTCTATTAGGGAAAAAATGAAGGAATTTTTTTTGATGAAATACTAAGACTATTTTAGGGGAATAAACTATAGGAGAGATGACATATTCTAAATGACACTAGCTGATGATGAGTCATTAGAAGAATATATGGAAAGATTTTTGTTCAGTTTGAAAAAATCTAAATAGACTACAATGGAAAAGTAATTGGTCAAGTTGATATTCTTAAATGGAATTAGAGATTATTGTTTGGAGACACTAGATCTAATGTCTGGTGGTGATGTTTCTACATTGACATTTGATGAACTAACAATTTTATGTACAAACTACTCAAAATCAACCATGAACAAAAGTAGGGGAAAATCCCTTCCTATAACATCTATAGTAGGAACGTCTAAATTTGAAGTTAGCAACCTACTCTAGGACATGAAGTAGGATATTATCAGCCACATAGCTACTCAGCATTATACATTACATACATGGAGGAAGCAAGAATAAACTGAGAAATCTTTACCCTCCTATTTCCCTTAATATACAAAGAAGAAGGTAGATTACACATGCCCTTCCATAAAAGCTTGAGTAGCTAGAATAACTAAGGATAATATTGAGATAATAGAGATGCATGCCATAGGAGAAGATGAGAATCAAGTGATTTTCATGGCTTAATGAAAACCATGGGTATAAATACCAGGTATGTCATCAAACTCTATGTTTAGAAACCCTCAATTCTTAAATAATCCTCAATATGGTATTTGGATGAATATACACAATCAAAATAGGTCCCAAACAAGTTGGTAACTACCCCAAAATTAGTTATGGATGTAATAGAATAGATAAAAACCTCAACCAAGGTATTTATAAAACTAATAATGGTTCTTTCCCTATAATCTGTGACAACAATAATGGAGAGGTAATCAAGGATTTCCCCAGTAAATGCAACAACCATAACAACAATAAGTTATAATGCAAAATATTCAACATCCTATTCAAACCACTTAATTACCTATCCAAACCATCCCCAATATTTCCAATAAATAAGTTCAATTGACATAATCTATTGAAATAATGCAATATCAAACATACACCTTGGATATTAATCAAGTTCATTTTCGCTTGGGTCATGTTCTTTCACAACCCACATCACCCATAATCATAAAAGACTTTGAAATAGTTATAGTACATATTAATCCATATCCATCCATGGCCAATCCTGAGCCAATTCCATCCAAAAATAAGAAAGAAACTAACAATCCTCTTTTTTAGAGAGATTAAACATATTACATCCTGAACCAGAGCCTAAATTCAATATTTTAGGACAACTCAAGAAAATGTGCATCAAAATACCACTCTTTCAAGAAATAAAGGATGTTCCTATATATAATAAAGGTTTTAGAGAGCTATGTTTGAAAAAACTAGGAAGAAAGAAGGATCCTAAAATAGTCTAGGTTATTAGCCAACTAGCAGATATTATGTTGGGAAACATAGTTTCCCCAAAATATTCTAATTCAAGAAGTCCTATAGTTAATGTATGCATCCATGGCCTACCCATCTCAATTTATTTAATTTATTTGGATGCCACCATAAATTTCATGACCATAGAGACCATGCAGCAACTAAAACTTACCACTGTTTGTCCAACACCCACCGTCATCCAAATGACTAACAGATTAATTGTTAAGCCTAAGGGGATTATTGAGGACCTTGTCATCCCTATGGATTCTTTGTAATATACAATTTTTTTTATTGTCTTAAAGCCAAATAACAATTTTGGGGGTTATCCTCTCATCCTTGTCACCCATGGTTAGCTACCACTGATGTTTTTATTGGCTATAGGTCATGAAAAATGTTGATTTCTAATAGAAATGACACCAAGAAATTGGTTTTATATCCACTAGCTCAACCTTCCTAAAATTATGGTCCAACCCCTTGGATTGATAAATTTGAAGAAGATATCTCCTTATAGACTCTCTACACAATTAGTCAGAGTCTAGCTCTATAGGCACAAGAAGAAGACACTATTCTTGCTTGTTTTCTGCAAAACACCTATCAATAGGATCCTATAGCCACCAACCTATTAGAATTTACACCATGCCTACTTAAGAATAAATTTCTTTAGAATGATCTTGCTAAAACTATAAGTGACATTTGAAAATTCCATCAATCGATTCCCCATTAATGTAACTATGCTCCTTTAATCACCACTGTAAAATCCATGTTTTCTTTAACAAAGAAAGTAGACATTTTGCCAAACAAACCTCTCAACATCAACAGCTCCTTAACACCCCAACAATAAATTCAATTACTTACAATTTTGAGAAAGCACACAACAACATTTTCTTAGGATTACCATGACATGATACAAATACCCCCATATTTATGCACACATCATATTCACATTAAAGAAGAATGAAAACCTATTTACTAACCCAAAAAATGAATGAATCCATAAGTTAAAGATATTATCAAAAATGAATTTTAAAAAATATTAGATGTAGGATTTATTTATCCTATTTTGGATATCTAATGGGTCTCTCCCCTATTCATTATTCCTAAGAAAGGGGAAAAATAGAGTATTTTCATTGATTACTGAGAATTGAATGTTGCTACTAGGAAGGATCACTTTCCCCTTTCATTCATAGATCAAGTGTTAGATACATTAATAGGGAAAAAGTACTTTTCATTATTAGATAGCTATAGTGGTTATAATAAAATAAAAATTACTCCACAAGACCAAGATAAAACCACTTTTACTTGCCCTTGGGGATCCTATGCCTATGTCATCTTAGCATTTGGTATTTGAAATACCCTAATTACTTTTTAAAAGGTTGTTCTGGGCATATTTTATGATCTCCCCCATGACTGTGTTGAAATATACATGGATGATTTATCTATTTATGGGTAGACATTCAAAGAAATAGTCACCAACCTAGAGAAAGTTCAATGTTGTTAGGACCACCAATTATCTTTGAGCAATGAAAAGTGTTACATGTTTATGACTAAAGGGATTGTGTTGAGGCATCACATATCCCCTACTAGAATTCAAGTTGACCTAAAAAAGATAAGTATCATTAATTATTTATCCACACCAAATAAGCATAAATATGTTAGAATATTTTTAGGACATGCTGGTTATTATAGATGATTCATCAAATATTTTAGTAAAATTGCCAACCCAGTTTTTTGATTGATGTTTTGTTATTTTTGAGAAATTAGATGTTTAATTACTAAATAATAAATGGGTCTAAGTAGATAAAATTAGTAAATAATATACAATAATTAGGCTACTAATTTGTGAAATTTGACTGTAATTAGGGGTTTTCTAAAAATAGTAATAAGAGAGAAAATTAAACTTATCTTATTCTGTACTATTCTAACTAAGACAAGGTTTGGAAATCTATGTGCAAGCTTGGGAAATTATAACAAATAGGAATATAGAGTTTGTTTCTTGATTGGATAGGAGGGCCAAAATGTGGGACACCTTGGGTTTTGCTTCTGTAATCTTATCTTAGAAATATTATCCTAGTGATCTATGTTTTTTGGGTTTTGTATGCCAGGTCTATGTGACCTTACCTATGAAATATCAAAGCCTAAAAGTCTATGGATCTCATTGTGCACCTGATTTAGTATTTAATACCCTAGGTCCTTTTTGTGAATGAACTTAAATTCAAAGTTTTGAGAAAGGAGAGGGGTTAGTGTGTAAATAATATGCAGGACACACTTCACACCCTATGTGTGAGCACACTGCCTACATACTGATACTCTAAGGAGGGATCAATATATATGTAGTTATCCCATTGAAGTTCTTATTGTAGTGATGTGATGAAAATGAAAGTAAATTCAAAATTGGGTGTACTTGGAATGACTAAGAACTAGTGTAAAGGTTTGAATAATCTTGAAATGCAATTGGATGGATGTACGTAGAGAATAGGGAAAAGTTATTGCCTAATCTTGCTTATATTATTACTTCTCTCTTGTAAATGAGTACCAAAACTTCTAAATGGACTTTAAATTTCCTTCTATAGGGGATTTAATGATTGTGAGTTAAATGAATTCACATTAGTTTGACATGAATTAGGATAAGTATTTGGAAGAATATGACCATTAGAAGCCAAAATGCACTTGGACAATAGTGCCAAAAATAAGTCACCCTGGGTTTCAATGTTGTAGTCCAAGTTTGGGCACTATTATTCATGGTTGATGGGACCTAGGGGGATGGATTAAGCATGGAATGATCAATATGGGTCTACAAGGGTTTAGTCTAAGAGGCTACAAATGATTGAGAATTAGTGAAAACATGCCTATGAGGATCATGAGAGAATGCAAGATGGACCTATGGATTGGGTGTCACTAGCCACACTCAAGTTACCAGATTTCACATTTTATATGACTACATTTTCCCACCTTTATTTTAGTGATGCAACAAAGTGAAATACTAGGATAAATAAAAAATAGAAAGTGTACCTAGACTTACCTATAAAAGTGAAGCTTATGAAGCTATGTGATGCTAGATGTGCATAGAGAGAGAATGGTGTGAAGTGTGAATTTGTAATGAAAAACATAGAGTAGTGCAGTCCTTACTAGATAATCTATATCTAAAATAAGAACATAAAAAAGTTGAGTAAGAGAGAGAGGAAGAGAAAGGAATGAATATACCTCATCAAGTATGTGAACTAATACAAAACCTATTGTGATGCTAGATTATGCTGGGTATGTGATGTAATAAAATTAATATTATGAATGGAGTTAAGTTCTCAATTCCCTAGAAGTGGCTCAATAATGCAAAGGAAAGTACTTTGGATCCATTTTCACCTACTAAGTGAAGATAATGAATCATGTGTGTCAATCAATGTTTGGACTATGTGTCCAATCCCTCTAAATACGTGGCTCAAGAATACAAAGTCTATCTAGTCCTTTGGATCCATCATTATCCCCTTTTATTATAGTGATGTAACAAATAAAAATACTAGGATAAAGGAAAAATAGAAATCATACTGTAAAATTACCTGTAAAGGTGAATCTCATGACGCTGTGCGATGTTATATTTGCATAGAGAGAGCATGATGTGAAGTGTGAATCAATAATGAAAAACGTAGAGTAGATCAATCCTTACTAGATACACTATATCTAAAATGAGAATGTACAAAATATAGATAAGAGAGAGAGGAAGAGAGAGGAAAGAATACACCTCACTGAGTATGTGAGCCAATATAAAACCTATTGTGATGCTAGATTATGCTAGATGTGTGCTATACCAACATTAATACCACAAATAGAGTTGAGTGCTCAATTCTTTAGAAGTGGATCAAAAATGCAAAGGTAGGCTCTTTGGCTCCATCATTGCCTACTAAGTGAAGCTAATGAATCATGCACGTGTCATTCAATGTTTGGACTATGTGTCCAATCCCTCTGAGAAGGTGGCTCAAGAATACAAAGGTTAATTAGTCCTTTGGCTCCATCATTACCCCATGAAGTGAAGATATGAAGTAATATTGGTATGGAATAGTGTCATATGAGATGGATCCTACAACCCATGCATGTACTATGATCTAAAAATGTTAGTATGGATATCTGAATGTATGTTGGAAATTAGGCCACTTTTGGCTATTTAAAAAGATGGAGATTAGGCTTGTATAAAAGCCACTCTAAAACTAGTGAAATAGGCTTATGTGGAAGCCAACTCAAGAAATTAGGTACTTAGAAAGTTAAGCTTTTATGAATTCCAAACTTGAAAAATGATGCCAACCACCTGTAGATAGAGTAAGGCATGCAATTGCTGAGAAATGCTTGGAAAATAAACTAAACTCATAAAAAGGGGAGGATCAATGTATTACACACATTGCCCCTAATCACTGGTGTCTGAATCATGGATTTTGATATGGAAGTTATATTAAATACCTAATCTAAAACTATAAGTGAGAGCCATCACGTCGTGCATGATACACCCTATGTCTAGATTCTCTAAGCAAAAACTATACTAAAACATGTTGAATATAGACTGTACTAAGCTAACAAACCTATGATTAAACTCACTTTTCTATCTATTTTTGGAAAAAATTAATTTATATGTTGTCTAGATAATAGCACCAAAAATAAGACACCTTACTATTCAACATTGTAGTCCAACTTTGGTGCTATTATCCAAGGCCAAATATGGTAACTATTATAGTTTCTTTATTGTTTTCCTAGTCTATTCTACCTAGTTTGATGTCTAGATTCTATTTTCAGTGTTCTAAAAAATACTTTTACATCTATTTAGGAGATTTTATCTCTATGATAAAACCCTTGTTTTTTTCCCCCTCTTCTGAGGGTAGGAATGAATACATTGTAATGACTGTCCTCAAAATAAAGAGTCCTACAAGTGTGTTATGCTACATAGATATATGATATATCAATGATAATTGACAAGATATCTTGAGATAAATCAATATTTGTATTGAGATATTGTTAGATCAATAAGGGTATGCCTAGATATATATAATAATGTAATAACATGTGTATTGTATTGAACTAGAATCAAAAGTGTTTGTTGTTAGTAAGGAGGGATGGAACATGATGTCCATCATGTCATCTAAGAAATCAAGGAAATACATGATATAGATCATGACATTAAAAATAGGAAAATTAATTAGGAAATAATCATATAAAGCAAGAATCAAGAAGCACACATGAGTGGCCAAGGGGCCAAACAATCGAGGGACATGTGCACATGTCACTCAAACTAGAAAATAAGCATATAAGACATGTTTAAATGCCACATACACATAAATTTGAAATAAATAAAGTTGGCACAAGGGTCACAAGCACATTGAAGAGTACAGGCAAAGGACATTGGCAAATTTCCTAATACACACACATGAATAGAAGAGAAGGACACTGGAAAATGTCCTAAAACACATACAAGACATGGAACAAGAATTGAGAAAATACAAACACATCAAGATATGCTAAGAAATAAAGGAAATGATGTATATACTAGAAGTGCAATCACATATAACTAATCAAATTAAGAAGTGAAAGAATGGAATACATATTTAGTATAAGACTAGGTATATGCTATGAAAAACACAAGTGCAAGATACTAGTGAGTGTCACTATGGTAATCTATGTAATATAGTAAGTAATGTACATCAACATGATAAATTTTAGTGTGTAGTGTAGGAATGACATAACCTAAATGGTGTAGTCATGTAGAAGATGGCCCTAATGGGTATGCATATCAGTGTATGTCTTGAATGTAAAAGTAGGATGCCCCCTTAATGGGTAGAGTGAAGTAATAAAGGATCTAGATGTCACTGCACACACTCAAAGAAGATCAAGTAAATCATGGTAATGTAGATAAATAAATAAACAATAGCATATAATAGCAAATGTAAGTCTAGCATAATATTAGTAATGTAAAGAATAGATAATGCATACAATCAAAATGTTTTGTCATTTTTGTAAGTTGGGTTCACCAAATGTTTTGTTATTTTTAGGAAATTATATGTTTAATTCATAAATAATGAGTCCGAGTAGATAAAACTAGTAAATAATAAATAATAATTAAGCTACTAATTTTTGAAATTTGACTGTAATTAGGGATTTTATAAAAATAGTAATGAGAGAGAAAATCAAACTTATCTTATTCTATACTATTCTAATTGAGATAGGGTTTGGAAATATATGTTAAGGATTGGGAGACTATCAAAAATAAGAATCTAGAGTTCATTTCTTGATTGGATAGGAGTGTTAAAAGTGGGACACCCTAGGTTTCGGCACTATAGTCCTATCTTGGTGCTATTATCTTGGTGATCTAAGATTTTTGTGTTTTGTGTGTCAGGTCTATGTGACCTTGCTTATGAAATATCAAATCCTAAAACCATATAGATCACTATGTACTTGATTTAGTAGTTCAATACCCTAGGTCCTCTTTGTGCTTAAAATTGAATGCAAAATAATAAAGAGAGAAGGGGTTAGTGTGTAAAGAATACATTGAACGTACTTCACACCCTATGTAGGAGTACTCTACTTACATACCAATACTTTGAGGAGGGATCAAGATATATGTAGTTCTCCCATTGAAGTGTTTGGTGAAATAGTGTAATGAAATTATAAGTAAATGCAAAATTGGGTGTACTTGGAATGACTAGGAACTAGTGTAAAGGTTTCAATAATCTTGAAATTCAATTGGATGGATATATACAAAGAATAGGGAAAAGTGTTTGAGTAGTATAGCTTGTATTATTACTTCTCTCTTGTAAATGAGTACCAACCCTTCTAAAAGGACTTTGAATGGCATTTTATAGAGGATTTAATGATTTTGGGTTAAATCAATTCATGTTAGGTTGACATGAATTAGGATAAGTATTTGGAAGAATATGATCATTAGAATACAAAATGCACTTAGACAATAGTGCCAAATATAGGACACCCTAGGTTTCAATGATATAGTCTATGTTTCAATGCTATTGTTGATGGTTGTGAGACCTAGGGGAGGATTAAGCTTAGAAAGAGCAATTTGGGATTACCATGGTTTAGTTTAGGAGGCTACAGATGACTGGGAATTAGTGAAAACATGCCTATGAGGGTTATGAGAGCAAGCAACATGGACCTATGGATTGAGTGTCTTTAGCCACACTCAAGTTACAAAATTTTACATTTTATGTGGCTAAAATTAATTACTAAGGATGCTAAATTTACATGGACTAATGATTGTCAAACTATCTTTTATAAACTCAAAGACCTTCTTATAACAACTCCTATTCTGAGAGGGCCTAATTTGAAAAAGCCTTTTCACATCCACATAGATGCATCTAACACCATTTTAAAAGTTGTCCTTGGCCAAAAATATGAATCCTTGAGATATGAAATCTATTTTATCAACATGAATCTTTAAGGGGATAAATTCAACTACACTATAATAGAGAAGAAATTTTTGGACATCATCTATGCCATTAAAAAATTTAAACATTACATTATAAGTTACTATGTATTCATCCACATAGATCATGCACCAATCAGGCATCTATAGAACAAACCTACTGTACCAAGTAGGATAATTTATTGGTTGCTTTTGCTATAGGAATTTGATATTACCATTATGGATAAAGTAGGTAAGGATAATGTAGTAGTATATTTTCTATCTCAGTTGGAAAATGATGAGCACAATCTTATTATTAATGATTCTTTTTTTGATGAACATTTATTTATTATAATAATTAAATGTCTTTGGTTTATAGATATTACTAACTATCTTGCTATAGGATCACTACCACAACATTTATCGCCTAGGGGTAAACAACACCTGATCCAAAAGAGTAGACATTATTCTTGGATTGTAGGATCTCTTTATCATTGGACCAGATTTAGTTATGAGAAGATGTATCTGAGAAGATGAAATTAATGACATTCTTAGAGCCTACCGTGATGAACCCTATGAATGCCATTTTGATACCAAATGGACTACCATGAAATTACTCATTTCCAAATATTATTGGCCTTATTTTCATAAGTAATCCATGATGTATACCCATAGATGTGATCAATTTTAGCATATGGGAAAACCCACTCGCTCTGATTAAATGCCATTACAACCACAACTAGTTCTAGAACCCTTTGACAAATGGAGACTAGATTTTTTAGGTCTCATTGATCCTAAATCTAATAATAATGAATACATACTAGTGTGCACTGATTATGTCATAAAATGGAAAAATGTCAAATCTTTAACCCATGCCTAAGACGAGAAAGTAGCTAAGTTGTATGAATAAATCTTCACTTGCTATGGAGTACCAAGAGAAATAGTCATAGAAAAAGGTCCATAGTTCACATCACACCTCACAACTACCTTGGTAAAAGAATACAAAATTAGATAGAAAAAATTTACCCCTTACCATCCTTAGCCAAATGGCCAAGTGGAAGTGACAAATAGAGAATTGGAAAATATACTCATTAAGATTATTAACCTGCATAGAAAATATTGGTCAACTCATCTTCTAGAAGTAGTCTAGTATTATACTATCACCCAAAAAACCAAAAATGGTTTCACTCCATATGAAATAGTTTATGGTAAAAATCCTATTCTACCCATTGACTTTGAATATAAAAACTTAAGGACAAAAATTGATTTGGGCTTGGATTTTTCCTAAACTCAATAAGATAGGATCATGCAGCTGAATACACTTGATGAACTAAGAAAAGAAGCACTTCATCACACTAAAATAGTTCAAAGACAATGTGTGGATTGGTATGATAGAGATATCAAGATTAAGAATTTCCAACTTGGTGACTAGGCATTCCTTTTTGCCTCTAAATATAAGGATCATAAAGGAAAGTTGCAATCCAGATGGCTTGGGCCCTATGAGATCAAACAAGTTTTTGACAATGAAGTTGTAAAGATCATGAACATTGAATCTATTTAGTTATAACTAATTTTTAATGGCCACAAGCTCAAGCTAAATAAGAAACCATTTTCTAAATAAAATATTACTCACCAACTTATTGAAGAACAACATCCATCTCTTCTTCTTGAAGCAAATTAACCTATTCCTATAGTCAAAGGGTATTTCTATCAACCCTTATCTAATATTTTCCAAGAGTTATAAAGCTTCCTATAACTAAGACAAATCCATTCAAAATGGATTGGTTTAAGCTAAATAAAATCCTACCTCCTAGATTATTGTGATTTTAGTTGAGTTTGGACAAGAAAATCTTTAAAAAATCAAAAAATTCATCAATGAGACCTTTGAGTGTTGATAATAGTTACTGTCTCAGAAAACTAAGTCACTATCTGATCAAAATTCATTAGAGAAAAAGAAAATAAATAAAAGGCACTACTACAATAATTTTTTTTTTTGTTTTTAGTTGTTTTTTCTTGTAGATTCATTCTGTTGGAGCAAAGATACATTTTCCTTCTGACTAAAGGATGAAAAACTTACTACTGCAAGATAAAAATTTCTACTACAAGATAAAACTTACTACCATAGGAAACATATCTTACTATAGGATGTATTCTTATCATTCCATCCTATATTCTATCCTACATCAAGCATTTTCTCCCACTCAAAAGATAACATATGCCATGATCACCACTTTGAATCATCATTTGTGCACTTATGAACTATATTTATACAAGTAATAAGGTAATTATTCTATATTTATTTCATGTCATACATTTTAATTATTATTAAGATGATGGTACCTAATAATATTAATGTATCACCATATCTTCTCCTTATCATGCCAACTCACCATATCATCCTCATTCGTTGATTAATGTGATCTTTGATGCACTACTATGACCATCCTTTACTATTATCACAAGCTATTTTGTGCATGTTAGTTTCATCTCTTAAGGACAAGTGATAGTTTATGTTAGGGGGGATATTTTCCATAATTTATTTGGATTATTTCACTCTTAAAGTAAAAATCACAAACATTTCACCAGAACCACAAAAATCTTTGTTGCAAGAACATAGCCTACAACTCAAATTTCATCTCATAATATAGGAGGAGAATTATTAAAATATGAACCACTTGATATCACATGTTTAACTAAAAGCCCAGACATCTTGGCCCTGTTATAGAGTATAGGATGGGCACAATATTCTGAGAAGATATAGTCCCTAGATGAAGGAATTATGGAGGAATTTACTAGTTCATTACATAATAGCCTAGTAATATTAAAGGGAATAAAAATAAATCTGATAGAGATCACCATTAGTAGGGTAATGGGATGACCATGAATAGGGGAGATATGACAAGACAAATTGGATGCCAAAGTAGAGAGGTAAAAATTCATTAGAGGAAATGAAAGACTGGATAAGATGGGATAAAGCTTATGAGTTTATCTCTAGATATTTCATTTATGAAGGGAGGTTTTCCATGATGTATAGCATACACTTCAAGTTCATGAATCATTTTTGGCATGGAATAGAGATAAAAATTCCCAACTTCTTACTCTACATGATCATAAAAGTGTCAGAGGCATTTCAAAAAGGTAATTCTAAAGTTCTTTCCAATCACTGCTTAATCTAATTGATTGTTTAAGACTATTTGTAAAGAACTAGGCCAAACATTAGTTGGGAAGAATTTCTCCAAGTACTAGGAAATAAAGATTTTGATATAGAAAGGAATGAAATATAAAAGAAATTATAGGTTGAAGAATAAATATTAGAAGAATCCCTTCCTATAGATCCACAAGAACCTATAACAAAAAACCTTCTTATAGCCACACAAGAACCTAAAGATGAAGGTCTTCCTATAACAACGTAAGAACCTGCAACAAGGAATGAAGAAAGAACTTCCATAGGTAGGGAATCTAGGAACATGAAGTAACTCATTCTCTAACCTAATTTTGATGAGTCTGAGGAGGAACTTCCACCTTCTCCCAAAAAGGTTAAGGTAACCTCTACTCCTTGTATATCTAACAGATTGAGAAAAAAAAGAGAACTAAACCTTCTTCTATTATTAAAATTAATGAAAAATTTGGAGAAGAATAGACTACTAGCAGTGATGAATCCCTAGAGGCTAAAAAGGAAGAATTATATTTAGAATACAATCAAGAAATAAAACAAGTATAATTTTGAAGAGTTGCATGAGTAACCAATGCAAGAGGAAGCATAGCAATTGGATCAACCTGCTATGTAATTGGAATTTCCCACTCCAGATTAAGCCCTAAAAACAATTGAGAGACTAAGAAAGAAGATAAAAGATCAGTCTAGAGGAGGATTGGACAAACTTACTACAATAGCTACTCAGCTACAACCCTCTACCAAAGACCATCCTATAGTCATTATTTCACAATCATTTATAGAGGTAAACTAGTAAGAAGAACCTACAACTACCCAAGAGATCAGGTATCATTCCTCATATGTAATATCTTATAAATTGATGAATTATAAGGATAATAAGTCTAAATTTATGAAGGAATTGAGAAAAGAAAATAAGAAATTAAAAGAAGAGAATAAGTTGAAAGAAGATAGAATATATAAACTAAATCATAAAATTGAGGATATGGTTGATCTTACCCAAGAGCTCCTTTACTGCAGGCATCCTACACAAGTTTATTTAGTATACCTTGAAGAGAAATGGCATGAATTCAAATTTATTATAATTTATTGTCATATGCCTCATGAAGTCATTGATCCCCTTTCCTTCATTTTTATCTATAAAAAAAGTTCACAAGAATAACATGCACAATTGTGCGAGTTTTACCTTCATAATTATGTTGTTCCTTATGATAGAGAATGAAACTCTAATATATATGTTGGAGATGTCCAACTAATTAAATTTTCATCATATTTTATAAATAAATAGAGAAGATAAGGATAATTAGTAGAGTATGATAAAAAAGAGAATGAAACCTAGTTACTTATCAAGAGAGAATCAATGGCACTTGATGTTGTATTAGCTGAATGAGATCATATTATGTTAAAGAAAGAAGTTAGATCCTAGTTTTCAAATAATTTTGATGAAGCCCAATATTTTTATTTAGGATTTATAAATTTTATTGGTCCTACAACCAAATATTCCTATAATGAATGATGGAATGAGCTCAATCCTACACTAAAAAAGAGAGAGCCATATTCCCCTTTTAACTTAAATGCAACATTTAATAGGATCACAAAATATAGTTTACTTGTAGGAGAAATGAGATCCCAATTTTTGAACCTAAATTTCTAACCCCCTATTATGGTATCTTATTCTAGATTGGTAGGATAAGGCCCTAATGGATGAATTTAGGGAAATCAAAATCTGGTAACTATTTGAATAGAGGTGTAGATTCTATGCTTACCTTGCCAATGGTGCTATAGATCTCATGTATTTTAGAGTTATTTGTGAAATGAGAATGAAAAAGTTTTTTACTTGAGGTTGAGTAAGATATTAAGTTGGGGGTGTGATGAACCCCAAAATTTTTTTATTTTTTCCTCATCTATTATACTCATCTTACTTGTTAACCATACTTTTGAACACTTTACTATAAGTTTCCTTCTGCATATAGCCATAATATTTTAAATAGCATTATGTTTCTATACTATTTTAATAGTTATAATTATGTATTATAATTAACTATATGATGGTTATCTATTGATTTAGGATTATTTTTTTATAATGTGTTTTAAGGATGTTTTGGAGAGATAGGTATATATCGCAAAATGGCCTGCAACAAAGGAATCTCATTACATAGAATATACTATAGCTATTACATGACAAAAACTAAAGATAAACAAATTTTGATTCCACTTTCAACCAACTCATAAAAATAACCATAACCTCCATGGAACCTATTAAGGAAGTGGTTGAAGGCTGAAATAGTTTTGTTTGTTTTACAACAATGTCACAAAATTTATATGAAGATGTCTTTAGCAAAGGAGCCAATTTCAATTATCCTAAATTAAATGTATCTTAGATTAGAATATATATTATTTTATATAAAATAATCTCCTCTGTGGTATAAATATATGTATTAGGAGAGTTGAGATATAGTAGATGTTGACTAGATATTTTCAAAAGTATTTTTTTCCAAGAAATTGTTATTGTAACTTCCTATAGCAATTTATTTCTGAATTTTTGATTAATATGAACAAGCATTTCTAAGTTCAATTAATTGTTGTGAGAGGAATTATTTAAGCTAGATTTAGGAGGAAGGGCCCCCTTTGGAAGCCTACAATAACAATCCAACCCATTTTATTAGCTAAACATGTTATTTGATTTCTTTATGCATTGTGTTTTTCATTTTTGAATGATGTGATTTACATTCTTACTTATATTTGTTTAAGGAATCTTTTAGGAAGCTTCCAATGCATAAACATTTATTTCAAAATATTCTATTTATGTTTAATTTAAAACATTTTATTTATTACATGACTTCACATCTTATATAACAATTAATAGAAGGTCAAATTAGAAGATTGAGTGTGCATATACAGTGACATCATCCTATCAAGTCTACATCCTCGAGTTGACATTTAAATGAAGTATAAGGTATAGGTCCATGGTAACTCTCCTTTTCATTTTGATCAAGATAAGTATATCTAATTATGAATTGACTATTAGTCAAAATCTATTATTATCAAATTGGTTACATTAGGGGCTTGCTCAATCATGGTGAATTTCCTAAATGGGCTCATCTAGAACTTGTTGAGGTGCATCCATAAGAGAATCAATGTCTATTTTATTGATGGCCTAAAGAGGTGGTGTTGTGTTGGGGTGCTAGAATGAAAATGTTTTAGAGAGTAACAAATTAATACAGTCTTCAGTGAGATTGGCTAAGCCTCATGCTTCCATCATGGATGAGGTTGCCACAGTTAAACCTTTTATCAAATATTATCTTGAAGTCTGTTGATAAAGCAATGAATAAACAATGTAGTAGAGATGCCAATGGTTAATGTTTCAAACTGAATCTGATATTCCCTAACAATACTAATTTGTTGAAGTTGAGTTAATGCACTAATAAGATTATCATTAGATAAAATAGGAAGCTCTATGAGAAATATATAAGTGGATGTTGATTTCAACCAAAAATTCGTCCTTTACAATATCACCAATATTTTAATTTTTTTAAACACAATATAGGTAGTCACTAAAATTGCAATAAATTCTACAATACTTAATGAAATTTAAAAGTTGAAAATGTTATGGAAATTTGAGATAGAGGTGCACAAACCCAAAAAATTTTTGGCACAATTTTTTACTATGTGAGAGTAGTATGCAGAAGAAAAATTAGGTTTGTTTGAGAAAATACAAAAATCTACACTTTGAATTGGTAGATTTCACCTTCACATATCCAAATAGATCTTCAAAACCTACATTGTAATAAATATAATTGACCAATATATCCATAAAAATATCTCTCTCAACTCTAAAAAATAATACCACTAAAAAATCTCTCTTTAAAATCTCCTACATAAAACTAAATGACTGAAAACTATCTTGCTAATCTCAATTTTCTTGCAACAAAAAAACAAAGTTGGCCTGAGAAAGTGATATGATACAAATGATAGGAAACTCATTCCTAAAACTAATTAAATGACAAAAAATCACATATATATTTATCTAAAACACTTTATTGCAAACACAACATTCCTTTTATAGAAGGAATACTTCTGTATCATGGGCCTCTTCGAGGGGGGAACCTCCTATTAAAGAAAGATCTATTATAAATAACTTCTTGGATGCCTAAAAATAACCTATAACCCTTTATTTATACTAATTCTCATCTACCTAACTCCTCCTTCCTATGCATATGGTATTAACCACTATTCATTATTCTACTATTCTACTATTATACCCCTTTCTAAGTACATTATAGTCAAACTAGTCAACTCTATTCTATAATGTAGGAAATAGAATAAGAAGATAAGGATACATAGTCATGTAGGTAGACTATGATATATTGAACATAGAAATGAATACAGAGATAAGGATACATAGTCATGTAGATCAATTATGTATTGTAGGTATGGAGGCTAAATAGTTTGTAAGAGATTATATTGACCACAATTATAGTTTTCTAAAATAGGGAAAATTTTGCAAGATAATTTGAAGCAAGATTAAATCAAGCACATAAATAAGTTTATCAATGTGATTGATTCAATTAAAACACATATCACAAACCTTTCACCAACATTGGAAAATGCAAGTTTTTCAATACAACATATAATGATCAAAGAGAAAGTAAGAACTAGAAAGTAAATGCTAACTAATTGGTCATCTTAAGTGTTATTAAGTTATAATAAAGTTTTTATTTTAATGTGATATGAAATTTGGATGGAATAAGGAACTAGAAAGTAGTTTAAGGTTGGTTTTAGGATGTCTAGTCTAAAAGGGATCTATATTGATGATGGTACTAGCATTGTATTGGGGCCTACCCCTTCACTTCATAATCTCATAATGATAAGAGTGTCAGATGCTTTGCCAAAAATACCAACAATCAAGTATTTATACTTGTCTAGAAAACAAGTTGGATTCCCCCTTGGTGATGAAATCCAAGTAGGTAAGCCTTGGGAAGATAAATGTTTAATGCTTTTTTTTATGTGTAAAGAGATTTGGTAGAATGTGAAAAAGATAAAAATATGGTAACTAAAATGGTAATTTGAAAAACCACCTATTTAATCTATGTGAATTATTTTGAGCATGAAAATAATTTAAAAGGAGAGGAGAATTGATTACTAACAAATAGATGTTAATTCCTTGATTGAGAAGTGTACAGAGTTAGTGCAAGTGACACTGTATGCAAATAATATAGAATAGAGTTGACTGGGTCACTGATGTTATATAGAAGTAAGGTCTATAATAACATAGTTAAATGGGTCAACTATGTCTCTTAGATAGAATATAGACTACAAAACTATGTCAACCAAGTTGACCTAGTTAGTTATAGGGTTTTAGTTTTATAGACTATAAAATTATGAAAAATAGTAATGAAAAATTGAAAATGATAGAGATAAAAAAAAATAACCTTGGTGGGCTTGAAGATGTTTTAGCTTAAAATTTTTATGCTTTGATGTTTAAATGTTGTTTCAAAATTCTTCCAACTGAGTCAAGTGGTTCGAACAAGTTTTCAAAACCTTGTATGCTAAATAAGAGATAATGAATAGAGTCGACCTATTCAATTGTGTTTATAGACTTGTATGTTTACAAGATAAAATAACATATATAATCAAATGGTTTGACTATGTATGATAATCTAGACTTGAATAAGAATACTATATCAAATTACTCAATCCAATAACCTGTAGTTGATGAAGACCTAGACATATATAATATAGTCATTCTAAAGTGACTATGTGTTAAATATGTGTACATAAATTTAGAACTATAGTGACTAGTTTGACACAGTACTAAAAACATAGAAAAATATAATATGATGACAGAAATGGTGTGAAATAAAATTTGCAATGGTTAGATTCACATTAGGTTCACTAGAATGTATGTGAAAGGAAATGTAACTGATCTATAAATCAATCCTAGATCAAAGAAAATAAATCTTACTTACAGTTCCAATTGTTGATACATTAGATATTGAGGGTCATGACCAATATGGATCTACTATTCTTATCCAAGGGATCTATTACCACAATAATATCACTAAGGAGGGTTCCAAAGCTTCTAGTCAATAAAAACTATGTAATAACCCTAACTAGGTCCTATGTTTTCATAATCACTAATTATAAATGACAAAAGCAAAGTAAAGTCTAATATAGTGCTCACCAAAGTTTATGACATAGAATAGGAGTTAGTAAACATAAAATTAAACATGCATAAGAGAATCCTAGTTAATCTATGTATAGGTAAAACCCTAATGCATGGAGAGAGTAATATATTAAAAAGCCATTACTTATGCTACTTCTATATACTAAAATGAAGGAGTAAAGCTAGAGTTACTTACCTTGAAGATGAACTCATTGAGACTCAATCTCTCTGTTAGCCAAATATTCTTTGCTAAAGTTTTTTTGGTTTTTAAGGATTACTAAGAAAGGCCAAAACATCTAAAACTTTTCCACAAAACAAGATTCCTATCCAAGTAGAAACCTTAATATATAACTCCTCAAGTATAATGGCAAATGAGCAGATTGTAAATAAAGGCAAATAAATAATTAACTCTTGCTATTTTTCTAAGAATAGAAAAATGATTGTGTATATATATCTAGATATAATCATAAACCTTTCTAAAAGTTTACTGGATAGGGTTGGCCCAATCAATTATGTATCATTATTGATAAAAAAAAATGATCTTGGTCTAGGTCAGCTAGGGATAGACTTAGACCCTAAATGAGTTGTATCAATTAGAGTATAGGGTTGATGGGGTCAACAATGTATTGTAAATCATCAAAAATGATTTTAAGCTAGGGAAGGGCTAATGAAGGTGGGAAATGAATAGAGGAGGCAAAGCTTAGGGGAGTGTTTTTAGGAGATGGTTGTGTAAATAATAATTGGTAATAAGGGACAACAATCATGCAAAGCACCAATGGTCTACCCACCCCTTTCTTGATACACCCCTTAAGGTGTGTACTTAGATATATTAAGAATATATGAGTTCCTACAAGAGATAAAACATCAATAATTGATCAATTCTGAGAATATTATGTGGATAAATTGTCAACCTAGTCGACTCTATACCTATTGGTCAATATTGTTCTATGTTTGTCTGAATCTATCCATATCTTTCCTCTTTAATTTCAAAATCTACCTTTAATCATCATTAAATCCCATATCAAAATCACTTTGGACACTATGAATCCATTTAGATTCTATATGGGATGTTAATTTCTTCCTACCTTTACTACCCAAGATGATATTCACTCTTGGATCACCTTTTCTCATCCCTCATATTTTGATTATAATATGGTTCAAATCATGCAAACATATGAGATTGGTGGATTGGAACTATTCCATACTTATTAAGATAATTCTCAATATTAGGATCCTTACCATACTATGGGGGAAAGTGATACAAGCCTAAAAAATAACCCCATTAGAAACCTTCTTAAAACCAATAATACATCATCTAGAAACCCTCACCCTAATATCAATTCAAGGAACTCCCCTCTTACCAATCCTAATCCTCCTCCTCCCAACACTAACCCAACAATTGATACAACTCAAATTATTACACAAATAGTGCAACAAATGTACATTGTGGAAACATATAATACCTCTCAAATGATGCAACTACAACATCATTTGATAAACATGGCTAATCAACATCATATCTTTATTCCCAAATATAACCAAAATTTCATTGCTTCACCTCTTAAAGATGTTGTGGGAAATGTCATTCCCAAACCTATCATTCATAAATTTTTTTTTCAACATATTCAAATGAACCTTTATCCCCTTCATTGTATCTATTGATATTGGTAATCTATCTCTAAATATTAAATATGATGGGACTAAATACCCTACATATTTTTTGAAAGCATTCAATAATATTTATATAGAGTGGATCAAAACTAATACCTTCATCACTACAAAATGTTTAGTTAAAACCTTCACAGGGGATGTATTATAATGGTATAACCAGTTCCCCCAATATTCTATATGTAAACATGAGGTTTTTTTCAATCCTTTAGTTAAGGAATTTCACATAATGATCTTCCCAAAAATTGTCTTAGTCATTTAATCAATGCTAAGTAATCTCCTACCAAATCAGCTCATGATTTTATTAAACAATGGAAATCCTTGGTTAACAAAGATGATCACAACATGATTGATGAAAACTTGTTCAAAATTTTCATAACAACCTTAACACCTTCGCTCTAATATAAGGTTCAAACTTTTTCTCCCCAAAATTTAAATGATGCTATCAATCAAGGTAAGTGACAATATTTTCTAATGAAACAATTTGAACCTAACACTAAAAACATCAAGGGATATTTCCAACATTCAACCAATGCAATCACTAGTAATCCTCCTGCACCAAAATAAGGAGTAGATAAAATGGAAAATCCCCAACCTTCCCATATGCTATTAACTATGTAATAAATGAAACAACTTTTAGCACCTTCTAAACCATACATGTAAGCTATTAATCCCCCTCGATGGTATGACCCTAACAAATTTTTTTGGTTCCATGTTGATATAGGTCATTCCCATCAAACATATCATGGGATTAAAAAAATTTCCATTTATTTTATGCTAGGAGATACATTCAATCATGATGGCATGATCAGAATCCATCATCATGATTATGTTAATGCTTTTGAAAATAAATAGGCTTTCAAGTCTTCTTCCTCTCACAATCCCATTACTTTTTCTACATCCAAACCTAATGATCCAACAAGTACATTTATGCAATTAGTGTCAACTATGATCAATACTATACCCATTCCCATTCCCAATATATGAATGAATCTAAGGTGCATTATCGATGCAAACCCACCCATAAAGATCCTATAACAAAGCCAAAGAAATCATCTTTAGTAGAAAAAATACTCAATTACACTACTACCAATAACCTACCTTTGGAGACCAATGAGGAAATACTTCCTCAATCCAAACCTTGAACTACTTCTCTTCCTACTAAAAATATTTTACCTTATAAGCCTCATGCTTGTTCTTCATCTTCCAAAAAGCATTGTAATTTATTAGAGGGACTCAACTCTATGCCTTGAAAAATACCTCTTATGTAGTTAGTTCACACTTCTCCCTATCATCATAAATTCCTCATGAAACAATTACAATAAATTAAAGAACCATCTTCTCTCCAAGTGGAACAATCTTCTCAGGAACTTCTGTTAACAGAAGTTCATAACATTGAAACTATTTGTCCTTATTCAAAACCTTTCATAGAATTGTTTGAAGAAGACATGATCAATGATGAAATTATATTCTAAGATAAATATTGAACCCCAATTATTAAAATAGCCATTAATACCACCCTTATTCAGAAAGTATTAGTAGATGAAGGGTTGCTAATTAATGTGACATCTCTTTGACTCATTCAATAACTTAGGTATAACAAAGATAATCTAAAGAAAAATCATATAACATGTCATATATTTGATAAGATCAATCAAAATATATTTGGTTGTATTTGGATCCTTCTTATAATTGGACCCAAAACTATACATACAAAGATTATGGTTTTTGACTTACCATTATTCCATAATATACTCTAAAGATGCCCATGGACTCATCACATGAGGGATATTTCTTCTTATAGTATCCAATGTATCAATTTTATTCATAATTAAAAATGGTATAAACATGAGGCTGATCCCAACCCATAGAGTATCTAGCTTCCCAAACCCAAATCTTAGTATATGATTCCAAATATTCCAAAAATTAATAGTGTAGCTTTACCATATAAATCCAAATTTATAGGTTACCCTTATCTATTTTGATGATAATTAAATAATTTGAAAACCACATGTAATACTACCAAGCTACCTCCTTACATTTTAGAGTGGCTCCCTTATATCTTGTTACCTCATGATTGTACCATCCCTCTCATCGATGAGATCACCAATTTATCTCCTTCATGTAATGCACATGAAACATCTTATACAAAATATGATTTCACTTGTAATGACTATAGAGTGTCTAAGTTATTTATAGCCCCTTTAACTATGTCAAATCATTTTTTAGTGATCTCAGTGTATCACCTTTTGATGTTCCTTTAGAGACACAAGCATGTACTATCTCTCCCACCTATAATGATAAATACATTATGGCCCAAGCTCAATCATGAGAATTGGATGTTCAACATTATCAACAAACCTTATCTAAAATACATGTTTTTAACTAAGATGTTCATACTATTTCCATAGATATTAAGGTAGAACTTGAAGGTCATGTACATCTACTTAATTTTCCACTTCTTGATACTCCTCAGGTTGTTAAACAAATCTTACCTCTCCTAAATTATAAAATTTTGGAACCTTCTATACCTCCTATCACACCGATCACTTTACCACATCCCCTTGATACTAATTATTCTAAATATATGCCTATTACTTATCTAATTCAATATAATCAACCTTCCTCCATAATTATATCTACTCTCCACATCACCCTTGATGCCAAGGCCAAAAATTTATGATAGATACCTTTTGAATATGATCACCATTGTTACAAAATCATTTATCTTAAAGTAGACATGGAATATTATGTTCCTTTACCTATGTTACCTAATGATTAAGCCATACTTGAGTTACTCCATGCCTAAGAACCTCAACTTCTGAAAAACATAAAAAAATTGGGAATTTGTAATGAAAGGATCATCATCTTAATAAATTCATTGCTAACATAAATCCCAAAACCAATCCCATTTATTCTCTTCCAAATGTACCATATAATTTTCAAGATGAAAATTCTATGATTATCAAAAAAACCATGATAATAGAATATGGCACTCCCTCATGTTGTTGACCTATAATAGTCTCTTGAGAACTCATGTTGCCTGAGAATGATAGCTTTAATCTATTATTTGATAAATATCATGGGACTTTTTATTGATAATATGAGGACATGCCTGGTATAGATAATAGTATGGTTGTGCACAACATAATCACATACCCAGACACCAGACATGTTCAAAAAAATAATAGAAATTTCCACCTAAAATTTCCACCCTATACTATAAATAAACTATCAAACTATTAGATGCCAAGTTTATTTAACCTATATACTATTATGAATGGGTGTTAAACATTTTTCTCATTTGCAAAAATGTCACCATGGTTATTCCAATATACATAAAATTTCAAAATATCAACCTTGCTTGTCCCAAAGATAATTTTCCATTAACTTAAATAAATTCCATCATAGATTCCACTGCTAGATAAAAAATATTATCCCTCATGGATGTTTTTTCAAGATAAAATAAAATTCACATAGCCCTTGAATACCAACACAAGACAACATTCCATATGGAATGGGAAACTTATTGCTATGTTAAAATGCATTTTAAACTTAAAAATGTTGGAGATACCTATCAACATGTAATGACCCACATTTTTCATGATCTTATACATAATATTTTGGAAACCTATGCGTATTATCTCATTTCCAAATCAAAAAGTTTCACAATGCATCTCTATGATCTAGCCATCATATTTGATCGATTAATCAAGTACAAAGTTAGACTCAAAGTATACAAGTGTGTCTTTAGCATTACATTTAGTAAACAAATAGGGCTCTTAGTCTTTCTTCATGGTATTGATGTTGATCTAAAAAAAATCAATGCTATAGTTAACATGCCTTTTCCTCTCTCCATTTCAAACATTTATACTTACCTTGATAAGCTTGGGACAATTTGATGATTCATCCATGAAATGGATTATCCCATATACTCAATCAATTCACTTCTTAAAAGAGGTAATGATTTATAATGGAATAATCCATATCAAAATACATTTGACAACATGAAATAATCCTTTCTCCATTTACCTACCCTTCATTTACCTTCCAATGATCATCCCTTTATTTTTTACACTTATTATACTCTCATATCAGTTGGGGCAATGCTTTACCAGCAAGATACCAAAAGAGAACATGCAATTTATTATATTTCTCAATTCCTCATTGATTATGAAAAACATTATACTAAAGTTGAATGGGATTTCCTTTCTATCTATTTTATAGCTAAAAATCTTTATCACTACATGCTCTATCAAACAACCTATGTCATTATTCATTCTAACCCACTTCATCACTTTTTATCCAAAGCATTTATACCTAGAGATAAAATTGGAAAGTGGATGTTTCTCTTAATGGAATTTGAACTTTATATCATAACACAAAAATCTATCAAAGGGAAAGTCATTTTTGACCAACTTGTAGGGGCACCCATACCCACTACAAATCACCTTCAATATAGTCTCCCTGATGATAACATTCTTTATATTGAAGGTCTTAATTAGGATGTCTATATTAAAGATTAATTCCATAATTTAAATACTTAATTAGAGGTAAGTAATCAAGAAGATACCTATGTCATTATTGATACTAATAACTCTAAATTAGTTAATAAATAGCTTCCTAAAGTCACTGTCAATTTGCATGAAGATACCTGGACCTTTCTCTTTGATGGTTCCAAATGTATATAAAGATCTAAACAAAGATGTATTATAACTAATCCTCATGGTAATTTCATTAATAACATGGAAGAATATGAAGCATTAATCTTAGGAATGAAATCTATACTTGACTTAGCTATTTCATATCTACATGCTTTAGGTGACTCCCAATTTATCTACCACTAGGTTAACAATGACTACCAATGTAAAAGTGAAAATCTTATAGATTATAATTAAATGGCTATGAAACTCACTTAAGAGTTTACCTCTTTTACCATTGAGCCCATTACAATAGATTAGAACTCTATCATTTACTTTCTTGCTTCTTCAATATTCTTATTTCATTTGCATCAAGTACTTAGTGATTCCCAATTTCTTATTTAAATAAGAAAGTCCCCATCTTCTATCCAACCATACAGATTCATTTATCTATCACATTGAGGTTGTCACTATTTGATAGATCCCATGGTATCATAATATTATTCAATTAATTAAACATAAAACTTATCCTTTGGACATGGATTTTTGAAAAAATACTAGAATTTGGAAACGAGATTTTAAATGTCTTTTGATAAAATACCCTTTACTATCATAACATAAAGGATGCCCTGATTTATTGTGTAATGAAATAAGATGTCCCTCCTCTCCTTCAAAAAGCACATGGGGGGATTTTTGGTGGTCATTATAGTGGACATGCTATAACATGTAAATTCCTGTGTATGGGATACATTTAGCCTACTTTAGAAAAGGATGTTATCAATTTTGATAAAAAGTGTAGTCTTTAATAACTTCATGATGATTTAATCCATTCACCACTAGTTAAACTTAAAATTATGGAATCTTCTTAGCCATTTTTCATTTAGGGATTAGATCTCATTGGTAAATTACCTTGGTCATAAAATGGTCATGTTTTTATCATCATAAAATAGTTTCACCATGGATCTCACCCTATAAAATAGTCTATTTATATACAACCCTTAGTTCCTTCCCTTAGTCCTTCTCTCTCTCTCTCTCTCTCTCTCTCTCTCTCTGTCTCTCTCTCTCTCTCTCATAAATTGAATTATAATACCATGGATAAGACTTGGTTTCCTCATGAATTCCTTTGACTTTCATATATTAAATATCAATTTTTTTATATCCAATGCATTTTACAACCTCTTGGGTTTTTCCTTTCTAAGTTGCAGTGTAAGACCATGGATAGCACCAGGCCCTTCTCACAAATAATTTTTTTGCCTTTATTTCACCCACTTGGGTTTCTCTTTTATTAGTTGTAGTGTAAGACCATGGATAGAACCTAGCTCTCCTCATAAAATTACCATTTTTTTTCAAAACATCTTTGTCTAAACCAAGTATTCCTTTTCTAGAATTTTAAAAAATGGTTACAAGTATATGATCCCATATTATTAGCTTGGTTTGTGTTTCTTTTGTAGATAAAACTTGTAAAATAAACTATGTTATCATGTTTCCCTACACTTCCATATAATCTTGTGATAAATAATCAAAATTACCTATCATTGTATCCCTTATTTACCATTGTCACATTTTTTGCTATTTTAAGTAATTTAAACCATTTCATGTTCTTTCCCCTGATTTACTTTCATTTCATTCCACTTTGGATAAAATAATGTTAAATTTGAGATATCAATTTTATTTCAAATGAATAAACAAGACTCTTAGACACTGTGATCTCTATGTTATCTTTCTTTGCTACAAAGTCTAAAGTTTTCAAAGGATAGTCATTTTTAGCAACTGTGTTTGGATCTCCAAATATGTATGGAGGAAGAATAAAAAAATCCATAAAAATTTAAAATCCAAATAATTTAAAAATAAAAGGAAATTTTCAAAAGGCAACATAAAAATTCAAAAGTCAAAATCACACCAAAAGACATGATTCATAACACATATCCTATCTCCAATCAAAGATCAAACTCTATAATTGGCCTCATGATAGAGCTGATGTCCAATGGATTATGGTAGGCTATTAGATTGGGATGGGATAATTTAAAATAATCTTTTGGTTCTACCTAATTTATCATGTATGTACCCAATCTTAGTAGTAGATTGATAACTTTGTAATGGGTCCTGAAGAATGGGGAACATGTTGTGGGAAGATAGGTTAATTTTAATTTTCATGCATATAGCCTTCATGTGATGATAATCATACTTAATTTTATAACATAATATTTGTGTGGTTAGGAAAATTTCTTTAGAGTCTTTAATGTCAAAAGTTCTCTTTTTTTGACAAACCTAATTCAAGTGTCTTGACTTAGATAGAGTTTATCTACCTTTATTTTTCTTTCACTCCCCATACAACCCATTTAATTTCCACCCTTGATAATCAAGTTTGATTCTAAATATATTTTACCACTTATATATTCCTTCTTCTTCACATATTAAAAACATTCTAGTACTACTTTGTTTAGTTTTATCTATCCTTAGAACAAAACAATATGCTTGAGTAATTATGGATTATTTTCTTTATACCATTGACTTACATTTATAGAATTGCCTTATTTTATATATAAATATTTTATCATTCCTTTTTTTTTTCATAAAACTATGTCCATTTCTAATTTTTTTATTATCACTCCTTTTTTCCAAGAACTACATCCATTTCTATCTTTTTTTGTACTTGTTTTTACACAATCGCATCTATTTATAATTTTTAGTACTTTTTCCATTGTTGAGTTTGGATTGTTACTTCTCATTACCAATGTTGTTTTCCCTTTTCATGTACTTCTCCCATTGATGATTGAGTAAGGATTGTTACTGATCACTCATCAATGTTATTTTATGATTGCTTACCCATATTTGTTTAAGTAAGGATTGTTACTAATTTCACATTGATGTTTGATTACCATTTTCACTTGTATCCTTACTTAAACTTGGTTTGTTTACATTTATTACTTAAGGTTTACTTTTTTGAGTTTTTGGTCATTTATTAGCCTTGGATTTTTGGTTACCTAATGTACTCTAATTTTTTTGGCTTGGTCATTTGGTCCTAACTTACCATTTATCATCCTAGCTTACCAAATTTCTAAGTACATCATGCCTAAATATTTTTAGTTATCTTAGATTTCCTACATTTGTTTATTTTTTCTCTTTAGTTTTTTTTCCTTAGGTTTGAGTAAATTAGTCTCTACACCATCCAATATCAAAACTTAAAACATAACAGACAACCTTCTAATGATAAAGGTAAATCAAGGTATTCATATATTACTTTTATTTTGAGTTATTTCATTTTAGTCATTTAATTTCAGTTATTTTATGCTTTAAAATACTACAATTTATTTAGCTTTAGCATTATGTGTTGCTATGTTCTTTTCTCAAAGCACCATCCCATATTACAAATGAGTGACATGTGATGAGCTTTGAGTGGGGAATATGTATACACATAATATTTTCAAACTTTATCAATTATTGATGATTTTTATCTTACAAAAACCCATCAATTCTTAATCTTTATGAGTGCATGCCTTAAAGGGTACATCGATAAAAGGGTGGGTAGACCATTAGTGTTTAATAAGATTGTTGTCTCACTATACGACCACTTAAAATTAATATAAACCTAATCCTATACACTTCCCTAAGCTTTGCCTCCTCCCTTACACACTCCTCCAAGAAATTCATTGCCTTTATCATCCTCTACCTAAACCAATTTTTTTTTTTGAGATTTAATAAAAAAGTCAACCTAGGCCAATCCTCTACTTCAATTATATTTTTCATGTTATGGGAATCTATTGTCCTTAGCTGACCTAGTTTGAGACCTAACTTGCTTTTATGAATTAATGATACATGGTCAATTGTGCCAACTCTATCAGATAAATGTTGACCAAAAGGGCCGCCCACGACATTGGACAGTAGAAAGGCCACCCACAGGTAGCGAATGCCTGATGGCCACCCATAAGTGGCGAAAGTGAACCCCTGCCCATGGTAGAGACTGCAAAATGCCCGCCCATAGTGGCAAACAAAAAACACCTGCCCATGGTGGGAAATAAGAAACCCCTGCCCACGGTGGAGACTAAGAAAGTGCCGCCCACATCGGGAAACAATTAGTGACCACCCACGACAAGAAATAAGAAATGGCTGCCCACACAGTGGGTGGCAAAATGGCCACCCATCACAACAGGCGGCAAAAAAGACCCGCCCAACCGCTAGAGGAGTAGATCAGCACACAAAATGAGGAGAGTGACTGCACGTAAAATGAGGCATCAAGCATGGTCTTGGTAGACTTATGAGGTCACCAACAATGTTTTCTCTCTTCCCAATGAAGGCTAAGGCCACCACTTCCCATATAAATATGCATACTTGGTCATTTATCTGGATCTTCTCCAATTTTGTAAAGAGCACAGCTCTACAAATTCTCCACCTGAATCAATAAAATATAGTTTTTGCCTCCATCTTGGATTAATTTGTTGTGTATGCCATGAATAGTATTTGTGTTTAGTCATTATCTTCCATGCTTTCACAGGTAATGCCAATAGACCAGCTATCTACAAGGCACCAGTTATACAACTGAAAGGAGAAGAGCAATATTTGAGAAGGGCAGAACAGAGTAAGTTGCTTATAAGTGTGCATTCCACAGCACCTTGGTAAACCTCTGTTATGTATTTTCCATTATAGCCTCCCTGTTAGTCTTATCAGCCTAGTTCTTCTGCCAGATGTGTAGAGTATATTTCCATTTCTCTTGATTTTGAGAGTGGATCTGGAAGGTCAACCCTTTATTTTGGTGTATCACCTCTTTTAGAGTAGGCTATTTGTTTTCATTGCATTTTCTTCTCCCTTTTCATTTCCCCCAGTATATCTATATATCTATATTTTGCACTGCCTGAAACAAATAAGATACATCAGAGGGAACTAGCCCATACCTAGAGACTCTCCTCTCTTGCTTCGTCATCCCATAGGCAAGAGAGGGGTTTCCATGTTGTGGGGGAAGGCAGGAACTTGTTTTCCTACCACTGGGTGCAATCTCCAGTGTCAATAGTTTTGGCACACCCGGTGGGACCTCAAGTTTTTAATCATAAAAGTTGCAAGGTTACTCGTTGATCCTGTTACAGCAAAGGAACCACCAATACATCACCATGCACATCAACAGTTTTAGCATGCCCAATGGGACCAGTTTTTTAATGTAGTAAGGTTTCAAGATTGATGCTGGTCCTGTTACAACAAATCAAGTTTCTTCAGCATCTAGTGACTTCGAGTAAATCTGCTGGTTAAGCAGCCTGGTGCCATCAAAAATCATCAATTTTCTTGTATGTATACTTCTTTTACACAAAATCATGGGTCTTGTTTCCCTTCATGTGAGTGTGATCAGACTTCAGATATTTATGGAATCCCCTCAAGCAACTCTCCTAGTTACCCTATAACTATACGGGAGGTGGCATTGGAATTTGAGAGACAGACAATGGAAATTGACAAGTTGAAAGAGTAGTACAGATATCAGTAGGAGCTGATGTATAAAGAGGAGTGCTTGTTTAGGCAAGCACATGCTTTGTAGTCCATGAAGGAAGAAGTGCCAAAATGGAGAAATCCATCTTTTCAAGGTAGCCAGCCTTGCGTGCCCCCTCTTACCCTGAAGAAAACCCCCTCTTTTGCACCAAATCCATTTTATCAAATTGCACTTGCTCACTCCAACTCATCAAATATAGCTGCTCCCAATCCCGTGTGCCTGGCCTTCCAACACCAAATGGCATCAGAGAAACCTCCCATGGAGATCGATCTTTTCAACTCCTTAGATCAAGAATCTTCCTTCAAGAATAATACCACTAGCCAACACGTCCCTCTTTTAGATGCTCCTCCAATGCACCAACAGTGTTTTCCTTGCATTCTTCAGCCTCCCCAAGTTTCCTAGCATAGTGTGCAAATTTTGAGTTGGAGGAAGGAATGCCAAGGACCAACTCAGAGCTTTGAAGAGGATCATGCTAGCCACCTCCAAGAAAGACTCTTCCAAGAAAACGTAGCCAAAAAAATTGAAGACTTAGAGGCTAGGATGAAGCTACTCCTTGAAAGGGAGTTAATTTTTTCAGACCTTGCAGAAGAGCCTTAGGTCCTTGTGGAAAACAACGTTGCTGCCTATTCACAGGAGCAGAATTCTAATTCAGAGATCCTGAATTAGGGGAAGATAGTGGAATCATGGGGCAGCAAAGAGGAAGAAGAAAAGCAAGGTTTTTCTCAAAACCTTGAAGAAGCTGAAGCTGTGCCTACCTATGATGATGCTGGAGACCTCCAAGAAAGGCTTTTTCAAGAAGATGTGGGCAAGAGAATAGTAGATTTAGAATTCAGAGAGAGTTCCCTTAGCCAATGTGTGATGGACGGTTCAGACCAAATAGCATATTCTATGTCTGAACACACCCCACTTACACATTTCCAAGAGAGTTATCAGGCTGCACCTGACATTGATGAAGTGTTGACCAAGTGGAGGGAGGAGAATCATTCGATTCTAGCTCAAGGGCTGCCCCCTATCCCACATGTTTTGTCCACTTCGTCCCTTCTCAAAGAAGAACCTATTTTGTAAGAGGCAGGCGAGGAGCAAAAGATCCAATCTGCAAGTCTTCAAGAGGCTATTATGAGTGACAACAAAGAAGAAATCATCATTGATGCTTCTTGTGAAGACCTTATCAATAGTGGAGAAGATGCAAGCCTTGCGTATATGTAGATGTTCTAGCAATTTGAAGAGGAACAAATGCATGGTAAGCTCTCTTCTCCTTTGTTTGATGAATTTCCTTGCTGTTTTGATGAGGATGACTACATTGAAGAACCTGAGAAAGAGGAAGATCAGGAGAATATTTTTGAAAATCTAGAGAACCTGATTAGCAAAGAGGAAAAGGAGAGGTCTGTCTTCTTAGAGGGATGCCTTGAAGAACTGAGCTTTAAATAGGAAAGTGAGGTCTTGTGGGATGAGCAGTCATTTTGTTAGCCCCTTTTAGACATCACCACATTCACCCTTCTTCAAGAAGGCCAAGTGAAAGTAGAGGACGAGTCTGACAATGTTTTCAGTGAGGCAGAATGAAACAAATTAGACCATGATACATTGCAAAAGAATTGTATAGAATAAGGGGCTTATGGCAATGAGCCAACAGTAATTAATTTCTTGGTGGAGAGCACCAATTTTAAGGACCAGCATTCAATAGGCCTCCAGGAACAATCAAAATACATATATATCGGAGGCATGTTTGAATTTGATCCACCCAGTTTCTAGCCAACTCAGGTGACAGGCAGGAAGAGCGAGTCACCAAATCTCATTTTCTTCCAGCTACTTGCCTGCCACCATAAGTCTCCTCACCAAGAAGGGGACTTAAGAAATTTTCCTTTCGATCCAGGAGGGATGTGAACATACCTGGTTAGCTATATATAATAGTTTGTTTTCAGTTTCTTCTCTTGCTTTCCCTAAGTGCAGTTGCACAGGTAGCATTTTTTAGCCTTCTGTGTTTCCCTTCATTTGTGGGGTAAAGGCTTCATGTTTGATTTTGGGATTATCAAAGCTATTGCTAACTTTCATTATAGCTAGATCTGACTCCGTGCCCAATGGATATGCAAGGCAACTGGGTCCTAAGCATAACAGGCATGCTTACCCTGTGAGTCACCAATTTGTTGACCAAAAGGGCCACCCACGACTGGGACAGCCAAACAGCTGCCCATGGTAGCAAACAATAGAAAGGCCACCCACAAGTGGTGAATGCCTGATGGCCGCCCATAGGTGGTGAACAACGAACCCCCACCCTTGGCAGAGACTACAAAATGCCCGCCCATGGTGGCAAATAGAAAACCCCTACCCATGGCAGGAAATAAGAAACCCCCGCCCACGACGAAGAATAAGAAAGCGCTATCCACATCAAGAAACAAGTAGCGACCACCCATGGTGGGAAATAAGAAATGGCTGCCCACACAGTGGGTGGCAAAATGGCTACCCATCACAGCAGGTGGCAAAAAAGACCCACCCAGCCGCTAGAGGAGTAGATTGGTACGCAAAATGAGGAGAGTGACTGCATGCAAAACAAGGCATCAAGCATGGTCTTAGCAGACTTATGAGGTCACCAACAGTGTTTTCACTCTTCCTAATGAAGGCTAAGGCTACCACTTCCCATATAAATACGTATACTTGGTCATTTATCTGGATCTTCTCTAATTTTGTAAAGAGCACAGCTCTGCAAATTCTCCACCTGAATCAATAAAATATAGTTTTTGCCTCCATCTTGGATTGATTTGCTATGTATGCCATGAGTAGTATTTGTGTTTAGTCATTATCTTCCATGCTTTCATAGGTAATGCCAACAGACCAGCTATCTACAAGGCGTTGGTTTTGCAGTTGAAAGGAGAAGAGCAATATTTGAGAAGGGCAGAACAGAGTAAGTTGCTTATAAGTGTGCATTCCACAGCACCTTGGTAAACCTCTATTATGTATTTTCCATTATAGCCTCCCTGTTAGTCTTAGTAGCCTGGTTCTTCTGCCAGATGTGTAGAGTATATTTGCATTTCTCTTGATTCTGAGAGTGGATCTGGAAGGTCAACCCTTTATTTTGGTGTATCACCTCTTTTAGAGTAGGCTGTTTATTTTCATTGCATTTTCTTCTCCCTTTTCATTCCCCCCCAGTATATCTATATATCTATATTTTGCACTACCTGAAACAAAAAAGATACATCAGAGGGAACTAGCCCATACCTAGAGACTCTCCTCTCCTGCTTCGCTGTCCCACAGGCGAGAGAGGGGTTTCCATGTTGTGGGGAGAAGGTAGGAACTTGTTTTCCTGCCACTGGGTGCAATCTCCAGTGTCAACAATAAACTTTAAGAAAGGTTTACGGTTAGATTCAAATATATATACACATTATTTTCACCATTTATTAGAGAGAGACAAGAGTTAGTTATTAATTTATGATTTTTAATAATCTGTTCTTCCACCATGATACTTGAGGAGTTATTTTCTTAGGGTCTACACTTGGAGTGAATAACTTTATCTCCTAAAAGCTTGAGATTCTCTAGGAGGTCCTTGGCTAGATTATAGTCCATTTTTTATCCTTATTTTCTTTAAAAATACACAAAAATCTATTTTAAAACACCATTGTACAAGGGAGAGATTGAGTCTCGATGGGTTCATCTTCAAGGTAAGTATATCTAACTTTACTTCTTTATTTTAATAGATAGAAGTAACATAAGTAAAGGATTTTTAATATATTTCTCTCTCCTTAAATTAGCGTTATATTTATACATAGATTAATAAAAATTATTCTATGAATGTTTACTTTCATGTTTATTACCCCCACTTTATGCCACAAGATTTGGTGAGTACTAGATTAGATTTTGATTTACATTGTATTTAATTAGTGAATATAAAAATCATAGGACCTAGCTAAGGTTATTGAATGATATTACTTGACTAGAGGCTTTGGAACCCTATCTAGTGATATTATTGTGGTAAGAAACCCCATGGTAAGGTCTAGTTGATCCATATTGGTCATGACCCTAATTGTATAAATATACCAACAAGTGAAAGTATAAGCATGGTTTATCTTCTCTGAGTTAGGATTGATTTGTAGATTAGCTACATTTTCACTTGTATACACATCACATAGATTCCTTAATTATATATATTAAAATCAAGTGTTCAAAGTTTAAGGCATCCCATATGTGTACCCTCTTCAAGAAATGGTCACTCCTCCTCCTCCCCCACCACCACTGTAGTTGGTTTTGGCACATATTCAAGAGCATCATAAAAATATAATCAAGGCATCCAATCCAAAGAACATCAAAAATAAAATTAGTTCACCCATTTAAGAACATAGTATATAATCAGTTGTTGTACACACACACACACACACACACACACATGTATATATATATATGTATATATATATATACATACATACATACATATATATATATATATATACATATACATATATATATGTATATATATATATATACATACATATATATATATATGTATATACATATATATATCTATATATGTATATATATATGTATATATATATATATGTATATATATATATATATATATATATATATATATATATATATATATATATATATATATATATATATATATATATATATATATATATATATATATATATATATATATATATATGTATACACACACACACACACACACACACACACACACACACACACACACACACACACACACACACACACACACACACACACACACACACAATCAATTAAAGTGAAAAAGGCACACTTACCCCCTAAAAAAGGTTATTCTCAAAGGGTTAGTCAAGGTTAAAAATATTCTAAATCAACTCTTAATATAATTCTACATGTTCCACAATGTTCAAACCTAATTTTACAACAAAGTCCACCAAGAAGTATAGTTTATATAATTATAGATAAGGAAACAAAATGAATAATCAATGATTCATGATTGCTATCATATATAACTTGATGATTTTTCAAATTTAGATACATCTATATCTAACATTTCACCCATGAAAAATTAGGATTCTACTCTTTCATTTAAGCACATACTATGATCCTTCGATTGATGGAATCATATATTAATTTCACTTCCATATATATCAGAAGTAAAAAAATAAACTATTGAAAAAATATAAAAACATTCAATTTATTTTCAAAAATAAAAAATAATTACATGAGCATGACATGAGATGTTAGTTTATTTATCATAAGTATTGGTAGGTAGCATATTATTTACCATAAACATGCATTTCAAAAAGCATTTTAGTGTGATGTAATACATATATTACATATGCATTTTTAAATGTTGGAATTACCTTGTACCTTATGGCCATGCCTATGTTGGAGGCATCTTTATTTTATAGGTTTCACTATCACAAGTTATATCTATCTATGGACTCAAATGCAATGTTGAACTCCATATCTTACTAGTGGCTTGCTAAATAATTCATATTTTGCATTATGATATTAGACATGCTACTTTCATAACAATATGATATTGATACATATGAATGGAATAGGCTAGTTTCACTTGTTATATGATCATTTGATGTTGTTTACTTTTTTACATAATAGGCTTAACATATATTGCTTTTTGTGTGTAGATATTGGTCCTTGTGTGAAAATTTCTTGACCATCTCTATGATATAATTTTTCATTATGTGAAACATTTGAAAATTTTAGTTACTTATGAACCTTAGCCTTATGTGTGTGAAATATTTTCTTATTAAACATTTTAACATGTCCCTTTTATGTAGCCCCTTGGGCTTATTATATGACATTACATGGAATTATTATTGTTGTGATTATGTGTTTGATTATATTGATTAATGGTGACATGCCTAGGGCATAATATACTTCAAATATTCTTAAATTAATGTGTGTTTAATTTCTAAATCTATTTATACATGCACACTTTGTATGCCTTGCATTCAATATGTTACATATATGACTCAATGGACATTAAATTTTTTATGATGACATACTCTCTAACATGTTGACATAATATGACATGAGAATATATTTATCATGGTACAATTAGATAGTATTTTGATATGAGTTACTTATAGGTTGTATAACTCATCTCAAAAGTGGCACATCATAGTGGTATTGTCTTAGAGACTCACTTCTATGTGAACAACTTTGGGACAAAATACAAGTTTAAAAATACAAAGTACAAGTTTGAATGATTCAAGCTAAGGAAAAATAATATTTTATATGTCAATTAAGTTCTTTAAAATATTCAAATTTAGTTAGACATAAATAACATGACAAATATTAGTATCTCAGTATAAATTATGTTGGCATATGACATGCATATGCACTCACTTTTGAAGGATTGAATGCATATGCATGGGCATGTGAAAAACAATTAAAAAATAAAAGTTACAAGTTGAAAATATCATTACAATAAAAAAAATAGATACATAACATTATACATAATTGGAAAATATTCAAAGGGTTCATGATACTTTTGATCAAGATATTCAAAGATGTAAAAATTCAAAGTTCTAAATTTTCAAGTTTCAAAGTTTAAAGATAAAAATATGGAAATCAAAAGGAAAAATATTCATTTCAAATAAAATTATATGATCAATTTGGTCATTATGGTGGCATGGATAGAATTTATTTCATTTTAGTCATGCATGTCTAGAATCTAGATCCATATACAATGGTGTTATTTAAATCTATGTGGGTAATATACAATGGTGTGATAAAACTATCTCCAACTCTAAAACTGGTTCCTTGACCTTTCTAGATAGGTTTGACCTAGGTAGAGAGGTGCATAATATACTAATATACATTTAGTTTGATCATGTTCTAAACTAAATAATAACTAATTTTTAAGTTTTAAATTAATATTTTAGGTCTTCTAGTATGTTTCACATGGTAAAATAAATGAAATTGTCCAAATATTCACCTATAAATACATATAAAGAGTATTCAATTAAGGTATTTACTATTCTCTTAACACAAAGTTTATGCTTTTGCACATTGAGAAAATCTTTCCTATTCTACCAATTTTTTTAAATATTCATAAGGAGAAGTCATAAGCCAAGTTAAGATCCCTCTAAATCAAGTCAAGATATACCATTTTCAATATCAAATCCATAATTTAGTTACATACATATAATCAAAGGAATACATATTTCACATTCACTCTATGTGGGAGAACTACATGGACTTGATTTCCCTCATTGGAGTATTAGATATCTAGGCAATGATAAATCATCAAGGGTGTGATTGAGGTCATATCAGCCCATTACACTCCTTTTTATTATAGGTTTTCAAGATATTAAAGTAACCTAAATGTTTCAAAGACACGAGAATACATAAAATTATTTTTGTATGTCCAAAATCTAAGTGTGATATCTTATATTTATCCTCATCCATAAATGAAATAGGCATAACACTTAGTTTAGACACATAGTCACCCTAGAAAAGTCTATGGTAAAAAAATAGATCATGTTGAACCATTGTGTGTCTTTTTTGCTCCTATCATATTGGCCACAATCTTGGATCCTTACACAAAAGATTGAGAAAATCTATGTATGGAGTAATGAAATCATAGATAAATTGAAAAGGAGGAAGAAACTTGTATTCAAACAAAAATATTGAAAAATATGACCTATTTGCATAAAATAACATTAACCTATCTTACCTTCCAAAAAGGAAAAGTGGGGTACATATAGAGAAAATTATGGCAACATGAGGAAGCCTATAATTTTCTTAACTAGATAATTACATTAAAATATAATTAGCCTATGTGAACATTCTTATAACTAAGCTAAGGAAGCTTAAATGACATATAAATACCATAAGGTCATGTAAGAAAAAACCAATGGGAAAATGTACTACACCTACGTCCCCCTTAAGCATAGCTTAGGTGAGATGAGAATTGGGTCCTAACATTGAAAGCTTGATGAGGTACCAAGTACATAGTGAAGAACTTCCATAGGAGGAAGAAGAAGTTGGAGTATCCCTAACCCTAATGAGAGATTATAGATGAACAAACTTACTCTTTGTGAAGGGATTGGTAATTTTTTTAATGTACTCCAATGTTGGAAAGTTTCAAATATCAGTGACTTACTCATTGATAAGCTCCCTAATGAAGTGCATGTGAATCTCTATGTATTTTGTCCTTTGATGGAGAAATAGATTCTTACGAATATAGATAGTGATTTGGTTATCACAATAGATTATTATTGGCTTATGAAACTAGAGACCAAACTCATTAAGAATCCCCTAAAGTCAAATTGCCTCTGTGGTGGCATTGACAACCCCTCTATATTTTGCATCTATAGATGATAAAGCAACTTCATGATAAATTTTGATTAATAAACTTATTAGACCTAAACCAGGTGAAAAATGATAGCCTAAAGTGGACTTTAAACTTTAATTATCTCTATCCCAATATGAATCTATGTATATGATCAAATCAACCTTTGTTCTTATTTTGTAGTGTATCCCATAGTTATACAAAACCTAAATGTAGTGCAAAATCTACTTAGATACTTTCCAATGTAATTCATATGGCTCATGCATAAATAGAGAGACCATGCCAATTTCATATGGTATGTTAGTTCTAGTGTGTCTGAGATAGCAAAGACTACCCACAAGTTACTAATATGTAGTTGCATCAACTAATGGTGTAGGATAATTATCCTCAAGATTCACACTAGAAAATAAGGGAGTAGGATTTCGCTTACAATCAACCATATTAAACCTCATAATAAAATCAAGAGAATACTTGGATTGTGATAAAGTTATCTGATAATCTCATTGAATGATTTTAATCTTGAGAAATTAATGAAGCAATCCCATGTCTGTCATTGAAAATTTGTCTAAAAGTGTAGTTTTCATTATTGAGATGGATGATTGTGAGCTCCCTCTAATTAGAAACTCATCCACATAGAAAACTAGGGTAAAAAAAGAATCATCCTACTACAAGATGTAGACATTTGAATTTTAGTGGTATCTAGTGAACTCAATTATGAGGAGAAAGGAGTCCATCCTAGAATACCATCCCTGAGGGACCTATTTGAGTCTGTAGATAGATTTATTGAGTCTATAGACCAAGGAGGAATATTCCAAAAACCCTTGTGGTTGATCCATGTAGATCTATTTTTTAAGATCACCATGTAGAAAAGGACTCTTGATATCCATTTGGTGAACATCCCACTGATGTGTGGCTGTGATGGATAGAGTGAGTCTGATAGATGTCATCTTAGCTATAGGAGTAAATATCTTGGTTTAGTCTATACTAAACACATGATAAAACCCATTTATAACTAGATGATCTTTTTAATTATCAACAAACACATCTACACCATACTTAGTCCAAAAAACCCATTTGTAATGGACCAATTTTTTTCCTTTAGGTAGAGGGACCAAGTCCAATGCTTTGTTCCTAACTAGGGAACTATACTCCTCCTGCATAGTATAATACCATTCTATAATTATAGATTCCTCATGAAAGGTTTGTGGATTTTATGCAATGTCCAAGTAGGCATGTCAAGTCCCCTAAAATTTTGAAAATTATTTCCTTATATCTCATGGATTTCCAACCCATTTCCCAACACTTTGAAGTGTCTATTTAGCCCAAGTGAGACTAGAATTGTATGAGACTAGAGAATCAGGAGTTGATGTTATCATCATTTGAAGTGTGAGTGTGAGATGGAGGAGGAGAATACTTGTCACTACAATCATCATTTGAAATTTAATAATAAGAAGAGTCATCCTAATCATCAAGAGGATTTTGAGGTGGATCCAAATCACTATCTGAGGTGGAATAAATGTCTAGTGAGACTTTTGAAGAGTTTGGAGTGCTAGTAGTGAGTTCAAGTGGGCCCTCATAAAAAATGACATTACTTTCTATTAAAAACTCATGAGTTTTAGGATGTAGGATCTTGTATCCCTTAGTACCCTCTATATGCCACATAAAGATACAAGACTAACTCTAAGGGTCCATTACCTTGTATTTCTTCTTGGGAATACTGATCTTTACTGGAGATCTAAACACTTGAAAGTGATCCACTATGAGCTTGTGACCATCCCAAGATTTAAAAAGAGTGATTATATTCAAGGCTTTCTATAAAAAATAGTTTTAGATGTAGCATGTATAGTTGACTTCTTCAACCCAAAATTGAGGAACAAGGGACTTTGATTGAAGCATGCAATTGACCATTTCCTTCAAGGTATAGTTATTATGTTTGACCACACCATTTTGACTGAGGACAATATGGAATTGTGTGTTATATCTAAATCCCCTATGATATGCAAAACTACTCAAACTTATTATTGAAATACTCCCCACCATTATCAGTCCTTAATATTTTGATGGAATAATCTAACTGCTTCTCAATAAGTTCCTTGAAGTCTTGAAGTAATCAAAGACCTCATACTTAATTTTGAGAAAAAACACCTAGGTGTACCTCAAAAATTCATTGATGAATGTGAGCATGTATTTAGTCCTATTGAATGAAGGTTTTAAAAATAGACCTATTATGTCACTCTAGACAATTTTTAGCTTTTATTTGGCTCTCTTTGCTTTGCCCTTGTCATATTTATCTTTTGGATGATTACAAAGAATATAACCATTACATAGGCCATCCAAGAATTTGATTTTAGGTAACCCTAAAACCATGTCCTGATGACTGAGTTACTTTAGGTAATAGTAGTTTAAATGGCTAAACCATTCATGCCATAGTTTTCTCACTACATCTACCGAGAGTAAGAAATATAGCTAAGGGATGATCTAGGGAAAATTATGAGAAGGTATACAACCTAGACTAATGATTGGCCTTCCCCTAAACCACTACAGTGTCAATGTGTAGCTCCTTGATAACCACTAAATTAGGTGTGAACTTAACTCACTTCTTTACACTTATGTGAGTGATTTGGTACACCGACATAAGATTGTGGATAGTGAAGGAACACATAAAACATCATTGAATGTCCTGTCACTTACTTCAACTGATCCTTTATCTACTAATTTCTATTGAAGTGTTATCACCCATGAAAATTTAAGGCATAAAACTTGGCTCTATTTTTGAAAATAGATCCTCTAAAAGAGGCCATGTGATAGGAAGAACTTGAGTTAATAACCCAAGTCAAAGGCTAATAAGCTACTATAATAAGTTCATTTCCCTTGTTTTTACCATTTTTATTATATTTAGCCTTTGTATAATCTTGTGTAGTTGTGTTTTGAGTTGAGGATTTAGGAAAACTAATGTTATTCTTTTCAAGCATCTTAGTCAAGGTGTCAATCTTCTTTTTCATGCATTGAGATTCATCATGCCCAAGTTTTTTATAAAATTTGCATTTGAGTTTATCCTTCTTAGGTTTCTCACTTGAGGACTCATTTAATGATACCTTTGACTTAACATCTAATTTTATTATTCTTCTTGTGCTCATGATCTAGTTTATATTGTTTTTTTTTCATGTTTACCACTGCTAAAAGTCTTCTTCTTATCCTAATTGATAATCAGGGCATGTGATTTTTTAGACTTTAGTGCACCCATTTAAACTATCTTATCTTTCTCTCGATTCAGATTGGAAACAAACTCATTAAATAATAGAATTTTCCAAGTAGATCCAAGTACACATTTGGTAGCATGAAATGTAGAGATGAAAACTAAATAGTCATGACCTAGTTTTGTAAGAATGGATAGAATCATTTGGTCATATGTTTTCTCAATTCCACATTATTTCAAATATAGTCTCAATGATTTAAATTTGGTAAAAAAGTCTTGTAAGGTGTCATAGTCACCTAGGATCAATGTGATGATCTCATTCTCTAGTTCATGACCCCTCATGATGTCGTGCACATTAAAAAGCTTATCTATGATGGTCTAGACTTTGTTGGGAGTTTTTTGAAGATTCAACATGAAATAGGAGGTTGGGAGACATTGACAGGCATAAGAACCCATAGGCCTTATCACATATATTTTACCACTTAACATTTTTTGCATTTGTAGATGACATGGTTTCTTCACCCATAGTGATCTAATAGAGTCCTTTAACTTTGAAGGCAAGCTACATTTTAGACTTTCAGTCAAGATAGTTAAATGGTGTGAGTGCTTCAATGTTTAGATCTATTGGTGCATATTAGATTGAGATAATTTACAAAATTGAGATGAAAGCAAGGAACAGATTACACATAGTATAAGTACCCCCTTATACTATTAATTATACCCACCTTAAGTTACAATGTAACACACACTCAATATTATATGTCAAGCACCAATGAGAATGCATCTATGATTAATTAGTGTGAGAGAGTATGAGAGGGATGTCAGAAATAGTTGATAATGCATCCAAGAAAGATAAAGTGAGTTTTAAGCCATTATACCATGAAGAAAATGGATGTTACAAAGGGCCTAAAATAATATCACCAATGTATAGAGCTTGAGAAAATATTCATTTTATAAAAAAACACCCAAAATAGAGCTACAGATTAAAAGTTATGGAACTTACAAGTTATTACTTCTACACATTCCTAGACCCTTTCCAAAAATAAAAAAACTTTTTTCCAAACTTGTGATTTTTTATCAAAAAAAATAGAAATGGCAAAAAACTAAAGTAGAGGTACCTCACAAACCTGAGTAAGGAAGTAATGACCCTTTGAAAGTCCAGGTCTATCTTGGAAGATTAATTCAAAGTTTTGAGACTAGTTTGCTACCTGAGTAAGGTAATAATAACCCTTCAAAATTTTGGTTCAATTTCTGAAGAGTAATTTGGACTTTTGAGACTGCTTTGCTTCCAACTTCGAGTAATAATGGCCCTTTGAAAACATGAGTAAGCTAGTAATGACCCTTCTAAAACTTGAGTTGGTCTAAAATAGAGTAAACCAAGTTTTCAGACTTGCTTTACTTAACTTCACAACTTTGCAAGTAAAGCAACTCCACAAATTTGAGTTGGTCTGTAGTTGAGTAAATCGGGTTTTCAGACCTGCTTTAATTAACTTCATGGATATAAAAGTAAAGGAACTCCACAAGTCTAATTTGGTCTACAAGCAAGTAAGTGGATTTATCAAACAACTCAACTTAGAAAAGTGAAGTTACTCACTGCTAAAAGTCTGACCCTTTTATAACTAACCTACGAAAGATTAACTGACATAGAATGGCCATAAGGCCATATAGGCAAAACCTAATGGGAAAAATCACCACACCAATAGCTCCTATCCTAAAACATATTTTTCTTCTACTTCCATTATGTAATTTATAGATTAATACTTTCTCTATCTTTTCCTCTGTGCTATATGTCATAGTCAACTAGGACAAATCCACAATCAACATAATAGAGTGCAATATGATTCTATCCACTTATATAAGACCTATATAGATTTTGTTTTTGTTCCTAATTCTGATATTGAACATATACAATCATCTCTTTTTTGTATTTAAACATTGAAACAATCAGAATAGTCAACAAGGATCAATGTGTGAGTTATTTATATTTATTCTTAGTTCTTTCTAAAAATAACAACTTTATATATTTATTAATTTTTCAAATTTAGATTAATTAAACATTTATATATCTTTAGCATTATGATAATTCTATTTTTACACCTATAGTCAGTGGTGATTAAAATAGTGTTTTATAACAAATAGGAGAAAACAAGTAGTAATTGTCATTTATTAGGACTATGCAATTTCAAAAAATTAAATGAGAGGTATGCAATATGGATCATGATGATTGAAAAAATAAGAATTGTATAAGCTCAACAAGCTCAACACATAATGCCACACATTATCATAGAATATCGCACATAAGGCCAATCTACCACATAAAATGGACATAAATATGTCATTAATAATGAAAGACAAGGAGCCATAAATAAGGGGCATAAATTCTTTTGAAAACATGGTAAAGTATCCAAAAACAAGGGGCACAAATGCCACAAAAAAAAAGGATAAGGATCTAAAAACAAGGATCATAAATTCCATAAAAAAGGTGAAGGATCCACAAATAATGCCAAGGGGCCACACATAATAAACATAAATAAATAGCCTATCATGCAAAGTAACAACATGATGAATTTTAAAAGAAGTGAAAATAAGTCTCCACTATCCACATGTATCAATATCATAGCATAATAAATAACATATCCATGTATCAATGTGTAATAAATGAGCAACCAGACAAACATGTGTAATAAATATATGTATCTCAACATGATAAAGAGATCATAGAAAGATATAACATGTGAAATGTAACATGTGTAAGAAGATTCCCTATCATTGGTATGACTCTTAGGTATAAGAATGGTCCAATATTTACATGTCTATGTATGATTTGTATGTCCTACATCACACTCATATACGTTGTGAAATGCATGTGTATATGAAAATGTTTGAAGTGCTTTTAAAGTTTTATAATATAATATCCAAGAAATTAAATCTATTTTAAAGGAATGATAATATTCAAATTTACACTAAAATATAGTCAATAATATATATTTAACTAGTTTAACATGTGCAATAAATGCAATAAATACTAAACAACTAAGGGATCAAGAAGTGTGTCTTAATTATTATTTAGTTTTGGATTGTAGTAGTGGTAAGGAGTCATCACAAAACTATGTTGGAGATCGAAACTTTGTTTGTTATGTATTCTAACTATTTTTACCTTTAGGATAATTTCATCAATTTAGGATAATAATGTTGATGCTTATGTATGTATCTAATACTAGTTTCTATTGAGATATTTACATAAGAGAGACCTCAAATTTGGACCAGCTCTGTGCTACCCCCTATGTAATCATTCTATACCTCAACTTATGCTCACCCATGTTATAGATGTAGATAATAAAAAACCCTATTACCTTTAGGTAACCTCTTATAACCTAGTGAAAAAGGGGTTAGTAATGTGAGTTGAGCTATCCCTAAAAGCTATGAGTACATAGCCAATACTACTATGAATTCCTCAAACTCACATGTAGTTATCCCTCCTATGCATGTGTATATAATTTTAATAGTATGAATATATTATATTTCTCATAGTAACCCTTTGTATAAGTGATGTAATAGTATATTTAACCCTTTGAGTGCTTTAGATATTTAAAATAGTGCTATAGTGCAATTTGATAGCTTGTAATAGATAGTAATTTCTTATTATAGAGTTTCCTTATCAAAACCAAAGGTGTATTAAATAGACAATAGCCTTTGTATATATAGTAACATTTTTAATTTGAATTATAACCTAATAAAATGTGAAAATCTGACCATAGGATAGATAAAGAGGGATAAAAAAATGATCACAAAGTAAAAGATATATAAAGAGATAAAAACATAAATATGGGCAGTTACATCAAGGCTAGACACTAACATTAATGCTAGTGTTCAAGACATATGTAAGTGTCTAGAGGATAAAACATATAGAAAATAAGAAAAATAGGTAGGGGTTTTTGGTAGACACTAGATCAGGATAAACAAACATAACATACATGCCCAAGGGGAAGGTAAATCAAGTGAAATAAGATGGAACTAAAGAGGTCCATGAGAGACCATATCACTAGATGTCTAATTATTAGTGAAAATGTATATACATATAATAAGACTAGAAATATGTGTACTTATAGCAAAATGTGTGTCTACATTTGTCCCTTTTAATCTAGTAATGAAAGAAAAATAGGAATTACTAGTTTAAAGGAAAAGAAAATGCATACTGTGGTGTGGAAAACACACCTCATATTTGCTCAAGTGATTCCTTTAATATTTAATCCTTTTAAAATTAATTTCAACTAAGGATATGAAAAAAAAGGTAAATAAATGTATATAATATATATCTAATAAATACTAAAAATGATCATAAAGAAAGATCATGGATAAAGTACACCTATGTATGTGTCACATAATAACTAGGTCTAGAGTGATAAAAACTAGAGAAGTAGATAGGAGACTTGTAACCTCATACATACTATAAATTGGAATATGAGTGAGTATACAAGTGGTAAAAGTGTGTTTCAACATGGTGGTGTTGTACTTGGAGTAAGGAGAGTTGGTAGGTGATCATTCCTCCAACCCAAAATAGGAAGAGCAATGCTTCAGTCATCAATATATATATATATATATATATATATATATATATATATACATATATATATATATATACATACATATATATATATATATATACATACATATATATATATATACATACATATATATATATATATATATATATATACATATATATATATATATATATATATATATATATATATATATATATATATATGCATAAATAAGTATATGGTGAGTGATGTAATAAAAAATTCCCAAAAAATTGATGAGATTGGATGATTTAATCCCTCCATTAAAACCAAAAATAAAAACCCATAGTTATAGACAAGTAAGGCTCAATACAGTCTATAAATGCTTAATCGGGGTATCAATACATTAGGGTATCAGTATATAGAAGTTTTAGAATTTTGAAATTGATTTGTATTTTTAAATATTAGGCACATGTTTCATAACATATTCACCTTGGATATTCCTCATACTAAAATTGTGTATAATAAATGGTACCAATGTATAATATTTTTCCATAATTGTGAGTCTGGATCATATATTGTGTATGTTTTGCTAATTTAGAAACTTGTATAAGTATGGAGAACATGCTTCCAAAGCATGCCCCCAATATGTATAAATGATTTTTAAACTAGACTATTGATGGGAGGACATGTTTTTCAAAACATTCCCCCACTATAAACTGGAGATGTTGAATTTTAAACAGGTGTGGATAACATGCTTCCCAAGCATGTCCCCATTGAATTTAAGAACTATGAATGTGTGGAATCCATGCCTATATGACATTCCCTCATTAAATATAAGAATTATGATTGTGTGGAATCCATTCCCATATGACATGCCCCCAGTGAATCTAAAATCTAATATAAGTACCACATCTTGAATGAATGTGTATAACATGATTCTAAAACATGCCCTCACTATAATCTAAGAAATGTTCCAAGTTTGTTTTGTTTGTGTAGAACATGTTTATAAAAATTCCCCTATTGAGATACCCTCATTTTTGGAGGAGATAATATAGTGCCTTTTTGTGGTCTAATCATAAAATGAATAACAAAGAATTTTTTTGATAACATTTGACTTGGTAATATTCTAGTAATGTTGAGGGCAAAAATTTGTAGCATTATTTTTTGTAGTATCTAGAATGTAGCAATATATCTATGTTACACTTTTGTTTAGTGATTTTTGGAAATTTTTAAAAAAATTCAAAGTTTGTATAATATAAAAGGACTCATTATCTAGATCCCAAAGCAAATTATGATTTTGAATTTGGATAACCAGGGCTCAAGATATGGTCATTTGAAGTTGTGATAGAGTGGTATATTAAGTAGGTTGTAATAGAATTTTGAAATCATTTGAATTTTGATTTTTTTTTTTAAATTTTGAGATATGAGTCTATAGGAGAATAATTCCTTATATAATATATCCTCATCCTTTATGATTTGATTTTATTTAGAGTTCCCTAGCCAGTTACAATTGTTTTGAGCTGGTAAGTAACTTTATGATAATTTATTGGTATTTTTAATTTTTTAAAAGTTACATTTTAATTAATTTTTTGGGATCTTTTATGGGATGTAGTTGCATAGATGTCCTATATTTTATCATTAGGATGATGATATACCTATCCACTATCAGATGATATAATTTGGCATTTTTATCCAACATGGATGTTAGCATACAATGTTTCTATCTTGAATGGATGATAGCATTCAATACTAATGTCTTTGTATTTTGTGTTTAATTTATCAATATTTATAGATTTTTATAACAAAATCTGATCACTAACAATTTTTTTTGCTTTATTTTTTGTAAAATGATGTGCATATTTCAGAGTTTTGGCATGGTTGACATTATTCGACATCAGTAGAGCTAGGTCTAGATGTAATTGACTAGGTTGTTATTGATAATGAAAGATTGGGGCATGTGGCCCACTTGGGATAGATCTTGTATGAAATAAACCTCCTCATATTGATAATAGAGAGGTATAATATAGATAAATGTATATTTTGGCTTATTATTTGTGAGATGGTAATCACCTTGAAGGATGTATATCAGATTTTTCAACTACTAATTAAGGGTGAGAGAGTGCAAGTTTCCCTTGATTATAGTCACAATTATATTCAATGGTCCCATGTATATTTTACTAATTATAAGACTCCTAATATGGAGCCGAGTAGTATGGTTCAATTTGATGACATTATTAAAGGTGATGTTCTATGATTGTGGAAGTTTATTTATATTACTAACATCATTTGTAGCTATGGAGGGTGGGACTATTGGTAAATCTAATCTATGTACTAGATAGTTCATCATATTAAGTTGGATAAGACCAACTATTATTGTGATCACACTATACTAGGCCACTTTTATAGGTATCTCTATATATTTACACTAGAGAGTGATGGTGGTGGTATTGGAGTAATGACTCTATTGCATGTTTGGCCATATGAGCATATCATAGTAGTACGACCAGTTGGTGGTATTCTCTCTAGATGGGCTCATCCATAGGTGTTTAATAAATGGTGGGTATTACCACATGGTATAATTCATACCATGATAGATTAATAGACTAAACTAAACAAGCTATCTCTTGATCATATTATGTTGCATCCTTATAGGACTTTTATTATGTAGCCTAATGATGGCCATGAGTTACATAGAGTTTATGTATCAAGCTAATTGATTAGTTTCCTAATGTGTATGAGTTATTTCAACATGATCAAGTGTTATGGTAGTTTGGGATTGAGTAGGAGGTGCGCTCAACATCATATCCATGGCATCATATAATATAAAATGGTCATAGGCCGCATAATAGGCCAACACCACTATTGTATATCTAGCCCCATGCCTAGGTAATGAGCAAGATCCCATGGTTCCCATGGTAGAAAGAGATGATGCAAGGTGTACTAATGGGTATGTGTATTGGTAGGTTAGATATTGATGGTATTTTTTATTTCCTATTATATTTTTAACTTTAATTTCTATTCTTGTAGCATAGGGTGGTGGCAGAGAGATAGGTGGTGATAGAGGAGATGATTATCTTACAAGACTAACAATGGTTGATGAGTTATCCATTAGAGCCACATTTGAGTACCATAGTTTTTAATTTTTCATTTAATTTGGTTATAAAACTATTTGGTTTTTACATGTCTCTAACTTTTGTATTATCTCAAATATGTGTAGGTAACCATGAGTGGTTGACCATGGTAGATGAGGGGATTTAGGCCCTTACCTATAGTGTGCTATGGATGTAGTTAGAGACAAATTTATTCAAAGATTGTTTGATATTATTGATAAAAATGTAACATTATCTAATATTGTTATGAGATTTATGGTAACATACCATACTATAATCATAGAGCATACATAGTTACGTGTAGATCTAGATAGACATGACATCCCATAATGTAGTTCCACTAAGATTATGACAAACACTCATTAAGTGATATGATGCTTTAGATGATATCACAAGGAGATAGTGTGGTGTTTAGGTGATTTCATGGAGAGAGTACACATGTTATCATGTGCATGGGGCCCATAATTTGATCTTGGTGAATCTACCTCTAGAGGTGTTGGGTTTATGGATATTGATAGTGATGAGGATTATAACCTAAGGGATATGACCCCAAATTATGATTCATATGCATATTTGTAAAAACATTATATCAAATTTATATATATGACATTGTTTACATGAATTTTATTTGATGTTGAATATATTTGCATTGTTTTATTTTTTGTTGGTCATTATATGGTTTGTTAATTCATTTTAATTTAATGGTGTATGTTATGGATATGATAAAAGATATACAAAATATTTCAAATTAATGAAATTATTATATGATTTGAATCAAAATTTTCTCATCATATGTAATGGAACCCTATAGGAAACAAGATTATTTTATTATAATGATCATGTAGTAAATTAACTACCAAATTTGCTTATATAGTCAACTTTAATATAATTTTAGGCATAACCAATTAATATATAGGTACCTAATTAGGAACCCAAATATACTATGTAGGTATACCCCTCCACACATGACTATATCAAATACTTGATCAACCAATTGTTCTTTTGTAGGATCAATGTGAGAGTGATCAATCTTGGTAGAGATGACACTAAGAGGACTTCTACTAGTGGATATCTTTTGTGAAGTTTGATGGACCATGTTTTCCTTAGAAGGATCAACATGGGATGGTTAAAACGTATTAGATGAGCCTCTAGGAGAAATATGTGAATGAGTTTTGGATGCATCTCTTTAAAATGCAATTATTCCCTAATATATTAACTATGCAAGCTTTTTATCAAGAGTAAAACACTCATTGTCTTGATGACCATTAATAATATGATAAGTGTAAAAGTGGTGTCCTCTTGCATTTAAAAATATATGAGGTGGGTAATGTTAATTATGAGGGATTTTTATCAATCATTTATTCAACAAAGTTTTTAATATATCATGTAGTCTATCTTGGTACCAATCAAACTAAAGAGGTTGGTGTCTTGTGGTGTTATTTTGTCTAATTATGGGGGGTACTATAAAAACATGTTCCTTTCCTTTGTTTAATACTTTAACTATTGTGTTTTGGTAGGTACCGATGGTTCTAAAGAATATTTTTTAAGTGGTTCATTATTCTTCATAATGTGTTTATGTCCACTTGAAACATGATTCTTAGCATGCTTAATTTGTGATGGGAAAATAGGTAGCTAATTTTGTGTATTCATTAAAGCACATTCATATTTATGCACATATAAATATAAGGTCTCAAATGAAGAAAAGGTTTTGTGTAATACTCTCTAACTAAGTGGATAAAATAGCCCTAATAAATATAAATTTTACATCCAAATATGAAGGTGTATAGTTTAAGGAATATAAAGCATCCTTAAATAGCATATCATAGTCTTGTATAGACTCATTCTCATTTTGGGTCAATGTTTTCAAATGTTCCAATGGTAACTTAGGTGAGGTAAACTTGTGAAAATGTGATAAGAATATATCCTCAATATTCTTTAAATTTGATAAGGAACCATTTGGAAGGTTGTAAAACCAAATAAGGGCCGCTTTTGTTAAACTATGATGGAAAGATTTTGATAGTAAGATTTCATTTTGGGCCCATTATCCAAATGAGTGTATAGATTATTATAAATTAATAGTATTATCCCCTTAAATATCAAAGAAGGAGAAATTAGGCATGATAAAATTTTGAGGATAAGGATATTAAATATATCTCAAGCAATAATTTGTTCTGGTAATGTATTCTCCTCAAAAAAGAGCTTCATAAGAAGAAAATTCTAACTTAAGAGTATTAAATTAATGTTTTAAATCTCCCATGGTGGTCATAATAGATAACATATCATAAGGAGAGGTTAAATATTTTACTAGAGGTTGTAAAATACCACTCACATAAAATATAGGAATGGTAGGATCATTATCACTATTAATAGGAGAATCATCTCATGGATTTGAAACATTTGGTAAAGGAGTACCCATGGTTAAAGAGGTAAGTATATCATGTTGTATATCATGAAGGGTAATACCATTATAATTATAGATACTACTTTACTTGGAATTTGGTTAAATTCAATTGGAATTAGGGAAATAATTTCACTTGTAAATATTTGATCTTGTTTAGAAAAAAATGTAAAAGAGGGAGGAAAAGATACATTTGGTGCTTCATTTTCAATGTCATGAGAGGGGGGATGTAATTGTCACTTTCATGTATACTTATAAAAGGAAGATAGAATGGAAATATACTTTTGATTTTCTTTGATTTATATGATTTTATCTTTAAAGGAGATACACTAAATAGATTTGGGATTTTTCGTGTGTCCCCAAACAATGCAAGTTTTGTGAGTGTTTCCTTAGGATGTTCATTGGCACTCTTGTTATGTTCTTCAAGGATAACCATAGGATATATATGACATGTAGTTTTATCATTACATACTAGAGGGGAAGAACAAATTAGACTAGGATTAAGTATATCATGTAAAAAAGACATAATATTTTCAACACTAGTACTATTTGGAGAAGAAGGCACATACTTTATTCATCAACATTTTAATTATTAGATATATTGGAGGAAAATTCAAACCCTTTTACTTTGTCAAAATTAAAAAGGGGAGACTCATACTCAATTTTAAAGATAACTAAAGAAGGTAGAGATACAATAATTGCATTTTAAACATTAGGAATAGTATCAAAATGCATGTTTGTTTTTTCTTAAAAATCTTTGAAATTGGAAAGCAAAGGAAAGTAGAGTTCTCATAGTCAGGAGGGATATTTCTACTTTCAAATTCAAAATCATAATTTTTTTTATCATTATTTTGGTCATTTAGATTTGCATTTACATCATTGGTTATTTCATTATCATGTTTATAAGTAAAGGAAGGGGTTTGAGACAATTTTTGATTTTCCATAAGATTATAATATGAAATACATTAATCATCAGGAACACTAAACCAACTATACCAAGGATGAGGATTTTTTAGATGAGGGTTCCTTAGATTTCCATAAAGTGAGAACTCTATAAGGAGTTTAGCCTTTAAGAAAATTATGAAAAACAAAACCATAAGGGATAAAGTAATAAATAAAGTTAAAATTATTAAACTAATCCTACATAAGCACAAATATGATCTGAAAATAAAATTAATAAAATTTGAAATGAAATTTGAGAGGTGTAAACCCTAATATGTAAACTAGGGTTTTGGTTCAACAAACAAAGGATAGGTTCACCAAATATTTTAAGTATTTTTGGAGTTAAAAAAGATAATACCCAAGTAATTAAATCTATTTGAAATGAATGAGAATATTCAAATTTACACTAAAATAAATTTAATAATATAAATTTACCTAGTTTAGCAAGTGCAATTAATACAAGTACTAAATAACTAAAGGATAAAGATAATTTATCATAATTATTATTTAGTGATGGACTATGACAGTAGTCATGAGTCATCATAGGGTTGTGCTAGATATGTAGACTTTGTTTGTTATGTATTTTGATTGTTTTTAACTTTAGGATAGTTGCATCAAAATAGGATAATGTCATCGATGCTTATGTTTGTATCTGATGTTAGTGTCTAGTTAGAGATATATATATATATATATATATATATATATATATATATATATATATAGGAGTGACCTCAAATTTAGATTATAATTATGATACCCCCTATGTAATCATTTAATGCCTCAAATTATGATTACTTATGTGTTAGATCTAGATAATATGTAACCATATTTCCTTTGCATTATACCTCTTGCAACATGGTAAAAATGGGTTAGTAATGTGAATCAAGCTAACCATAATGACCTTGCAATTGCTAAGTTCTATCTACATAGCCAATAATCCTAAGAGGGCCTCGAATTCACATGTAGTTCTCCCTCTTGTGTATGTGTATGAAATTATAATAGCATGACTATATGTTCTTTCTCCTAACAACGCTTGGTATAAGTGATAAAATAGTATATTTGACCTTTTGAATGTTAAGATATTTAAAATAGTATTGTAGTGAAATTTAATAGATTAAAATATACAATACTTTCTTATTACAGAGTTGCCTTATCAAATTAGAAGGTGTATTAATTATAAGATAGCCTTTATATATATATGAACCTCTTGAATTTAAAATAGAACCTAGTAACACTTGAAAATTATAGCATAGGATGGGAAAAGATGGATAAAAAAATAGTCAAAAGTGAAATATACATAAAGAGATAAAAATCTAAGTCTAGATAGTTGTGTCAAAGCTAGACATGAACATCAACACTAGTGTCTAGGATGAATGCATGTGTCCAAAGGCTAAAACACACAAAAAATAAAATAGGTAGTGGTATTTGGTATACACTAGATGAGGTTAAATAAAGATAAAAACACATACCCAAGGGGTAGGTAAATCAAGTGAAATAATATGAAATCAAAGAGGTCCATGAGAAACTACATTACTAGATATCTAATTCTTAGTAAAAAGGTATATACATATAATAAGAATAGAAATATGTGTACTTGTACCAAAATGGGTGTTTACAAAAAATGATATGATGTCTCAAAATCATGTGATAAATAACATATATAATAATGTAATCTAGTAACTCATGACATGATTAGGTGTAAATATTTAGTTTTTTGAATATTTTAATGTTTTTGTACTTTCTTGAAATTTTTATATTTTTGATTGTATTTGGTAAATGTTTTAGGGATATGATATAAATTTATCCTATTTAGGGGATAGTCATATGAATATTATGTATCTTTCAACAACCATTCATGTCCATTATTAGTTGAGTCATTTGTCATGACATCATTAATTTGATCATCTTTATTACCACTATAATACCAATTATTAATTTCATCAAAATTATTATATTCATGTTCTATATTTTTAGTATGGTATGAATAACCTAATATACCATATAAGGGAATTATCTTAGTTTGTTTATATTTATCTTGAGTATGTTAATAATTATTATGATCTTGTATCTCATTCAGAACTAGAGAAGGATCAGATATCACCAGTTGAGTACTAGGAAGAGAAATTGTTTCTCCTTTTAATTATTTACATGGATATGTAATTATAACATTTGTAGTGTTGTATTTTTTATTTTTATTTGTGACAGAAGTAGTATAGATTTTAAATTCTTTGAAACCACATTTGTACCACTACTCTTTTTAGGAAAATATTACTTTTGAATTTACTTATTTGGCACTTGTTTCTTAGGTATAATCTATTATTTATCATTATTTTTTATTTAAAAGTCCAAAAATTATTTGTATGATGCACATTCATTATATGATAAGCAAAACAATATCAATAGTTTCATGTAGGATATGAAGGAGGGAAAATGATTAACTTTTTATAGAATATATTCCTAAAAGTTTCACTTGGATACATATTGGAGTTATGTGAAACATTTTATCCATCATTTCTTTACATTTTATTGCTTTTGTATCCATATTTTAGATGAGGTAGATGGAGAACTACATATGGAATTGGCACTAATATCCAAACAATTTGTGATATTCCCAATGTTATCTTTAGGTGATGTGCTCCTTAGACATATTTTATCTAGGGACTCATTCATAATATTCATTTGATCCAAAATATCTTCATTCTACTATTGGTATGAAATTTTTTTAGAGGATAAATGAGTGTTTCTTTTCAATAGTCATGGGATAAAGTCCTCATATTAGTAGGCAGAGATACCTTTATTGAAAAATAAAAAGGATGAAGTAAAGGAAAATATTCATAGAAAAATGGGTTTTAGTAGGGTAGTGATTTTGACCATAAATTGAAAAAAGGAGATAGAGAGAATATTAAAGAGAGTGATAGGGGAAAAAGTATACTTATAAAGAAGAAAAGTAACAAATCTGGTGAGCCAAACTTAGAGACTTATTGAATGTTAAGAAGATGAGTTATTTCTCTAGAAGGAAACCTACATCATTTAATGGATATAAAATACATATATGTGTCCATAATAATACACAACATACACCAATATAACTACCTATAATTTATAGAAATATTACAATCACTTTGTATTTCCTTGCAAAAACAAATAGAAATATTGTTTCTAGTACACCAATATTTCACTATTGTATAAATAATAAAAGAAGGTTCAAAAGAATAAACACTATAATGAAATTACTTTGGATTGACTAATTAATTTTAATTATGGTTATATTTAAAATCAAATATTCAAATACATATATAGTACACATACATACATTATCTACTATGAAATTCTAAAAATAAAGTTTGCAAATCCCTACTTGTATTAATGCTTGTTGAGCTAAAAATATAATATCATCTCTTAATAGTCTCCAAAAATAGTTCAACTATCAAAAATCCATTTTACTAAGCTCAAAACTCCTATTTATAGGTTGGAATGTGTGGTTACAGTGCGTCACCACCTTTTTTTTCATTTTTAGGGGCTTATACAAGCACATTAACTCATTTGTAGAACTTAAAACTTATAAAAACATGTTAATAAATATTCAAAACTTGAAAAAATGCATTGGTGTTTTTGTGTGACTTGAAAAATTACAATGACAAACATTCACAACTTGAAAAAATGCATTGAGAAATTTACACAACTTAAATTTTCAAAAATAACTTATTACAATTGTAAGAAATAAAATGTGGGAATTAACTATTTACAAAATTTTGCAATGAAATATTGTAATAATGATTCAAGAGATATATACTTAAGAGAAAATACCAAAATCTAATGTAGAACTATTTTTTACCATCTTCACTAAGGAGGATTTGAATTTTTTCTTTCTTAGGTTGCAACTTATTCTCTCAAAATTTATTGAACTTCATGATCTTTAGCACATTGTCTTCATCTGGTCCATCTAAATATGTGTAAGTTATATCTACATCATAATATAAATATGACATCTTCTATTATTTTCCCTAAAGTATCTTAAGCATTGAATTGAGGTTATCTAAATTATTTTGATACTTAATCAACATCTGAATTGGCTTATAATTGAATGCAAACTTGGAGTTAGGATATCCTCAATATTATTCTTGAATTGATCCACAATACTCCCATCAAGAACTAGGTTCCAATTATAATTAGTGATTTTGAATTTAAATTTTCCTACTCCCATTATTTCAAGGAGAGCATTGCCTCCAATTGATTTAATCATTTAATTTATTAAGACTTTTTTTGACATTATAGACTCTAATTTTGGTATCTCTAAGAACTTAGTGAGGTAAAAAAATATTAGAAAAATAATGAATGAGAGAGGGGGGGGGGGCGTGAATCAGTCTCTTTAAACTTGCTTTCACATGTACCTTAACATTCCTTGAACCATCAAAGCAATACAAAGATATATCAACACATAAATAGTCATTCACATGAACATAAGATAAGAAAACACATATGAGTGGGAATAACTCAAGGGGAATAAAACACAATAATATTTGAAAATAGAATAAAATCCTATAATTTAAAAGATAAAATTTAGTGAATCACTAACTTCACATGGGGAACCAACCCCAACTAGCTAAGCACCAACCCAGCTAGGTGTTAACAAGTACCCACTTATAAGGAGGAACCAACCCCCTAAATGATTTAGAACCAAATAAAAAACCTAATTGATTTAATCAAAATTATATCAGATTATTTCTCAACTAAATTATGATGAGCATCTCTTCAACTCTTCACTCTCTTATCCATATGAAACTACCTTCTAGGCTTGTTTACTCAAGTAGACATCTTTTTTACTTGATTGTGTCATTTGACCTTGATTTTAATACATATAACCATGTTATATCTTCATGAAATTTTATATAAACCCTTATTATGGTCTAAATTACTTCATTTATCTCCTCAAATCACTATATACTTCACTTCAGCTCACCCATTCTCTAATTAGTCAATTAGGCCTATTAGGCTTTATTTTTATACTAGGCTCTTACTCATACACCAATTGGATGAATGTGCACACTTTAACACTTAAATTTAACATAAAATATTTCTTATTACATGAAAAAACATGAACCAAACATTAAAATAGGTTGATCATAGCATATAAGACCAAAACCTCTTTTAGGCCTTAAGGAGACCTAATTCAATTAGGCCTTCATTAGCACACGTTACCCTTTAATCTTATTGGAGCACTTTAAAAATTAATACATGATATGAGAAATTAAATATGACACTAAAATAGATCCATAATAATATCATATTATATCCATGACACCTTTTGGCTCCAACCACCACTTGAAGCATGCCATTAGTAATGTTCACAATTAGGCCTGTGCATACCCATGAAGTCTATCTTGAAATACTAAAGATAAAGCATCAATTAGCTAAAAAAAATGGAAATAAAACATATAAAAAGAACATTAAAGACATAAAAACATAATATATTTCATTATAATTTGTTACACATGGAAAAATGACTCAAAAACACTCTTGCAACTTGCTCACTCAGAATTGATAATTTTCCTTAAAGACGAGTCATGGTAATTTTGACCTTCAACACTTATATGACCTATTATATATATTTTTTATGAATTTTGATGATATTATTATATAATTTTATCATTATTAGATATAAATATAATATTTTCAAATTGAAATATTGGTCTTGTATACCAATCTCATAATTTTGTACCTCACTATCTCATCTGAACCAGATAGGTCAATTTATGAGCAACATTTTCATCATATCTAATGACCTCAAAAAATTACATATAAAATTAAAATGTCTTAAAATTATTTAAAAATTTATAAATGAACTTTTTTTCATCCCTATTCCATGATAACTCATCACTAATCATCTTTTTATCGTTGCTTGGGTTTCTCACTATTTCTTCCATTAGGCCTATTAGCAACTATTCGACTTGGATGACTAGTTTTAACATAAAAGAGGGATATAACCTGTCAAAAAACCACCATGGACACAAAATAAAATAATTTTTTTTTTTCCTCCATCCATTTATAAACTTTTACTTGGTCACCTCTGACATTTATATCAGATTTATGAGAAAATAACACTTTCTTGTAGGGTCTACTTACACTCCTAACAAACAAATCACACTTGAAGGTGACTAGTAGAGTTTAATACAACATAAAATAAATTAAATATCCAATATAATACATTATGTTAAATTTAGAAAAAATTATTTAATATTGGTTCATTATTATGTTTCTTTGAGGGTTTAAATCATCATCCACTATTAGCAATCATTCATAAAGATTATCCCCTCATTCACAAACTAATGCCTATAAATTTGAGCTAGGACCATTCCCCATATATCATAAATATATTATGTTATTATTTAGAAGTTAAAAATTCCAATTAATAATTTAAAGTCCTTCTTAGGTAAAGAACCCTTCATTTTATGCACTTGAGAGACCTCAAAAACACATTTCATGCTTTTATTGAAAACCATGACCTCAAAATTTGTGAAAATGATTGAAACATCATATCATACCTTTGTCCATTATCACATACTCACAATTTCCATGGAAACTTATACTGATACCCCATAAGGCCTTACTCTCTCTCTCTCTCTCTCTCTCTCTCTCTCTCTCTCTCTCTATCTCTCTCTCTCTCTCTCTCTCTCTCTCTCTCTCTCTCTCTACTTGCTTAGACCTTGACCTGTAAGTCACATTAGGACTTAAAAATGACCTTCATGACTATTTAATTATGCTATAAAATACATTAAAAAATTCAAGAAACCTATCTCTTTATCAAACACTACTTTAAATCCTTCATAGGTTTTGAAAATAGATCATGATGCCTCACTAGGCCAGGTATTGTCTAGATGTAAACTTGATATGTAGGTCATACTCTTATAGGCTCACTATGATACTATCATGAGTGATTCAGTGCCTAAAAGAAATATTAAATAAACCTCATACATAGTCTTATGCCTCTGTGCATCTATCTCACCAAGCCACCATGCTCAAACCTTCTCACTAGGAGTTTACATGTTATGACTAGTGCCATGACTAGGTTTCTCAAGCATTTAAAAGTTAACAACTAACCTTGAAACACTCCTTAATGATATTATACATTTATCAAATTCCTTACATGATCCTCAAACAATTTCATACCTCTTAATGATTCTATCAAAAAATAACATTCTTCAATGACCTCATGAACACCTTTTTTAAGAACCTTTGACATCAATGACAACATCAATGCCAAACCTCAACAATAAGAACACTTATCAATAATATCCCCCTTTTTAATTGATGGTAAAACATACTCCATAATGATAATTATTATCTCCCCATATTTTTCTCTTCTCCCCCTTTGACATAAATGACAAAGTGATGTATGAAACTCTTTAGATCACACTACTTGCACCCAAAATACTCAGCACACAAGACTATGAGTTTATGAGACATAATACAAACATGCTCCCCTATCTCTATGCATAAATTATTAGAAAAATTCACCTATTATTTGAGATGATGAACTTTATTAACTCCCCCTAATTACTTTTGCTTCTTCAATGATTTTTAGGGGCATGATTACACCCAATTTTTATCTTAGGTGTATAAATGTTACCTTTGGAAGTGGTTTGGTCAAAATGTCTGTAATTTGATCTTGTGTGGAAACATAATCAAGTATAACACTTTTTTAACTTACCTTCTCTCTTTAAAAATTATACTTTATGGGAATGTGCTTGGTCCTTGAGTTCATGACAAGGCTATTTGAGATGTTTATAAAACTTGTATTGTCACAATAAATAGGGCTAGGAACATCATACTCCACCATGTAGTCTTTTAGGGTCTGTATCATCTATAGGACTTAAGTGAAACATGCATATGTTGAAATATAATCAACCTCATAATTATATAATGCTACTAAGGTTTTCTTCTTACTTATCCATGAAATTAGGCACCCACCTAAAAAGAAAGCTCCTCCACTGGTACTCTTCCTATCATCTATACTTCCTACTGAGTTTGCATCTATGCAAGTTATCAAATTAATCTCCTTGATTATTAAATACCAAAATCCATACTCCATATTCCCCTTAATATACCTAATTATGCTTTTCACTACTTGTAGATGATTCTATTTTGGATTTACTTGAAACTTTCCCATAAGACCTATTGATTACATGATGTTAGGTCTAGAGGCAGTGGTGTATAACAAAATTCCAATCATTGATCTATATGACATCTAATTAACCTTTGTAGACTCATCTTCCTTTCTCAAATTACACCCTATAATCATGGGTGTACTAATTTCCTTGTAATCCTCCATCTCAAACTTCTTCAACATCTCTCTTATGTACTTGGCTTTTGAGATGAATATACCCTTTTTATATTGAGTGATTTACAACCCAAGAAATAATGAAAGTTATCCTAGCATAGACATCTCAAACTCTTTATTCATCACTTATAAAAATTGATTGGTCATTTCCTCATTATTTTGACCAAATATGATGTCATCCATATAGATAATTACAATCAACTGATGGTCATCTTTTATTTTGATGTTAAATTGCTATCAACAACTCTTATTTTGAATCCTTTATCCAATAAATACCTATCTAACCTAGCATATTAAGCTCTAGGAGCTTGCTTTATACCATAGAGATATTTTTTAAATTTACAAATAGAGAATTTTTCATATTATAGTGAGAACCCCTCTAATTTCTCAATCTACACTTCCTCTTCCAAATTCTTATTCAAAAAGTTCGATTTAACATCCATCTGGTATACTTTAAACCGTTTGAATCCTACATATTCTAAAAAAAATCTGATGGCCTCCAATCTTGATATTGGTGAAAAAGTATCCTCAAAGTCTACCCCTTCAAATTGTGCATATCCCTTGCATACAAATCTAGCCTTATTCCTATTTACTTTTTCATATTCATTTAACTTGTTTCCAAACACCCATTTTGTGCTAATGACATTCTTGTCTTTAGGCGTAGTAACTAGTTCCCAAGTCTCATTCTTTTCTATTTGGTATAACTCCTCATTCATATCACCTATAAAAAAATTATATTTTTTTTCTTATATAATATTCTTAGGTTAAATCTTGGATAATAGATAAACATTCTCTTGATTTATATTACTTACCAGTCTTCTTGTTTGCATACATACATTCTTATTGCCAATGATTTGAAATTCAAGGTGATCTCTTTGAATTTGTCTTGAGGGTCTTTTTTAGTCCTATCTCTCTTCAACTTATTCTTCTTCCTCATCAACCTCTATAGTCTCCTCTTCATTCTTGAAATCTAGATTCTCTAAAGTGTCTATTGACTATGAGTGTGATTTCCTTGTCTCATCAATCTTAATATTGTTTTTTCCCCAATGTTTTGTAGTCTTTTGTTATAACATCTATAATCTGAGCTCATTGATGAGTATCCTAAAAATATTCCTTCATCAAATCTAGATTTGAACTTTCCCAAGTATTCATAATCTCTTTTGACCAAAAATTAACTCACAAAAACTCTAAAGTGTTCCACATTATCAGGTCTACCCTTCTATAGTTCATAAGGAGTATTGTTGTCATTAGTCTTTATCTTACCTCTATTAAAAATGTAGATTGTAGTGCTTAATAACTCTCTCCAATATCCATCAAATAATATAGACTCATTTAGCATAGTTATATCCATCTCTTAAACTGTCTTATTCTTCATTTTCATTACCCCATTTTGCTAAGGTATCCTAGCTATTGAGAATTTCCTCCTTGTTTCATGAAGCTAATATAATTATTAAACCTCATTGGACCAAAAATATCCTCCTCTATCAGATCTTAGGCACTTGATCTTCCCATTATTCTCATTCTTAATAAGAGACTTGAATGATTTGAACTTGTTAAGAGCTTCTAATTCTTCTTTCAAGAATGCAACCCAGGTCATTATTGTGTAATCATCTATGAGTAACATGAAGTGGTTATCTCCTTGAGTGATTCAAATTATCTTATACCCATAGAGATCAGTGTGTATTAAATCCAAGGGCCTTGTAGTAGATTACTCCTTGGTCTTGAACCTTCTTATAGTCTGCTTACCATGTTGACAAGCATTTCAAAGTATGTTTATAGGTTTGGTGATCTTAATCATGTTATTCATTTAATTTTTAGTGATAATCTTGACCATAGTATCAATATTTAGGTGACCTAACCTTTTGTATCATATCCAACTTTCATTTATATTTCTCATGAAGCATCTCTCCTTCTTGATCTCTTTCAAGACATATATATTATTCTCAGTCCTTTTAACATTGGAAATTAGTCTTCCTAATTTTAATCTCCTTATCTCATACCCTCTATCATTAACAATTAGTGTGTGTCCCTGATTTCACATTTGAATTACACTAAGCAGGTTATGTTTCAAACCTTCCACATACAACACATTTTGTTTCTTGGTCTTCCCATTATCCAAACTCAAGACACCCCTACCAAGTATATTAGTAATTGTGTTGAATTCTCATGATATCTATTAAACTTTATCATCTTTTATATGAGCTAAACATGCTCAACTTCAAGAAATCTAGCTCTATCTTCATCTGATCATACTCAACTTCCTTTGACCTAAAACTTGTGTTGACAACTTTTAACTAACTCTTGAGATCCTTGATAGTATTTTTTTGATGATTTAAGTCATTAAGGAAACTTATGATATTATCTTCAAGGGCTAATTCAAATTATCCTTATTCAATATTATAGAATACTTCTTCATCATACATGTTATCTTCTTCATTTTGATCATAGGACATTTTGTGATTCTTAAGATCACCTTAAAGCTATTAGACTTGTTTCAAGTGACTAAGATATGATACCAATTTTTGGAAGTAGAATGAATGAGAGGGGTGGGGTGAATTATCCTCTTAAAAATTTCTTTCACATGTACCTTCACATTCCTTGAACCATAAAAACAATATAAATATATAGTAATACATAAAGAGTTATTCACATGATAAAAATACAAGAAACACACATATGAGTGGGAAACCCTCAAGGGAAAGAAAACCCAATGATATTTTAAAATTTACTATATTACTATAAGTTAATATATCAAATTTAGTGAAACACCAACTTTAGATGGAACACCAACCCTAACTATCTAAGAACTAACCTAACTAGGATTTATCAAGCACCCACTTGTAAGGAGGCACCAATTGCCTAAATAAATCAACACCAAATTAACCACTTGATTGATTTTATCACCTTTAAATCATATTGTTTCTTAACAAAATAGTGATGAGCACCTATTTATCTCTTAAAACTCTTATCCCTCTCAAACTAACTTCTAAGCCTCTTCTCTCAATTAACCCTCTTCTTATCTTGATTAGGTCATTTGAACTTAATTTTCATACATATTAACCCTACTATATCTTCATGAAATTTTATATATACCCTTATAATGATCTAAAATACCTCCTTCAACTCTTAAAAGTAATATATACTTTTCTTCAACTCACTCATTCTCTAACTAGTCAATTAGGCATATTAGGCCTTTTTCTTATACTAGGCTCTTCATAATACACCTATTGGTTATCCATGCACACTTTACCACTTATATTTTACATAAAATAGGTCTTAGGGAATGCCAAAAATAGGAATAAATCATTAAAATATGTCAGTCATAGCATATAAGACCAAAACCTCTTTTAAGCCTTAAGGAGACCTAATTTAATTAGGCTTTCATTAACACACGTTACCCTTTGATCTTCTCAGAGCACTTTAAAAATTCATACACAATGGGAAAAATTTATATTAATCTAAAATATATCCATAATAATATTTTATTATATCCATGAAACATTTTAGATCTAACCACCACTCAAAGCATGCCATTAGTAATGTTCATAATTAGGCTTGTGCATACCTTGAAGGTCTATCTTGAACTAATGAAGATAAAACACCAATTAGCTAAACATTAATTAAATATAACACATAAAAAGAGACTTAAATACCTTAAAAATCTCAACAAGTTTATTATACTTCATTACACAGGGCAAAAGAACTCAAAAACACTCATGCAACTTGCTCACTCAGTTTTCCCAGTTTTCTTTAAAGACTAGTCATGGTGATTTTGACTATCAACACCTATATAACCACTTATACAGACTATTGATGCATGTGGATGATATTATGAGATTATTTTATCATTATTATATATAAATATAATATTTTTAAATGGAAATATTAGTCTTGTAGACCAATTTAATAATCTTGTACCTCACTATCTCATCTAAACTAGACAGGTCAAATTATGAGAAATTCTTTTGTCATATCCACTAACCTCAAAAACTTATATCTTAATTAAAATGTCTTAAAATTATTTAAAAATGTATCTACTCAATTTTTTTCATTCCTATTCCATGATAACTCATCCCTAATTGTCTTCTCATTGTTTCTTATATTTCTCACTATTTCTACTATTAGGCTTATTAGTGACTGGTCAACATAGATGAAAAGTTTAGCATACTTAAGGGATAAAAAAATCCAAAAAACACTTAAAAAAAATCCTCAAGTATTTTAATGCATCCATTTAGAAAATTTTACTTGGTCAACTCTTACATCTATAATATTTTTTTGAGAAACTAACACTTTCTTGTAGGGTCTACTCACACTCCTAACAAAATAATCACATCTGGAGGTGATAGGGAGAGTTTAATACAACTAAAATAAATTAAATATCCATACCAATCCATTATGATCACTTTATAATAACTTCTTTCATATCAGGTCATTATTAGGGTAGTTTAAGGGTTTAAACCATCTTCCACTGTTAGTAATTGTTCATAAAGCTTATCCCCTCATTTCAAAAACTAATGATTATAAATTTGAGATATGAAAATTATCCATATATAATTAATATATTAGTTTCTTATTAAAATTTTACACATTCCAATGAAAAATTGAAAGCCCTTCTTGGGTTGAGAACCCTTCATTTTGTGTACTTGAGAGACCTCAAAACCACATGTTATGCCTTTTCTTGCAAACCATGACCTCAAAATTTGTGAACATGATTAAAGAATCATATCATACCTTTTTACATGCTCATATAATAAAAATTTCCTTATAAAATGACCTTGATACCCCATTAGTCCATACTTTATCTCTTTGCTAGCTTAGACCTTAACCTTCAAGTCATATTAGGCCTTGAAACTGACCTTCATGACTCTTTCAATGTGATATCCACATCAATAACAAAATAAATAAAACCATATCATTCTCATACATTTATTTAAGTCCTTAATAGGTTTTTACAATAGATCATGATGCCTCATTAGGCTAGGTAGGGTCTAGAAGTGGTCGAGGTGCAAACTTGATATGAGAGTCCTACTTATAGGCTCACTATGAGCCTATAATGAGTGATTCAATTCATTACATACATGTTCAAGAAACATCATAAATATTCTTATTCCTCTATGAATATATCTGACCATGCCACCATACTCAAACCTTCTCACTAGGACTTTACATGCTATGACTAGTCCCATGACTAGGCTTCTCAAGCATTTTAAACTTGAAAACTAACCTTCAAACACTCTTTGATGATTATACACCTTGATAACATGCCATACATACTCCTAAATAAATTTAATACCTCTCAAATATTATATAAAACAATAAAATCTTTAATGACCTCATGAACACCTTTCTTAAGAACCTTTGACATCAATGACAACATCAATGCTAAACTTGAATAATAAGAACACTGCTCAACAACAACTTCCTATTTTTGGATGACATTTTATTGAATAAGGTAAATATAAAAGTGTAGGAAAAATCTTCAAAATTGGTTAAAAATTTCTTTAATTTATAAACCTATTCATCATATTTAATTTCAGCTTTGGTTACTTGATCATATTCTTATTATATCTAAGAGCCCACGGTGATCGTTTTTTGAATGGTAGTGATGTCTTGCTACAATGTTTTCTCAGACCATTATTTTTTTACTTTGCCCATATGACAAATTTATTCCACAACATTTAATATATCTATATCATAAATTTGATGAATAATATAATGGGAGGATTGAATTGACATTACCAATTTTTGAACCATCGATGTTAGTTTCTCAACTTTTTCTTTGAGTTATTCTTTGGTTACTTTATCTTGATCCATTTTCTCTAAAAACATACTAATTATAAACCAAACATTTTATTTCCCTCTTTACCTTTTATTTTTTTGTACGTATACTTTTATTATTTGATAATAATAGGCTTCAACATGGTTTATATCTTTATCAATAGGATGAACTACTACTTCAACATAACTGTCTCTTTTCTAATCTAGGATTTTTTTAGAAGTTGTTTCAGGTTTCTTGGCTACATGATGATGAATAATTGTTAGGATGTTGAAATTAATTTCTTGTGGTTTTAGAATATATATATATATATATATATATATATATATATATATATATATATTTTACTATTTCATTTAGCCAATCAAGAACTTCTACATTGGGGGATTATTTCACAAAAGCAATATCATATTCTTTTTGAGCCTCAGAAGAATTAAGTGGGGTTTTGAAGACTTGATATTTTTCCAACACTTTTTCACCTTCCTCTTTTACAAATGTATCAATTGGGGTTTTAGAGAAGATTCATTAGGAAATTAAAAAAATTTAGCAAGAGGAAATAGTATTGAAGTATCAGGCTGAAAAGTAATAAAAGACTCAAATAGTAAGGACTTATCAAAATGTAGAAACTATTGTGTGGTATTAGATACTAGAGTTTGTGGCCTGGTAATACTATTAAGAAGAACTTATTATATAATATAAATGCTTGGAGTACGTGGGATATTTTCACCTAGCCTTCTTTTTTTTTTTCAACTTGAGTGGATTTTTTACTAGAACAACTTCTATGATAGCTTGAACTTCTATTTCTACTTCAATTTATTTTGAATCTTTATTAGTTAATACTCCTAAAGATGTCCCTAGTTTTGTTTGATTTTATAGATGAGAACTTCCTAATTTATTCTCTTTCATAGGAAAAGAAAATACTACTTTATCAATATTGATGCCTTTTATTTTCAACCATTTGATAGTTTTATTCAACACACCTAGGGTCCTATCAATGAGTGAAGTAGATTATTTCTTGTGATAATCCACTTCTGAAAGAGAATTTGATTCAATTTATTTTTTTAATATATGGGGTCAAAATAATCTTTATCATCTAATATATTGTCTTTGATTTTTAATATGTAAAATACAATAACCTATTCCAAACTGAATAATGAATAATCATGAGTTCTCACATATTTCTCATAATCACAATCCATCCAATAGTTTTCAAAATGATGCACATGTTGATGTGAAGAACCAAGAATATTATGAATTATCCTTATATCATAAAAATAAGGTTGGATTTTGAATGAATGAATAGTGACTTAAGTAATTTCTTCTTCAATCAATTTTGATTTGGCCAAATAAGCACAAGTGTACCGAATAATAGAAATAGGAAATTCTATTCTAGACTTGTGTTTATGAGACAAAAGTTTGTGTATTTATGTTAAATATCTTATCAAATCAATTAAGTCCCACTTGTCATCCACATACCTCAGGAACATGTATAGATAAATTTCATAGCCACAGATTCTTAGGTAGGTGAAAATTGGGAAATGTATAAATCAAGCTCCCCATATAGAAATCTTTGTATAAGATTGAATTGATATCCTCAAATTATATGGTTCTATTTCAAACATTTGAATAACATATTGTAGAATTCATAATTTACTCTATGGAAATAACATTCAATTTCCTAGAATGAGAGCTAATCATATAAATCATATATTTTTGTAGTTTTTATATCACCTATGTTGATGTGGGTTTTATGCACACCAATCTCATAATGAGGTAGTCTATAACATTATAGGATATCAATAGAGGTGAAATACACTCTATGGAATGAGTTTTAGGTATGTGATATTAACAACCAAGTGATGGAATATAAGGTAGGGAATGCAAGTTATTAACAAAGATTTTAAATGGAAGGGTGGTCTCTAAAAAGGAAGTAAAATCTATATGATTTTTTGGTTGGATGGTTACCTAATATAGAGTGGGAAGGTCTTAAAATAAACTTAGGAGGGAAAGTTACGGAAGAAAAGGAAGATTCTATGGATTTGAGAATCACCTCTCAAGTTAGTTTCTAATTGGATAAGTGATTAAAAAACCCATGTCTATTGATAGCAGCTATTTCCCACACATAGTCAAACATGGTTAAGTGGTCTATGTTAATCTTGATATAGGAAACTCATTTACTTCAATCAAAGATTATTCCTTTTAGAGCTATTATTGTACACTTTTAATAAAAAGATTATGGCTTAGGCTTAGTGAGGCATCTGAGATAGTTTTTTCACATACATAAAAAACTATATCAAATGAAAACACCTCTACACACTTAAGAATATGAATTAATCAATTTACTTGCCAATAATCAATGTAATTTACTAATCATTCAATATATATTACACATATAAGACTAACATACCAATAAAAACAAGAAATAACTCCATATATTTTGTACACTAAGAATTATTGAATCATACAACCAAAAGAGATAAGCCTGATTTCACAAAGATTGGGAAGAAAATACACAAACACATAAGTTGACAATTGAAATTACTTCTTCTCGTCTATTGAAATATTTTGACCCTTTAAAACTATGGGTTACATGTGTTTAAATAGACTTAGGGAAGGGATCATCTCATCTTCCAAGTACATGAAAAATACATTACATGGTGTAGTTAGAACATCAGTTCTACTCATGGTGTCAAAATTGTTGGGTGAATATTTTGTCAATCAGCATACTAATCAACAAAATAGGTTTGATCAAACACAACAACAACATTGGTTGTCTAGTTGTGTAGGTTTACTACATCAATAGGGGACAAATCTCTTCTCTCATCAAGGGGAGGTTCCCTATAGATACGTAGGAGCTATATACAAGATAAGTAAGTAGAAAATAACACATGGGGGAAGAATAAACCATCCATCTCTCTTCTTTTAGAGATGATTCACATAGACAAAGGAGAAAATCTTGGTGTAAACTTTGAAGGCACTTCTCTTCTTTTAGAAGTGTTCTTGCACAAAACAACAGGAGTTTCTTCCAGATAGTAAAGTAACCAGTAACCAAAGGGTGTAGTAATAATAGGATGAAGTAGAACACAAAGTTTCCACCTCAAATACCCAAAGAGTATATCACAAAGGATAATGGGAGCACAAAATCACCCCAAAATCCTCAACACAAAAAGAAAATAAAAACACAGACTGAAAGCAATTGTGAAAGCACAAAGTCTTCCCATAGTTGGTTTCAGGAAACTTCCCTATTACCTTCACTAATTTTGATTACCAAATTAAATGAATAAGAACACCTTTAGAAGATAGACATAAGAATGATCTTCTTAAATGACACAAGCCAAAATATCACAAAGTCTGTAAGCAACCTGCTTTCTCATTCAGATAAAAATGAAATGACAATGATAAGGTAAGGAACTACTTCAATTTGAAACTTGAGGCTTCAAACTACACATTCATCCCTAGTAGAGTCGCCAAAAATTGTTGGGTGAATATTTTGTCAATTAGTGTACTAATCAATAGAATAGGTCTGATCAACCATAGTAGGAAGATTGGTTAGCTAGTTGTGCAAGTTTACTACATCAATAGGGGAAAAATCTCTCCTCTCATCAAGGGGAGGTTCCCTATAGATACGTAGGAGCTATATACAAAATAAGTAAGTAAAAACTAACACATGGGGGTAGAATAAACCATCCATCTCTCTTCTTTTAGAGATGATGCACATAGACAAAGGAGAAAATCTTGGTGTAAACACTGAAGGCACTTCTCTTCTTTCAAAAGTGTTCTTGCAGGAAACAACAGGAGTTTCTTTCAGATAGTAAAGTAACCAATAACCAAAGGGTGTAGTAATAGTAGGATGAAGCATAATGCAAAGTTTCCACCTAACCTACCCAAAGAGTATATCAAAAAGGATAATGGGGGCACAAAGTCACCCCAAAATCCTCAACACAAAAAGAAAAGAAAAACATAGACTGAAAGCAATTGTGAAAGCACAAAGTCTTCCCACAGTTGGTTTCAAGACACTTCCCTCTTACCTTCACTAATTCTGCTTACCAAATTAAATGAATAAGAACACCTTTAGAAGATAGACGTAAGAATGATCTTCTAAAATGACACAAGCCAAAACAACACAAACTCTATAAGCAACCTACTTTCTCATTCAAATAAAAATGAAATTATAATCTAAGCTCAAAGTCTCAGTCTTCTTCTTTCAAAATGGGCAGATTTTCAATTCTATAAAAATGAAAAGTCTCCCTTACAAATGAGAGGATAAACAAACTTATAGCCAATACGCAAGGATTCGTGCCCTTTTCCATGGGATGGCCCATGCTGTAGTTAATGTCTTCAATGTGCCTTCAGTCTTGTCTGGAGAGACCATGCTGAGAATAGTGCACTGCCATAACTATGGCATATCCCTTCATCTGATATGTCTCCTCCTTAATATGGAACTTCTGGTCCTTTGCATATTTTTCTTTACTTCATGGAATAAAATAGCCTACATCTTTGGTTTGGTGTAATTAGAAGTCTACTCGATCCACTTTTCCACCTACTTGAAATAACTCTTTCAAAGACATTTCTGGTCTTTTGCATTGATCTTCTCTCTTAGAGTCTTTAGGCTCTCTTTTCAGTCGATCACTTGATTTAGGTTGAACCAATGAAAGTTCATCAGTTCATTGGTTCATTCTACCTCTTTTGTTTTATCACTTCTTGGTTCAATCACTTCTTTACCCCTTGGTTGAACCATCTGTTGAACCACTTGTTTGCTACTTTTTCCTTGACTGAGGCCACCTTCAAACATTTAAACCTATGAACCATTAAAATTTTAACTCTTTTAATTCAAAGTTCAATCGGTTCACTGGTTCATTCTGTGTCTCACTCAATCATTTCTTCCTTTATCTTTCTAAGCTCCAGTTAAACCTTTGAACCTTAAACCCATTAAACCTTTTGGTTCAATGGTTCAATCAGTTCATACAGTTCATCCTTTGAAGCCCCTTTTCATCTAAGTCTATGAAAGTTCCTTTCTACATCTTTGTTAAGCCTTTGGAACATCCTAAAGGGAAGGTGTCCCTTTGGGTCCTTGGAAAAGGTCCTTTTTTTGATGTCAAGTGTCCCCCACAAGGGTATCTATCCTTTAGGATTTTTCATGCAACCTTCAGGCTTTAACTTCCCTAGTGGGTTCTTGCATCTTCAGTGGGTTTTTTCCATTGGGCAAAAAGTGTGAAAGAATTCCTTCAGACAAAATGTTTGAAGGAAAGTTTCTTGTTACTTGGTCATTCGTTCTTTTCTATTTCTTCAGGCTTTTTCTCTGGGTGAATTCCTTCAAACAAAAAGTTTGAAGGAATTTTGCCTTAACATTTTTTTTAGAAAATATTTTCGAAAGAATTCTTTCGGCCTCTTGGACTTAGCCATTTCCATTGGACAAAAATTCTGAAAGAATTGTTCCTTTTGGGCCTTTGAGCCAATTCAAAGGAATTCTATCTTTTCTTTGACCTTCGAACCAATGCTGCCTGCCCTCCACAAGGGCACTTGTCTTTTTGGCTTTGGGGCAGCCCCTTGAACTTGCCGATTGAACCAACCGATTGAACCAACTTTGGTTCAATGGTTTAATGGTTTAATAGGCTCATCCTTCATTATTTGGCTAAGTCCTTTTGATCTTTTGCACCAAGAATGTTGAACCAACTTGGTCATTGAACCCATTGAACCATTAGACCAAAGTGGTTCAAAGTTTAATATTACAAGCCTTTTTCCCTTATCATGTGTCGATTGAACTCTTTTGATTGGACCGAGGCACTGAATCGATCCTGGAAATGACTGTGTTAGAAATTTGTTGTTTTGACTATACTCACCTGTAGAAGCTTTTTTAACCTATTGAACCTGTGAATCCCTTCATGGAAAAATCTTAAAAATGAGGAATTTGAAAGCTCAAAAAAAAATTGAGAAGGGAAGAGAGAAATTTTGGTCTGTGCAAGGCCAAAATAGTCTGTAGGTTATCCCAAAAATGAGTGGCATTTTTTAAGGACAACAACTGGCTCCAGTTCAGGAACTACCTTCGGTTGGAAACTTGAAACACAGCTAAGGGGAGTAGAAACCAGAATCTCCAGTGCCTTAAAGTGTGCCATTGGGCTATGGAGTCATTCTACCCAAAAAGAAAGGCTCTAAAAAATGAAAATGAAAAGCACAAAACATAACTAAAGACTAAACATATATACATATGTACATATGATCTTATCTGATACTTCAAGAATTGAAGTACTTTAGATGATGCCCCCTGAGAGGTAGTGAAAATGGTGCTCTATCCTAATAAACTAGCAAGAAGCCATTTTTTCCCCAGAATCGGTGATGGGTGAATGGAACTCTCCACTAGGAAACCAAGTTTTTGTGTCCTCCCTCTGGTTTTCTCCTCTTACCCCACAGCAAGACTTGACTTTTAATTTGAAAACCATGAATCTTCACTCTCTTGGAAAAAAATTCCTTTTCCTAATTTTGATGCATAGTAACATGGTCCATTACCATAATTGGTTGATCTTCTAGTTCAGTCCAGCACATGATTTGATTGTACCCATTCAACCCCTGCCAATCATTGGCACTATCAGGCATACTTGGTGTTGTTCCATCTGAACCAATTCCTAGATCATCACCTACAATAATTTCATCTACTAAAACATGAATGTCTTTAGTAGATAGAAAATAATTACCCCTACCTAAAGACTCAAATAGAATTTGAGCTTCAGGCCTTGATGTCTGAGTGACAATGTATTTTGCCTCCTTCTCAAGAAGCAAACTCTGCATTACACCTTTCATAGGGATTATTGCCTAAGACAAGTCCATGCTTAATTCCCCTCCAACATCCTTATAGAATTCTTGCCCAAGAAGGATGCCATATGATACTGGGATGTTGGCCACTAGGACAGTCATCTTGATTCGCTTGTCTAGAAAGGCAACAAATGTAAATTGGGCATATTTAACTTGCCCCAATAGTGTCACTTGTTTGTTCTCCATGGATAAATATCTCCCAAATGTCTTGGTTAGTGTGAGACCTAGAGATTTTACCACTTTAGTAGGCATGACATTATTTGAAGCCCTAAAATCAATGATGCAATTGTTGAGCTGGTGACCATTTATCAATAGGGAAACATAGAAAGGCTCTATTTTCCCAGGGGCAGTAGGAAGGGTAATGACAAGATTGTTTGGGATAGGCATGTTCCTTGGGGGATCATGAATTACTTTCTTCACCTCTTGTCTTGTAGGTATAGTTTAGTTCTTGACACATTGAACCAACTTGTCTAATTGCTCAGGATGAGACTGCAGAAATTCAAATTTAGACATTTGAATTTTGGTTTTATTTATATGATCAATTATGTCAAATGCCTAGAATGAGCCAAGATTAGAGGATGGGAATTCATCCTTCTAATTTTTGGAAGGGGGAAGACTAGATTGCAAATTTGAATTAGAAGGCATAGGGGCATTTGAGGTACTTACCTTTCTTACAATCACTAGGTCCTTTGGTTGGAAAGGAAGAGTGGATCCCTACTTAGCAATTGAAATTGCTAGTTGAGGTCACTCTTCTACTTTCTCCTTATCAGTTAGTTGAGGTAATTGGTTCCTAGACTGAGTGAATATAGCATATGATCCCTCAACTACATTGCCTTCACTTCGAGGTTCATCCTGGTAGTTTAGAAAATTGATGTGGTAGTCACCAGCTGATTCTTCTTGATCCTCCATGAAGAGACCAGCATCATTTTCTTGATCAAACTCAGGTTAAAAAGAGAAATCATGTTCTATTTCCAAATATCTAACTTTTGAGTTGGTTGGAGGTGCTTCAAGGGTAAGGTTCCTCTATAGGGGAGGAAGGCAATTTGGCTGCCCTTGATTCCTGGCAGCATTGCCTTGGTATGCCTAATTTTGAAATGTCATCCTTGGCATATCCTGATTAGAAGTAGACATAGCTTGGGCCATTTATCTTCTAAGGACCAACAATTCATTTTCTAGCTTTTACACCATTGGATCAATGGTGGTTAAAGGAGAGTATTCAAAAGGAGAAGATTTACCTTTATTTGGATCTCTTCTTATCTTTCCAGCCAAGATAAGGTCATCTTCTACCTTAATAGCCAAGTCTTGAGCAGTAGCAAGGTCTATGTGCCTGGCCTGTCTCAGCAAGAAACTCACTTTAGGTAGCTATGAGTTGATGAAGAAACACTTGAGATTTTGAGGTGTTGGCTAGGTGACCATGGGAATCCTGTGGCTCAGCTTATCGAACCTAGCAATAAAATCCCTCATAGGCTCATGAGGCTCTTTCTTCATCTAAGTGAGCTAGGATAGCAAGGCATGTGCATCTTTTGTAGGCTTGAACCTAGCTTCAAATTTGTCTTTTAGAGTGTCCCAATCAATCACTGATCCAGCCTATAGGTGGTAGAACCAGTCTACAATAGTGCCTTATAGTGTCTCCATGAATAACCTAACTGCTATGTCTTCAAATTCCACCCCTATTACACCATAGGCTATGCTGAAAGCTGCAATGTGTTCATTAGGATGAACCTTCCCATCACAAAAAAATTTCGGGAAATTCTTCCTTGAACTATGTGGAAGCTCATGCAGAGGTGGAGTCAAGTTTAGGGGATTGAAAGAATTACTGTAGGGGCCTTGAGCCATGATTTGATTATGCAAAAGTGGGATCACTAATCTAGGTGGAGCATGGATAGGCAAAGCTTAGATAACAATAGAAAAAGAAGCTCTACCTTGTGTTGGTGGCATGGTAGGGCTAGGAGGAAGACTCCTAGTTCATCTAAGGTGAGGTTATGGATGAAACAACTCAAAATTACTCTATTGCACCAATTCAAAAGTAGGGTCAACAACACCTTGGTATTTCTAGCCTCTAGTATAACATGGGGTTGCTAGATTGTAGAACAAAAAAAAGTAAAAGAGTAAGATCTACTTTAGCTTAAAGTTTGAGACTTCAAACTACGTGCTTTTCCTAGTGGCTCTAGTTTTATAGACTAGATAATATAATGGAGATGGAGGAAGATGGTAAGGCTATAATGATAATGGGTAAGTCATGGAATCGAGTCACTAGAGTTTGTAATATAATGGATAAGGTAAGGAACTGCTTTAATCTAAAACATGAGGCTTCAGACTACACATTCATCCCTAATAGAGTTGCCAAAAATTGTTGGGTGAATATTTTTTCAATCAGCGTACTGATCAACAAAATAGGTCTGATCAACCATAGTAGGAAGATTGGTCAGCTAGTTGTGCAAGTTTACTACATCAACAGGGGACAAATCTCTCCTCTCATCAAGGGGAGGTTCCCTATAGATATGTAGGAGCTATATACAAAATAAGTAAGTAGAAAATAACACATGGGGGTAGAATAAATGATCCATCTCTCTTCTTTTAGAGATGATGCACACAGACAAAGGAGAAAATCTTGGTGTAAACATTGAAGGCACTTCTCTTATTTTAGAAGTGTTCTTGAAAGAAACAATAGGAGTTTCTTTCAGATAGTAAAGTAACCAATAACCAAAGGGTGTAGTAACAATAAGATGAAGTAGAACGTAAACTTTCCACCTCAACTACCCAAAGAGTATATCATAAAGGATAAGGGGGGCACAAAGTCACCCCAGAATCTTCAACACAAAAAGAAAAGAAAAACACAGACTGAAAGTAATTGTGAAAGCACAAAGTCTTCCCAAAGTTGGTTTCAGGAAACTTTCCTATTACCTTCACTAATTTTGATTACCAAATTAAATGAATAAGAACACCTTTAGAAGATAGATGTAAGAATGATCTTCTTAAATGACACAATCCAAAATAGCACAAAGTCTATAAGCAACCTGCTTTCTCATTCAGATAAAAATGAAATGACAATCTAAGCTCAATGTATCAGTCTTCTTTCAAAATAGGCAGAGTTTCAATTCTATAAAAATGAAAAGTCTCCCTTACAAATGAGACAATAAACAAACTTATAGCCACTACTAAGGATTGGTACCCTTTTCCATGGGATGACCCATGTTACAGTCAATGTCTTCAATGCACCTTTAGTCCTGTCTAGAGAGACCATGCTGAGAATAGTGCACTGCCATAACTATGGTGTGTCCCTTCATCTGATATGTCTCCTTCTTAATATGGACCTTATAGTCCTTTGCATATTTGTCTTACTTCATGGAAGAAAATAGGTTGCATCCTTTGTTTGGTGCACTCAGTAGTTTACTCGATCCACTGTTCCACCTATTAGAAATAACTCTTTCGAAGACATTTCTTGTCCTTTGCATCGATCTTCTCTCTTTGAGTCTTCGGGCTCTCTTTTCAGTTGATCACTTGATTCAGGTTAAACCTTAAACCCATTGAACCACTAAAATTTTATCAGTTCGTTGGCTCATTCTATCTCTTTTGTTCTATTGCTTCTTGGTTTAATCACTTCTTCACCCCTTGGTTGAACCATCCATTAAACCACTTGTTTGCTACTTTTTCCTTGACTGAGGTCACCTTCAAAATTTTGAGCCTCTGTTTTAGTTCAAAGTTCAATTGGTTCATTGGTTCATTCAGTGTCTTGCTCAATCATTGCTTCATTTATCTTTCTAAGCTTTGGTTGAACCTTTGAACCTTGAACCCATTAAACCTTTTGGTTTAACAGTTCAATGGGTCAATTGGTTCATACAGTTCATCCTTTAAAGCTCCTTTTCATCTAAGTCTATGAAAGTTCCTTTCTGCATCTTTGTTTAGCCTTTGGAACGTTCCAAAGGGAAGGTGTCCCTTCAGGTCCTTAGAAAATGTCCTTTTTCTGATGTCAAGTGTCCCCCACAAGGGTATCTACCCTTTAGGATTTTTCATGCGACCTTCTGGCTTTAACTTCCTTGGCAGGTTCTTGCATCTTTGGTGAGATTTTTCCATTAGGCAAAAAGCTCAAAAGAATTCCTTCGGATGAAATGTCTGAAGGAAAGTTTCTTGTTACTTGGCCATTCATTCTTTTCTGTTTCTTTAGACTTTTTCTCTAGGTGAATTCCTTCAAACAAAAAGTCTGAAGGAATTTTTCCTTAACATTTTTTTGAGAAAATTTTCTTGAAAGAATTCTTTCAACCTCTTGGACATAGCCATTTCCATCAAACAAAAAGTTCAAAAGAATTGTTCCTTTTGGGCCTTTGAATTGATTTGAAGGAATTCTATCTTTTCTTTGACCTTCAAACCAATGTTGCCTACCCTCTACACGGGCACTTGCCTTTTTGGCTTTGGGGTAGCCTCTTGAACCTGCTGATTGAACCAACTGATTGAACCAACTTTGGTTCAACAGTTCAATGGTTCAATAGGCTCATCCTTAGTTATTTGGCTAAGTCCTTTTGATCTTTTGCACCAAGCACATTAAACCAACTTGGTCATTGAACCCATTGAACCATTGAGCCAAAGTGGTTCAAAGTTCAATGGTTCAAGCCTTTGTCCTTTATCATGTGTCGATTGAACTCTTTTGATTGGACCGAGGTGCTAAATCGATCCTAGAAATGACTGTGTTAAAAACTTATTCTTTTGATTGAACTCGCCTATAGAAGCTTTTTTAACCTGTTGAACCTATGAATCCCTTTACGAAAAAAGCTTAAAAATGAGGAATTTGAAAGCTCAGAACAAATTTTGAGAAGGGAAGAGAGAAATTTTGGTCTGTGCAAGGCCAAAGTAGTCTGTAGGTTGTCCCAAAAATGAGTGGCAATTTTTGGGGACAACAAAAACCATATAAATTTATCTTACACTTTTCAATAGTTCAAGTTAGCCTTTACAAAATTATGCAGTGTGTGGATGTTTACAAAATAATCAAGTGAATTTTACAATATGTTCAAGTCATCAAGAAGACTATAAATATAAAATATACACCATTATAGAATGTACATGAAAAAAATTGGCCCTTTACAATTGTGTCAATGTCTGCATGAATGTATTGACTTTCGTGGGATCTATAAATGTATTCATTGACGTAAAACTAGAAGTGGCAACTTTAGTCTAATTTTTATTTCCTTCTAATTCAATAAAATACTTATGTGCCACATCATGCTATTATCTAGTTATATCCAAGTTCAAAATAGAGGGTCTATGAACCCTATTGACTTTCCCTAGTAGCTTCGTATGTTTTGATTTTGTCATTTAGAAGTTGATTTTGAAGATTTCAACATGAGTTAGCTTTTTTATTCCAAAGCTCATTTATGATTCAATGTCTTATAATGGCAGCCCTTGTAAACTTTGCTTGAAATTGTTTGAATTTTCTTAAATAAGCTGATCAAAGTTCATCTTATTTATCATCTTTCCTTTAGAATCCTTCACTTTTGATAATTACAAGTCAATTAAAATTTTTAAGATAAGTACCTCATGCTCCTAGTATTTGGGGATCAAAGCCCTAGATGATATTACCCATTCCCTAACCTCTTATTTTCTTATTAAAACCATATTGAGGAATTAGATGCCTCTAATGGTACCATTAGGTCTAGGTGTCTATAGGCCTTACTATTTGTGTAAAAAAATAATAACTTTAATTTATTCTTGTTGACCTTTAAAGAATTAAATAATTGACAAGTCCTGGTAATATGAGGGATTAATTCAACCCACATAAATGCTAATGATTATAAATAATTATAGTATTTTGATACTACCTCCTGTACCTCAACTTCAATACCTTCTAGAATATTTAGTCTTTTGTTATTCTTTTATTTGTTCTAAGTTTGCTTCCAATTTTTGTCTCGCTAGTTATGTGCCTTTATGTATTACCACTATGGCATCCTTTTTGGACTCAACTAGGGACTAGAAGTATTCATTATAGGGGGAATACCTAAATGAACTATTTTTACTTTTGGATTAGTAAAATACTTCTTGCCTCTCTTTTATATTCATTTCCTTACTAGCTTCATCCTCCAACTTCCTCTTTCTTACACTCTAAAAACTCCTAGATGGTTTGTCAAATAAGGTTGTTATGGATGGGACTTTTTTTAATCTCAAATCTAGGCATCTAATAATCCTTATCTCTTAGATCAATGGCCCATGAAGGAATTATTAGCTAATTGGGTTCTAACTCATGTGTGGTTTGAACTACAACTTCCTCTTCAAGATATTCTACTAGTGGTTATTTCTTGGTAGCCTTGAGGATTATGTTAGGTATGGAAGGCCAAATGATCTTGGACCATTCTAAACCTCCATGTTGGGGGAGTGGATGGACTATGATAGCTCGATTTGCCTTCTTCCCCTTACTTGAGCTTATGATGGTGGTTTTTTGGGATGAAGTGATGGATGACATGGGAAAAGTGATCTGAGTGGATGAGACATGGATTTGGGAAGTGGCCATGTCTATTTAAATTGTATTGGATACTCTTTTTCTTTTTAAGGTTCTAACTATGGTAGTCTCAAAGGGGATACTAGTAATGGTCATGATGGAAGTAGATGGCATGATGGTGGAATATGGAGTGAAGGTGGTGGAAGAGACCTTTTATAATTTTATAATGCGCATATGGATGTGCAAGAGAGAAGAAAAGGTCAATGAATCAACAGGGCTAGAAGATGGATCAACTTCCACCCTGGGAGTCTTTAATAATGATGAAATTAGTATAAAACCAAAAATAAGAATAGAAGAAGTAAGTAGGGAAGTGGTCTATAAAGGTTAAGAATTTTTACCTATTAAGTTTTATATGGTTGGTTATTTCCTTTTATCAATTGTGTGGCTTAGTGCCTTGGATCTCTCCAATTCTACTTCTTCATCAAGTTCTTCTACTTCTTCTTCCACTTTTTGAGGTATTGAAGATAAGCTTTGTAATTTTTCAGTTATTGGACTACCTATGAGGGGAGTCCTTAGCTTCATTTGCTAAAGAATAGTGGTCTTGGGATACAAGGAGGATCCTTATTAAGATGAGGTAGTATCTTCTTGCATGGCTACCCATGATGATGTAGACTCTTGTAATTGGGGGGTAGCTATAGGTGTTTGTATTACACTTTTAGTTAGGTGCTCTTGTTCTTGTTCTTCCTCATCACAAGACTCTAGATTAATGGGATCTCTTGGATCTACCCTAGGATCAGGCTCACTCATCCCTAGTTCCTTCTTGATAGATCTCAACTTAAAAGGAAGTTCCTATAAAGGCTCTCCCTATTCCTTAGTTTACTTTAGAGGATAGTTGTTTCAAACATTTCAGGCTATCCATCTTGTAACAAGTGGAAATATAATATGCATTTACTTCACTGTAAATGATGGATCCTATTGAATTATCCTAAGATGGTCTTCCTTTAGGCCTACAAATTTTATCTTGTCTAGGACATGGTCATCATCTATTGAATTCAAAAATAAAAAAACATGGTCATAAGGGACATTTTGTTATGGGATACCGAGGCCTTGAATATGCCTTTATATGAAACCATAGGGATCCCAATCCCTATTTGGCATGGTAGGTAAATTATAGATATTTATTTTGTTTCTTACATATCCAAGGTGATTCCTCATAGTATAACACATCTTTTCAATGATCATATGGTGCCCTTAGAATGTGCTTTTCTTATTTTTGATCATGTCCTCCTCAATGCTCCACCAAAGTTGATAAGTAATTTCTTGCTCTACCAATTTGGTAGGTAAATATTTGGGAAGGAATAGGGATGGACCTTATGTTTGATAATTATGATCACCATGTAGTTAGGGTACAACTAGTAATCACCCTTTCTAGTTGGTATTTTCGTAAGGCTTACTCTAATTCTAGGCATTGAAGACCCATGGATTGATTACTACACTTGAGGATAAACTTATGTAAATATCCAAACAATTTTCCTTGTATATGAATAAATGTGTAGGAACTAATAATAATTACAAATGTGATTCCTAATAGCGTATGGCTAGGATCTAAAAATCACCAAATATCTTATAAACCATGCCCATTATAACATCTAAGAGATAAGACATCATGTAAAAATGGCCAATTAAAGTGGTTCACTTGTTATTTTTTAGAACTTACTCTCTCAATTAAAAGCTAATAATTTCTCCCAAAGTGAAAGTTTCATCATTGGTCATCATCAATGAAGTAAGGGTACCCAGTCCAAATTAAGAAAATGGATGTTGAGCATGCCATACTCCTTGTTAAGCAATGCCATCCCAATCCTCACTCTCATTATGAATTTTATGATAAGGGTGGGATTATTAAATTTATATGTCATGGTTTCTTTAGGGAGAAACCATGAGCTCAACACCTTATTGATTTAATTATCCTGGTTCTATGAAACTAGTCTATGCTTATTAAAATATGCATCTGGAATTGGTAGTGATAAATACCTTTGAAATTTAGCTCTAGAGATGCATGATTGACTATTTGGTTGTACATGTGATGTATAAAATCATCCTATGTAATCTTCCCTACTAAGAATAAATCTCATAGGAGGTTGATGTAGGGAATCACTTCAGGCTTGGTCTCTACCAAATGAAGTTCTTATCTCTTGAGGGAGAGAATGTCTATAATGAATAGTCATTCTATTGTAGATATATTCCCATCTAGAGAAAATACATTGATAGAGTCCACAATATCCCATAATTTAGAATAATTTCCATACTTATTTTCAAAGATGGTAGAATCATAGACTATGTTCATGAATTCTATGGAATCTTTGATAAAGAATGATGATGGTGAAAGTTCTCCCTTAAAATCCTTATATGATGATAGCATTGCAATTGTTATTAGTTATTTTAGTCTATTTATGTGTTCTATGTAAAATTCTCCTCTTCGCTAGTCACTTTTTTGCTTGCAATAATCTCACAAGTAGCTAGGGCTTTTTGTGCACACAATGGGAGTCAAGTTCAAATTTGTTTGAGAGTAATAAATACATTAATGGTTTCACATAATGTATATAGCCTTTATCATTAAATTATATTTGATGTATTATAAATTCTCAACATTCATATGTTTTGTATTATCTACATAGTTCAAATCTCATTAGTTTAGTTGGTGCATAACATTAGCAAGTATTAGGAAGTATTTTAATTTATTGGCTAAGTATAGTAGGCTTTCGATAGTTGGGAATTGGGATTTGGGTTTTGTGTTGGGACTAAGTCTACGAAATATTAAAATAAATAGTTCAAACACAAAGCCTAAACAAAAATCTCAAAGACCAAATCTTGTCATAATAAATGTTTTAAACAAAAATTTTGATACAAAAAGTATGAAGAGAAAAATCTCTGAATTGCATAAAGCTAATGATGGTTGTTTTAGAAAATTTGTCTAATACAAAAATCTAAAGACCAAATCTATTCATAATAAAAGTTCTGAACAAAATGTCTAAAGATCAAATTTATAATAAAAGACAAGTCATTTAGAACAATTGTTGAGACAAAATGTCTGATGCAAAAACTTTGAATAAAAATCCCAATATAGAAACCCCAATGAGCAAAAGTTGAATGTCATTTGTGGATAAAGTTTGAACAAAAAAAAACTTGAAGAGAAAAAAAATCATGATTAATAAGTCTCAAATAAAATTTTAAAAGACCATTTTTTTTTAGAAGGCTTGAGAAAAATTCCCAAAAACCAAATCTTAAATACAATTACTCTGAATAAAACTAAGTCCTAAAAAACCTACAGAGTTAAAAAAAAATCTAGAAAAGGAATTAATAAGGTTAGTCCATAAAATGTATGATACCATGCTTAGTGTAGATACTAAGGAGAAATTGAAATGGAACTTGCACATATAAAATAGAATAAGGCTCAACAAACAAGGCCAAAATCCAAAAAATGTGGGTCCCCATTTCTTGAAGAAGAAAAGGGGGATGTTGGGTACAACAAATGATGACTTATAGGGGGAATACTTTTGAGTATTTAAGAAACCATAACTTTGGTTAGTAATTTAAAATCGAACATGAACTATTCCACATAAAAATATTAGAATCATAAATATGAAACAAACTCTTAATTAGATTTGCACAACATATTTACCTTCTTATCCATGGATCTGTGTGTGCTAAAATTGAAGTTCAATAAACCCTTATTGTAATGAGCTCTTCAGAGACTTGGAGTAGTTGTAGGTTTTGTTTTAGTTTATGTTACAACTTTATTAAATTAATGGCGGCTCAAGCATTACTCTACTACTAGTCAGACATCCATAACCCTAATAGATATGCCTTGGGTTCCTTCTCTTTTTTTCCTTTATTTTCTTAATAATGATGCATAGTACATTGATCTTAATTCATCATGTGATCCTTTTGATTTGATTTGATTTATTACTTTATCAATTGCTCTTTTGAACTCATTGGTCTTTTTCTTATTTTCTTTTCTTTTTTTAAATAGAAGGAGAGTTGAAACCCATATGAGCTAGTATGGTTATAAAACAAATGATTTACTAGAACATAAATACCAGCTACATCTATACTAATATTTATCAGCTTAAAAAAGTATTAATATGATAAATGTGCTTGGTCCAATGAAATAAGAAAAATTTCTAAATTCATATGAAGTACTTGAGAACAAATTTAACATACCAAGTAGAAATAATCAATTGTGACACAATCCATAATGATTTGTGATTACATACCTACATCTTGAAGACTCTAAACACAAAAATATACCCAATTTGTGAACAGGTCCCAAGTTGTGAATGTCTTTGAAATTTACCTTTCCTATTATATGTCTTATCTAAATAGATAATAGGGGCCTTAGCTGGTTGGATATTAGCTTGGTGATGTTAGAATAAAACAATTTAGATTACCATAGAAAATAACAAAACAACTAATCTAGAAAGCAATAAAACTAAACTAAGAAAACATGAAACTACACTAGGAAAGAAATAAACTATTATATAAAGTAGGAAATATAATCTAAAAGTCAAGAAATATAATCTATAAAGTAATCAAACTAAACTAATAAAATATGAAACTACACTAGGAAAGTAATAAAATATTCTTAAAAGTAGGAAATCTAATTTAGAAAGCATGAAATCTAATCTAGAAAGAAATAAACTAACCTAATCCTACCTCTACCATGCTTATATATCAATTAAGAGTACCTTTAAATGGTACAACCATTAAGTAATGCTTTAAAAATTATCCATTGACTAGATATATGAGTTCATTGCCTTAGAGGTCCCTTAGATGAAATGCATTATTTGTTAAGATCTCCAAAATGTAATAGGGTCTAAACCATTGCAATTTTTTTTTTTATCATGTTATCCTTTCTTTTTATGGGCTTTATACCAAAGAAGCATTAGATCTAAGATCCTAAATGATTTGAACTTTTTTCTTTTGTTAAACCACCTATTAAATACATCTTAATGTTTGCTAAAGGTCTGTATGTCCTCAATCCTTAAATATTTCATTTCCATTATGTCTAGTAGTCTAGATTTTGCTTTATCATTTGGTTTCATGTATTCTTAAATGAATTAATAAGATAGTAATTTTATCATGATTAGGAATACAGGCTTGCATCTATATAACAATAGATAGGGTGAAGGTTTAAGGGCATATTTATACCTTAATCGATCTACCCAAATATAACACTTCAATCGATTATGGAAATCCCTAGGCTTATCCCCACCTAATTTTTTAATTTCATCTATCAGGTTCTTATTCATTATTTTAGCTAGTCCATTTCCATAGGGTAATGGTTAAAATATGACCTAATATTGATCTAGTTATCATAAGCCCATTTAATGAAATCAATTGATATAAATGTTGGCCCATTATCACAAACTAGAGAAATGGGAGTGCTAAATCTAGTTGTGATGTGTTCTTATGAGACGTGAATGACATCTTGTGTTCTAGAATTATTTGTGTCCATTTCCTTAGTCCATTGAGTACAATAGTCTATGGTATTGAGTAAGAACTTATGGCCTACTAAGGAATTTGGGTTAATGACACTAATGAATTCTAAAACCCATTGGGCAAATGGCCTTCCTTCAAAAATAGGTTGAAAGGGCATTGATGCATGTACTTATCTCTTTGATAAATCTTGGAAATCATGGCATGTCTTTACATTAGGATGAGCATCCTTGAAAACTAATGGCTAGTAGGAACCCATTCTTAAGATATTGTGAGATGTGGTATTCCTAGATGGATGACCACTGCCTATATTCTGATGCAGGTTATCTATAATCTCTTTAGCCCCTTCTGTAGATAGATATATGACTTCATAATTCCTTCTATCGATAACTCCTTTCTTGATCATGTAATGAGAAACTTTCAACCTCAAGGCTCTCCTTCATTCTCTATTGAGTTTTGGAGAACAAGTACCTATAAGAAAATACTATATTATTTTAGTATACCATTCTCCTCTAGATACCTGGGCTTTATATATATCTTCAACAATAATACGTGAATCATGTTTAGTCATGAGTTGAATAATGCCTTAACCTTAAATGTCTTTAGCATGTTTGTTTTCTATGTTGAATTTCTATATATTTTCCATCCATTTGCCTCTATGTTCTCCTAATTCATTTTATGATAAGGTGAGATTGAAAATAGGATTAGACACAATAGCAATAGTCTTATTCCTCAAGATGTAGTGTCAAAATTTATTCATTGATTTGACAAGAGTGAAAATCTATTTATTATTCATGAAGTACCTAAGTTTTTCATCCTTCATGTTTGTGCTTATAAACATAATTTGATGATCATTCTCATATTTTTTTATGTTATGACAATAGCAATTGTATGCTCTAAATCAAATGAGTACAAGTTAAAAAGTTTCATAAAATCTAGACTAATCAGTACTGGGGCCTAAGATATAATATCTTTAATGTCTTGAAAAGACTTATAAGACTCAACTATCCATTCTATTTTAGTATCTTACTTGAGCATTGCATTCATAGGTCTGACAATGTTTGCAAAACTTGAGATAAACTTCCTCATTAAACTAATCTTCCCTAAGAATGACTTGAGCTACTTCTTACTGTTTGGTGGTGCAATATTCAAAATTACATAGATTTTATCTAGATCAATGATGATCCCTTATTTGGTAATGATGTGTCTTAATATCTTGCCTTTAGTCACTCTAAATATGATCTTCTTTGGGTACAATGAGATGCCAAACCTTATGTATCTTTTAAATATTAATTTTATATGGCCTATGTGGTCATTCCTATCCTTGGAGAATATAGTAAGATCATTCATATAGATGATTATGAAATTACATATTAATCCTTTAAATGCATGATCTATGGATCACTAAAAGGTGGCTCCAACATTTATTAGGCCAAAGGGAATCCTCTTATATGCATAAGTACCCCACTTCATAGTAAATATAGTCTTTATTATATCCTCTAATTGTACTAGTAATTGATTATACCCTAATAATCCATCCAATAAGGACATCATTTTAGATCCACTTACTATTTGTATCACATCATCCAAGGAAGGCAAGGGTTAGTTATCTTTCTCAGAAGTTTTTTTTCAAATTTATAAAAGTAACACATACCCTAATCTCTCCACTCTTATTTCTAACTAGGACCAAATTGACCACCTAGGTAGAATGTGTGATTGGGAAGACTATCCTTGCATTTAACATCTTCTCCACTTCTCTTTGAATGAGAGGCTCCAAGATAGGATTCAATGGTCTCTATCTTTGTCTGAATGGCTTGTGGTCTTGTTTCAATGGAATTATGTCAGTGATGACCTTAGGTTCATAAACCTTCAATTCTTAATATGTACATGCAATCATGTTTCTATATCTATTAATCAAGTCCTTCACCTATTGTCTTTCTTTTGAGGTGTAGCTAAGGCCAATGTTAACATAGCATGGGTTATGTTCATATCATAAATTATCCTTTTTAAAGTTAGAGCTACTAAGCTTAAGGATCTATCTCAAATGGTATTTTTAAGAAGACCAAACTAGTTGGGAGATGATTTTCTTTGAGCTAGAGGACACCTTCCCTGTTTGATTCTTCTTGGTAGAGATGGATAACTTCCTTATAATTGATGATTTAGGACTCAAACTATCTTGAATGGGTTAAAAATTGAATGATATACTGATTATCATCAAAGACCTATAAATTTTATACATTTTCAAGAATAAAAGGACAAGCTACTAGCTCAATAGAGAATCTCTTTACCTTAGATTCTTGGAGAGGCTCCAAATTGGTAGCAAAAATAACTAGTGAATATGTAGTTTGATTTTTCTCTCTAGGAATTACTAATATTTTTAAATCCTTAAAGCTCTCAATCAGATCCCATGATCTATGTTTATACCTTTCTATATAAGATAGCTTTCACTAGTATTTATTTTTGACCTGATTGATTACCAGCTTTGAATCCCTAAACATTAAAAATTATTTGACATTATTCTTGAGTACAAATTACAATCCTAGAATTAAAGCTTCATATTCAAACCTATTTTTAGTACAAGGGAAATATAATTTATATGGTACCAAGAACTTAATCCCTAATGGATATATTATTTCAATTCTTACAACTAATCCTTATTTAGATCTGGCACCATCAAAGTGTAAAGTCTATAGCTGATTAGAGATTTTAGATTCTAGATTTTGTGTTTGTTTTTGCATAGTAAAAGTATAAATATAAAGGATAGGGGATTCATACTTTACCTCTTCAATCTTCACATTATACATTATGATATGATACTTCATTCTTGGTTCGCTATCAATTTGGATTTAATTTTCAATGCCTCTCCATGGTATCCAGATGTGAGAGAAGTCTATAGAGAGATATCCATTGAGCATTTTAGATGAATACCTACTTAGAAATATGTCTACTATAAGGATATCATTAGTCATATGAAATCATGGTTTAGATGCTACTTAAATACATAAATTATTAAATTCTCTAACCATTGGTACCACCATTTTATTCAATTGGGAAACATTCTCTTTGAATGGCTTGGAGTTAGAACAAGATTTTGACATATGGAATTAGGCATAATAGTTTTTGAGGCTCTAGAATTAATTAAACAATTATGAATACTCTTACAAAATTCCTTGATAATAAAAAAAATGGGTGGAACCTCTATCTTGATTTTTTAGATGGCATTAGTGTCAATAACTTTTGCTTTATCTATAGATGATTTTGTCTTTTCTATAAGAACCTTCCTTGTGATAGTTTTACATAGTTTCTCCTTATATTCAGTGATCTAAGCTAATTCATGAAAAATAATATTTTCCTTAATTTTATTTATGTCTTGAATGATGTTGTATCCTCCTTTACTCTGTTCTTCCTTGTTTTGAGGTTAATCATTCCATTTTAGGGGAGGTGGATTGTTGTCAGATTTTAGATTAGGTGGAATGATTATGCTATTTATAGGAGTAAAAGCTTTGAAGGGATGCTTTTTACTTAGATTTCAACCACTATTCTATAATTTTTGAAAAGTATGAATCTCATCAGTGTTATCCTCTAGTACATTATCATTTTTGTTTGGAAAGGGAAACTCATGAGTCTCAAAGAACATGGTAGTGCTTGAAGAGCTAGAGTCTTGGTGGGATTATGATGGATTTTGTATTTGATCCTACCTTACTACTTCTCTTTGAAATATTTTAAAGGATGCAAAAAATATAACATAATAAAGCTCACCATGCTAAGAAGTATTATGGATTCTACACGAATTAGGTAGAGTTGTCTCTATAATGTTGATCTCTAGAAGATTTATAAGCTGATATGTAGTTTTTGTAGGCCTACTAAATGGTCTACTATACCTATAGAACCTTGAAGTCTAATTACCACTTAGGACCTTAGCATTTTTGATCCTTTTTTACATGCCAAAGAAGTCATTACTTAACTTTTGACCCATATTTTTAATAACATCGAGCTCCACCTTTATGAAGTCAGTGCCCTAAAATATATTAGTATAAGATGTATCCAACTATTGATTTTACTAGTAGCCATTTCCTTGTGCATGGTTGTTTAATAAACTATAATTTGACTGTATTATCTATGTTAGAGGAGGTAGTGTGTATAACTAGTTTTAATTGAATGTAGGAATGTTCTACTTCACATGTAAGATTGGATTTAATTTTGAGAAGCCATTATTGATGTTAGGTGTGATAGGCACCTAAGGATTACATTGTCTATTAATGCTAATGGCCTCTTCATATGCCAATGCCAAGATGGTAGAAGTAGCTTCACTTCTTAGGAACATCATAATAATAGTATCCAGGGCATTATTTTACATCTCTAATGCTCATGATTATTTTGGTTTATACCTTGTGATTAACCATGTATACATATTTTGAAATCTTGCATTAAAATCATAGATTAGCTCATTAGGCTCCCTCTTCATGTTGGTGAAGTGTTGATATATCAAACTAGGGCTGGTGACCTATCCAAACTATGTAAGAAAATATGCTTGACATGAATTCCAAGAAGTGATGAAATTTTCTATTAAATTCATATACCAATAATAATCAAGATCCATTGGTATAAAAGGGAACACCCTATATGCAACATACTCATTGATAACATTCATTAATATTAAAGTATATTTAAAAGATTTGATGTGTTCCTCTATTATTCTTACTCTCAAAGGAGAAAATGATGGAATATATTTTTAGGATTCCTAGGTAGGTCATGCACATCCCTTGAGATGACAATAATAGATCCAACCAACCAAGGTGGTTGAACCATGAGATGATTAACAAGGGAAGTGCTCCTTACTAAGGAAGGTGTCCTAAGTCTATTAAGGACTAGGGTAGTTGGTATAACTCTATGTCTCCTATAATTTGACAAGGTTGAGACTAGAAGATCAGCTTGAGAGCTAGATCTAGTCACTATCCTAGGTGACTCTAGTGTAACTCTATGTATAAACTAACCTATTTTATCATAGGAGGCCCTACTAGCACTAAAAAGAGAATGTTGATGTGGGTTTTATGCACACCAATCTCATAATGAGGTATCCTCTAATGTTTTAGGATCTTAATGGAGGTCAAATCCACTCAAAGGCATGAGTTATAGGTATGTGGTCTTAAAAACTAGGTGATGGAATAATAGGAAAGACATGCAAGTTGTTAACAAGGATTATGGATAGAGGGGTGGTTTATAAAAAGAAACTAAAATCTATATGAGTTGGTAGATGGATGGCTACCTAATCTAGAGTGGGTAGGTCTCAAAATAAGCTCAAAATAAGGGAAAGGTAGGGTAGAAAAGGAATATTGTATGGATTCAAGAATCACCTCTTAGGCTAGTTTCTAAGTGGATAAGTGCTTTAAAAATATATGTCTGTTGCTATAAGCTATTACACACACAGTTAAACATGGTCAAGTAGTCTAGGATAATCTTGATATAAGAAACTCAATGGCCTCAGTCAAAGGTTTCTCCTTTTAGAGAAGTTATTGAACACTCTTAATCAAGATATTATGGCTTGGGCTTAGTGAGGTATCTGAGATAGTTACACATACATATAAAACTATATCAAATGAAAACACATCTACAAACTTAAACTATGAATCAATAAACTTACTTACTAGTAATCAATGTAATTTTCTAATCATTTAATAGCTATTTCACATCCAAGACTAACATATCAATCATAACAAGAAATAATTAGTTCATATATTTCACACACTAAGAATTATTAAATCATACAACCAAAAGAGATAAGCCTAATTACACAAATATTGGAAAGAAAATACACAAACACATGAGTTGACAATCAAAATTACTTCTACTCCTATATATTGAAATCTTATGACCTTTTAAAACTATGGGTTACATGTGTTTAAAAAGACTTGGGGAAGGGGTCACCTCAACCTCCAAATACATGTAAAATACATTATATGGCATAGTTAGAACTTTGGTTCTAACTATGATCTCAAAAGTGTATAAAGTTATCTTAAAATTATCAATAGTTTGAGTTATCCTTTACAAAATCATGCAACATGTGCATGTTTTCAAAATAATCAGACAAATTCTACAATATGTTCAAGTCATAAGAAGACTATAAATATAAAATATACACCACTATAGATTGTACATGCAAAAAACTTGGCCCTTTATGGCTATGTCGATGTCTACATGGATGTATTGACTTTGGTGAGAGTTATAACTATAGGCATTGATGTAGAACTAGAAGTGGCAACTTCAATATACTTCTTCTTTACTTTTAAGTCAATAAAATACTTATGTGCCACATCATGATGTTGTTTATTTATATCCAAGTTCAAAAGAGAGGGTCTATCCACCCTACCGACTTGCCCTAACAACTTTGCATATTCTAATTTTGTCATTTGGAAGTTGATTTTAAAGATTTCAACCTTAGTCACATTTTTTATTACAAAGCTCAATTCTACTTCAATGTATTCTAATGGAAGCCCTTGTAAAATCTTCTTGAAATTATTTGAAGCCTCTTCAATAAGTTGATCAAAGTTCATCTTATTTATCAACTTTACTATATAATCCTTCACTTTTGACAATTTCAAGTCATTTAAAATTTATAGGATAAGTGCCTCATACTATTTGGAGATCAAAGCCCTAGTTGCTATTACCCATTCCATGGGCTCTTATATTCTTATGAACACCATATTAAGGGAATGATATGCCTCTAATGGTGACATTAGGTTTAGGTGGATATAGGCCTTATTAGTTGTGTAAAGAGTTAATGACTTCAATTTATTCTTGTCCATCTTCAAAGAATTAAATAATTGGTGAGTTCTAGTAATAAAAGGGGATAATTCATCCTACATAAAATATAATTTCTTTAATAATTATATTATTTTGATGCTACCTCCTGTGCCTAAACTTTAATACCTACTAGAATATGCACTATCTTTTTTTGTTCTTTTATTTGTTCTAATTATCCTTCCAGTTCTTGTCTTATTAGTTCTATGCCTGAATGTATTGACACCATGGCATCCTTTTGGGCCTCAGATAGGGACCATAAGTATTTATCATAGGGGGACTACCCTAATTATCTATTTTCCTTTTGGACAAGGAAAAGACTTATTGCCTCTCTTTAATAATCATTTTTATACTAGCTTCATCCTCCAACTTCCTCTTTCTTACCCTCTAAATTATCCTATATGGCTTGTCAAACAAGGTTGATATGGATTAGAGTTATATTATCTTAAAGTTGGGTATATGAGAATCCTTAACTCTTAGATCTACAAGCCATAAAAGAATTATCAACTAATTGGGGTTTATCTCCTATGTGGTTTTAACCATATCTTCCTCTTCAAGATCTTCTACTAGTGGTTGTTTCTTGACATCCTTGAGGATTGTGTTAGGAAAGGAAGGCTAAATGATCTTAGACCAATCCAAACCTCTGTATTAGGGGATTGGATGGACCATGATAACTTGTTTTTCCTTCTTTGCCTTGCTTGAGCTTATGATGGTGTATTTTTGGGATGAAGTGGTGGATGGCATGGGAAAAGTGATATAGGTGGTTGAGACATGGAGTTATGGAGTGGCCATATATATTTTAATTTTCCTAGCTTTCCTTTTCCTTTTCAAGGATTTTATTGTGGTATTCCTAAAGGGGATATTAGTAGTGGTCATAATGGAAGTGGATGGTAGGGTAGTGGAAGATGGAGTAAAGGTGGTGGAAGAGTCCTTATCTACTTTTGGAGTGAGAAAATGGATGTGAAAGAGAGAGGAAGAGGTCAATGAATCATCAGGGGTGGAAGATGGAATAAATTCCACCCTAGGAGTCTTCAACACAGATGAAATTAGTACAAAACCAAAAATAAGAATAAAAGAAGAAAGTAGAGAAGTGGTCTCTAAAGTTTAAACCTTTTTAACTATTATGTCCTTCATGGTTGGTGCTTTCCCTTTGTTGATCATGAGGCTTAGTTCATTGGCTCTCTCTAATATTTCTTCTTCATCAAGTTCTATTTTTTCCTCCACTTATTGATGTAATGAAGGCAAGCTTAATTATTGTTCAACTATTGGACTACTTTTGAGTGGATTCCTTTTTTACAAAATAGTGGTCTTGGGATATAGGAGGAGCTTTATTAAGCTAAGGAAAAAACTTATTACATGGATACCCCTGATGATGTAGACTCTTATAATTGGGGGATAAGTAGGTGTTTGTATTTCACTTATAGATAGGTGCTCTTATTCTTATTCTTCCTAATTAGAGGACTCTAGATTAATGGGATCTCTTAAAGCTCCCTTAGGATCAGGCTCAGTCACCCTTGGTTCTTGATTGATAGCTCTAAACTTAAAAAGAAGCTCCTATGAAGGTTCCCACTATTCCTTAGTCTACTTTAGAGGCTGGTTGTTCAAAAAATATGAGGTTATCTATCCTACAACAAGTAGAAATCTATTATGCAATTCCTTCACTATAATTTAATACTCTTGTTAAATTATCCTAAGATGGTTTTCCTTTAATCCTAAAACTTTTATCTTGTCTAGGACCTGGTCATCATCCATTGCATTCAGAAATAAGAAGTCATGGTCATAAGGTATGTGTTGGTATGGGATACCTAGGCCCTAAATATGTATTTCTATGAAACCATGAGGATTCTAATCCCTATGTGGCATGGTAGGCAAATAATATCTCTTCATTTTATTTATTACATCTCCAAAGTGCTTACTCATCATATAACACATCCTACCAATTACCATATGATGCCCATAGAATGTGATTTCTTATTTTTTATCAAGTCCTCCTCAATGTTCCACTAGAGTTGATAAGTAATTTCTTGATCTACCAGTTTGTTAGGTACATATTTGGGAAGGAACAAGGGATGACACTTCAATAATCATGATCACCATGTAGTCAGGGTACAACTAGTAATAACCCATTCTTGTTAGTGTTTTTACTATGCTTTATCCAATTCTAGGCATTGGAGACCCATGAATTGCTTACTACAATTGTGGATAGACATCATAAATAATTTGAACCATGTTCTTTATATATGAATAAATGTGTAGAAATAGGTAAAAATCACAAATGCAATTCTTGACACAGTCTTTGGCCAAGCTCCAAAGCTCACCAATGACCTTGTAGATCATGCCCATTACAACATCCAAGATATAAGACATCATGTAAAAGTATCCAACTAGATTTTTCTACTTTCTCTTGTATAGAAATTGCTCTCTCAAATGAAGGCTAATAACTTCTCCCAAAGAAAAATTTACATCACTAGTCATCGTCAAATGAAGGGTATCTAATACAAATTAAGGAAATGGATGCTTGGCATGCCATAGACCCTATTAAGTAGATCCATCACAAACCACACTCCCATTCTAAATTTATTGATAGGGGAGGGATTATTACCTTTATATGTCATTATTTTTCCAAAGATAAGATATGAGCTCAACACCTTATCAATTGAATTCTCCTAGTTTCAATAAATTAGCATATGCTTATAAAAATATGCATCTAAAATTAGTAGTGATAAGTACCTTTAAAATTTAGATTTGGAGATGCATGACACAACTATTTAGCTGTCCATGTGGTTAAAAAAATAATCCTACATAATCTTTCCTATGTCATCACCTTAGGCTTGGCCATCCCTAAATATAATGTTTATCTCTTGAGGGAGAGTAAGTCTATAATGAATAGTCACTCCATGTCAGATAGATTCCCATCTAATGAAAATATTCTGATAGAGTCCATAATATCCCATAATCTAGAATAGTTTCCATACCTATTTTCAAAGATGGTGGCATCATAGACTATGTTTGTGAATTATATGGAATCCTTAATAGAGAATGATGGTGGTAGAAGTTATGTTTAGTTCTTACAGTCTATTTACATGCTCTATGAAAAATTCTCCTCTCTACTAGTTACGTGTTTGCTTTTAATAATCTCATAGGTAGTGAGGGATTTTTGTGCATAGGATAACAATCAAGTTTAAATTAATTTGAGTACAATGAATGCATCAATGACTACACATCATGTATATATCATTTAGCATTCAATTCTAGTTCATGCATTATAAATGTTCAACATTCATATGTTCAGTATTTTCTACATAGTTAAAATCTGAAATGAAATTTGAAAGAAGGTGAAAACCCTAATATGTAAACTATTGTTTTAGTTCAACAAATAAAGGATGGATTTACCAAATGTTTTAAGTGTTTTTGGAGTAGTAATCAAATCTATTTGAAAGTCATTAAAATATTAAAATTCACACTAAAATATATTCAATAATACAAGTTTACCTAGTTTAGAAAGTGTAATAAATACAAGTACTAAGTAACTAAGAAATAAAGAGAATGTATCTTAATTAATATTCCATTATGGACTATGGAAATAGTCATGAGTTATCATAGGGTTGCATTTGAGATGTCAACTTTGTTTATTATGTATTTTTACTATTTTAACTTTAGGATAGTTGCATCTAACTAGGATAATGTCATCGATGCTTATGTTTGTATATGAGGCTAGTGTCCAATGATATATATATAATATTGACCTCAAATTTGGACTATAATTGTGCTACCCCATGTGTAATAATTATATGCCTCAAATTATGATTACTTATGCGTTAGATATAGAAAATAATTAACCATAGTTCCTTTGCATTATATGTCTTAAAACATGGTAAAAAGGGGTTAGTAATGTGATTTGAACTAGCCACAGAGACCCTATGATTGCTAAGTGTTGTCTACATAACTGATAATCCTAAGAGGGCCTAAAACTTACATGTAGTTCTCCCTCCTATGCATGTGTATGGAATTGTAATAGTATAATTATATGATATTTTTACTAAAAAATCTTGGTACAAGTGATATAATAGTATATTAGAACTTTTGAATGCTTAAGATATTTAAAATAGTATTGTAGTGAAATTTGATAGCTTAAAATAGACAATACTTTCTTATAATAGAGTTGTTTTATCAAATTATAAGGTGCATAAATTATAATATTGCCTTTTTATATATAAAAAACTCTTGAATTTGAATTAGAACCTAAAAAAATGCAAAAATCCAAGCATAAGATGGGAAAAGAGGGATAAAAAAATAGTAAAAAAGTGAAATATACAAATATAGATACAAATCTAAGTCTGGACAATTGTGTCAAGGCTAGACATGAATATTGATGCTAGTGTCTAGGATGAACACATGTTTCTAGAGATTAAAACATATTAAAAAAATAGGTATGGGTCTTTGGTATACACCATATGAGGATAAATAAAGATAAAATAAATGCCCAAGGGGTAGATAAATCAAGAGAGACTGCATCACTAGATGTCTATTTCTTAGTAAAAAGGTATATACATACAATAAGAATATAAATATGTGTACTTGTACCAAAATGGGTGTCTAAATAAAATAATATGATGTCTCAAAATCATGTGATAAATAACACATATAATAATGTAATATAGCAACTCATGACATGATTAAGTGTAAATATTTAGTTTTTTAAATATTTGAATGTTTTTGTATCTTCTTGAAATTTTTGTATTTTTGATTTTATTTGGTAAATGTTTTAGGGATATGCTATCAATTTATACAATTTAGGGGATGGTCATATGAATATTATGTATCACTCAACCACCATTCATGTCCATTATTAGTTGAGTCATTTGTCAGGACATCATTAGTTTAATCATCTTCATTCTCACTATAATACCAAATATTGATATAATCAAAATTTATTATATTCATATTCTATATTTTTATTATGGTATGAATAACCCACTATACCATTTAAGGGGATTATACTATTGTATTTATATTTCTCTTAAGTATGTTCATCATTATTAGGATCTTGTACCTCATTCAAAACTAGAGAAGGATTAGATAACACCACTTGAGTACTAGGAAGAGAAATGGTTTTTCATTTTAATTATTTACTTGGATATATAATATTAAATTTTGTAGTGTTAAATTTATGATTTTTATTTATGACAAAATTAGTATAGTTTTTGAATTCTTTGAGACCACATTTGTACCATTACTCTTTTTTGGAAAATATTACTTTTGAATTTACTTCTTTAGCAATTTTTTCTTAGGTATATATATATTTTTTATGATTATTTTTAATTAATTTCAAGGTCCAAAAACTATTTGTCTGATGTGCATGCATTATATGATAATCACAAGATTATCAATATTTTCATGTAGGATGTGAAGGAGGGAAAATAAATAACTTTTTAAGGAATATATTCCTAAAATTTTCACTTGGGTAAATATTAGAGTTATGTGAAGAATTTGATCCATTATTTATATACATTTTATTAATTTTGGATCCATATTTCAGATGAGGTAGATGGAGAACTAGATATGCAATTGGTACTAGAATGTTAAAAATTTGTGATATTCCCAATGTTATCTTTAGGTGATGTTATCTTTAGACATTTTCTATAGGGACTCATTATTAATATTAATTTGATCCAAAATATATTCATTATATTTTTGGAATGGAAATTTTTCAAGAGGATAAATGAGTGTTTCTTATCAACAGTCATTGGACAAAGTCCCTCTTGGATTAACAGGCATATATACCTTTATTGAAAAACAAAAAAGATGAATTAAAGGAAAATATTCATAAAAGATTAGGTTTTATTAGGGTATTAATTTTAACCATAAAGTGAAAAAGGAGATAGAAAGAGACTATGAAAGAGAGTGATAGGGGAAACAGTATACTATAAATAAGAAAAGTAACAAGTATGGTGAGCCAAACTTAGAGACTTACTAAAAATGTTAAGAAGATGGGTTGTTTCTCTAGAAGGAAACCTATCTCATTAAATGGATAGAAAACACATATATGTGTCCATAATAATACACAACATAAACCAACAAAACTACATATAATTGATAATAGAATATGATAATCACTTTGTATTTCCTTACAAAAATAAATAGATTTTTTTTTTTACTAAACTAAGTTTTCACTATTCTAGAAATAACAAAAGAAGGTTCAAAAGAGTAAAAAATACATTGAAATTAATCTATCTTAGTTATTTAATTTCAATTATAGTGATATTTTAAATAAAATATTCAAATACATATATATTAAACATACATACATTATCTAATATGAAAATTTAAAAATAAAGTTTACAAATGCCTACTTGTATTAATGATTATTGAGCTAAAAATACAATTTGATCTCTTAATATTATCCAAAAATAGTTTAACTATAAAAAATCTATTTTTCAAGTTCAAAACTCCTATTTATAGGTTGGAATGAGGGGTTATGATGTGTAACCACCTTTTTACATTTTTCAGTGGCTTGCAAAAGCACATTAACTCATTTATAGAACTTAAACTTCCTAAAACATGTTTAAAAACTTTAAAAACTTTACAAAATTCTTTGGTATTATTATGTGACTTGAAAAATTACAATTCTAAACTTGTACAACTTGAAAAAATGCACTAGGAAATTTACACAACTTAAATTTTCAAAAATAACTTAGTACAATTGCAAGACATAGAATGTGGGAATTAACTATTTATAAAAATTTGTAATGAAATATTTTAATAATGATTCAAGAGATATATAATTATGAGAAAATACCAAAATCTAATGTGGAATTCTTTTTTTTTAATCATATTCATTGAGGAGGATTTGATTTTTTTTCTTTCTTAGGTTGTAGCTTATTCTCTAGGAATTCATCAAACTTCACGATCTCTATCACTTTGTCTTAATCTGGTCCATCTGAATATGTGTAAGATATATCTACATCATAATATAAATATGACATCTTATGATGATGTTCCCTAAATTATCTTATGCATTGAATTGAGGTTATACAAATTTCTCTATCACTTTATCTTAATCTAGTCCATCACAATATGTGTAAGCTATATCTACATCATAATATAAATATGACATCTTATATGGTGTTACATAAATTATCTTATGCATTGAATTGAGGTTATAAAAATTATTTTTATACTTAATCAACATCTAAATTGACTCATAATTGAATGCAAACTTGGGACTTAGCATATCCTCAATATTATTATTGAATTGATCTAAAATAGTCCCCTTAATAACTAATTTCACATTATCATCAATGAGTCTTAATTTCAATTTTCATACTCCTACCATTATTCCAAGGATAGAATCACCTCTAATTGATTTTCATTTAATTTATTAAGATTTTCTTTGATAATACAGACTCTATATTTGGTAGCTCTTCAAAACTTAGTGAGTTAAAAAACTTTTGGAAAAAAAATGACTGAGAGGGGGGTGAATCAATATCTTAATAATTTATTTCATATGTACCTTAACATTTCATTTAGCCATCAAATCAATACAAAGATATATCAATACATAAAGAGTCATTCACATGAGCATAACATAAAAAACACATATATGAGTGGGAAATCCTCAAGGGGAATAAAACACAATGATCTTTGCAATTGGACTATAGTCTTATAAGTCAAAAAATTAAATTTAGTGAAGCACAAAATTCACATAGAGGACCAATCCCAACTAACTAAGCACCAACCCAACTAAGCTTTAACAAGTACCCACTTGTAAAGAGGCACCAACCCCCTAGATGACTCAACACCAAATCAGCAATCTAATTTCTTTGATCACCATTAGATAATCTTCTTTCTCAAACAAATGATGATGAGAACCTCTTCATCTCTTCACACTCTTATCCCTCTCAAACTACCTTCTAGGCCTCTTCACTCAATTAGGCCTCTTCACTCAATTAACCCTCTTATTGACTTGATTAGGTCATCTAACCTTGTTTTTAATACACAATAACCATGTCATATCTTCATAAAAGTTTATATACACCCTTATGATGGTCTATAAGACCTCATTCAACTCATAAAAGTAGTATATACTTTGCTTTAACTCACTCATTCTCTAACTAGTTAATTAAGTGTATTAAGCCTTGTTCTTATACTAGGCTCTTACTCATACACCTCTTGGTTAGCCATGAACAATTGAATAATTATATTTTAAATAAAATAGGTATTATTACATGATACAAACTTGAATCAAACATTACAATAGGCCAGTCATATCATATAGGACCAAAATCTCTTTTAGGCCTCAAGGAGTCCTAATTCAATTAGGCCTTCATTATCACACATTACCCTTTGATCTTCTTGGATCACTTTAAAACTTAATACATAATATTAAAAATTCATATGAACATAAAATAGACCCATAATAATCTCATATTATATCCATGACACCTTTTGGATCCAACCACCACTTGAAACATGCCATTAGTAATGTTCACAATTAAGCTTGTGCATACCTAAAAAGTCTATCTTGAACTACTGAAGATAAAATACCAATTAGATAAACAAACATGGAAATAAAACATATACATAGATCCTTAAAAACCTAAAAAAATTAAAAAAGTGAATTATAATTCATTACATAGGGAAAAAGGACTCAAAAACACTCTTGCAACTTGCTCACTCAGAACTACTAATTTTCCTTAAAGATCAATCATGTTGATTTTGACCTTCATATGACTGCTCCCATAAAATCTTGATGAATTTGAATGATATTATGATATCATTTAATCATTATTAGATATAAATATAATAAGTACATGTTATTTGACCAAAACTTATATACAACATGAACATGTCTTAAAAGTCTTGAAAAATGTCTCCATGCACTTGGTTTCATCCTTAGTCCATGATAACTCATCCATAATCATCTTTTCATTACTACCTAGGTTTCTCACTATTTCCTTTATTAGGCCTATTACTAATTGGTCAACTTGGATTACCATTTTAGCATACATGAGGGATAGATCATGTACAAAAACCACCATAGACACAAACTAAAAGTATCAAACTTTATCCTCCATCAATTTAGAAAATTTGACTTGGTCAACTCTAACATATATAACAAATTTATGTGAAACTAACACTTTTTTATAGGGTCTACTCACACTCCTATTAAACCAATCACACCTAGAGGTGCTTGGGGGATGTGAATACAAACTCTAATACTTAAATATCCATACTAATCCATTATGAGAACTTTAGAATAACTTCTTTCATATTAGGTCATTAAAAGGGTTCATTGAGGGTTTAAACCATCTTCCAATATTAACAATTATTCATAAAACTTAGCCCATAATTCCATAAAATAATGTCTATAACTTTGATTTAGGACCCTTCCCCATATATCATGAATATATTATGTTCTCATGTAGAGGTTACACATACCAATGTATACTTAAAAGTCCTCAAGTTGAGAACCCTTCATTCTGTGCATGCGAGAGACCTCAAAAACACATTTCATTCCTTTTATTACAAACCATAACCTCAAACTTTGTGAAAATTCTTGAAACATCATATCATACCTTTGTCCATGTTCACATATTCACACTTTCCTTGGAAACTTATCGTGATACCCCATTAGGTCATACTCTCTCTCTTTTCTTGCTTAGACCTTGACTTGTAAGTCACATTAAGACTTGACACTAACCATCATGCCTCTTTCAATGTGATATCAACCTCACTAAAAAAAACAAGCAAACCTATCTAATTCTAAAACACTACTATACATAATTCATATTTTTTGATAATAGAACATGGTATCTCACTAGGCCCGGTAGGGTCTAGAAGTGGTCTAGATGTAAAATTGATCTATAGGTCCTACCTCTATAGGCTCACTATGAGACTCTCATGAGTGATCCAATGCTCACATATATTTTCAAGTAATATCATATAGATTTTTATTTCTTTGTGCATCTATCTCACCATTCCACCATGCTCAAACCTTCTCAATATGACTTTACATGCTATAACTAGTGACATGTTTAGGCTTCTCAAGCATTTAAAATTTGAAAACTGACCTTGAAACACTTCTTGATGCTTCTACACCTTGATCACATGCCTTAAGTTATCCTCAAACAATTTCATATCTCTTAATGATTCTATTAAAAAAGAATGTTGTTTAATGAACTTATGAACACCTTTCTTAAGAACCTTTGACATCAATGACAACATCAAGGCCAAACCTTAACAACAGGGACACTGCTCAAAAATATACCCCTTTGTAATTTATGGAAAAAAATATTATATACTGATCATTATTATCTCCCAATTTTAGTCTTTTCTCCCCCTTTGACATAAATGACAAAGTGATGTCTGCAACTCTTTGGATCACACTACTTGCTACCAATACACTCAACACATAGGACTATGAGTTTATGAGACACAATACAAACTTGATCCCCTTATATCCATGTATAACTTATTAGAACAACTCATCTATTCTTGGAGATGATGAAACTTATTAGCTCCCCCTTACTACTTTGGCTTCTTCAATGATTTCTACGGTTAAGAATTACACCCAATTACTATCTTAGGTGTTAAAATGTTACCTTTGAAAATGGTTTGGTCAAGATGTTTACAATTTGATCTTGTATATAAACATACTAAAGTCTGACACTTTGTTCACTTACATTCTCTCTTAGAAAATTATACCTAACATGAATGTACTTGGTCCTTGAGTGTATGATAGGGTTCTTTGAGGCACTTATAACACTTGTATTGTCTCAATAGATAGGTCTAATACCATCGTAATCCACCTTATAGTCTTTTACATTCTATCTCATCTATAAGACCTGAGCGCAACATGAATATAATGTAATGTACTTAACCTCGCAAGTGGATAATGGTATTGATGGTTGCTTCTTTCTTATCCATGAAACTAGGCACAAACCTAAGAAGAAATCTCCTCCACTTTTACTCTTTGTATCATCTATAATTCTTGCCTAGTTTGTATCTGTGTAGGCTATCAAATTGAAATATTTGCATCTTGGATACCACAATCCATAATCCATAGTCCCCTTGAGATACATGAGTATCCTTTTGACTACTTGTAAATGATTCTATTTTGGATCTACTTGAAACCTTCCCACAATACCTACTGCTTGCATGATGTTAAGTCTAGAGGTTTTTGTATTAAAAACTTCCAATCATTGGTCTATATGACATCTGATTAAACTTTTAAGATTCATCTTCCTTGTTAAACTTACACCCTATGATCATGGGTTTACTAACTACCTTGTAATATTTCATCTCAAACTTATTCAATATCTCTCTTATGTACATGACTTGTGAGATGAATATACATTTTTTATTGAGTGATTTACAACCCAATAAATAATGATAGTTCTCCTAGCATGGACATCTCAAACTCTTTCTTCATCGCCTCTCCAAATGCCTTGGTCATGTTATCATTTTTTTAAACAAAGATGATGTCATCCACATAGACATATATAATAAAATGATGGTAATCTTTTGTCTTGATGTAGATGTTACTATTTACAACTCCTCTTTGAAATCATTGATCTAATAAATACCTACCCAACCTAGCATACTAGGCTCTAGGAGCCTAATTTAGACCATAAAAAGACTTTTTCAATCAATAAACAAAGTCTTTGTCATTTGATAGTGAGAACCCCTCAATTTTTCAATGTACACATTCACTTCTAAATTCAAATTTAAAAAGGTAGATTTGACATCCATCTGGTATACCTTGAACCCTTTAAATCCTACATATGCTAGAAACAATCTAAAGGCATCTAATCTTACTACTAGTGTAAATGTCTCCTCAAACTCTAGCCCTTTAACTTTTACATATCCATTACATACCAATCTATCCTTTTTCCTAGTGACTTCTCCATCTTAATTCAACTTGTTTCTAGACACCCTTTTTATGCCAATGACATTCTTGTATTTAGGCCTAGGCACTAGTTTGTAAGTCTCATTCTTATCTATTTGGTCTAACTCCTCGTTCATAACACCTATCCAAAATTTGTCTTTGATTTCTTATATAAAATTATTAGGTTAAATCTTGGATAATAGAGATACATTCTATTGATTTAGATTACTTCCTAGTATTCTTCTTGTTTGCATACCTACATTCTTGTTGCCAATGATTTGAGGTTCAGGGTGCTCTCTTTGAATCTGTCATGAGGGTCCTTTTGAGTCCTATCTCTCTTCAACTTATTATTCTTCCTCATCAACCTCTATAGTATCCTCTTCATTCTTGAAGTCTATATTCTCTAAAGTGTCTTTGACTATGAGTGTGATTTTCTTGTCTCATCGATCTTTACATTGGTGTTTTGTACTATGTTTTATAGTCTCTTGTTATAAAATATATATGATGAGATCATTGATGAGTACCTAAGAATATTAATTCATCATATCTAGATTCAAACTTTACCAAGTATTCATCATCTCTTTTGATGAAACATTTTCTTGCAAACACTCTAAAGTGTTCGACATTGCCAAATTTACCCTTTCATAGTTTATAAGGAGTCTTATTACCATTATTCGTTATCTTACCTCTATTAAAAATGTAGAATGCACTAATTTATACCTTTCTCCAATATCCATAAAATAATATATAATCATTTATCATATTTATAGCCATCTCTTTAATTATCATATTCTTCCTTTACACTACCCTAGTCTACTAAGGTATCCTATCTATTGAGAATTATTTCCTTGTTATATGAACCTTTAAAAAGTCATAAAACTCATTGGACCAAAAATATCCACCTATATCATATTCTAGAAACTTGATCCTCCCATTCTTCTCATTCTCAAGAAGATCTTTAAATGCCTTGAACTTGCCAAGAGCTTCTAACTCTTCTTTCAATAATGCAACCCAAGTCATTCTTATGTAATCATATATGAGTAACATGAAGTAGCTATCTCCTTGAATGATTTTAATTCTTGTAGGCCCACAAATATTAGTATGTATTAAATCTAATGGTCTTGTAGTAGAGTAATCATTGGTCTTAAACCTTCTTCTATTTTTCTTACCATGTTGACAAGCCTTGAAAAGTATATTTTTATGTTTGGTCATATTAGGCATGTTCTTCATAGACTTATTATTTTTAAAATTGACCATATTGTCAAATTTTAGGTGAAATAACCTTCTGTTTCATAGTCAACTTTCATATATTTGATCATGAAGCATCTTTCCTTCTTGATCTCATTCAAGAAATATAGATTGTTCTCAGTCCTTTTAGCATTAACAATTAGGTTTAATAATTTGGCTCTCCTTATCTAACACCCTCTATCATGAAAGGTTAATATGTGTCATTTATTACAAATTTGAATTACACTAAGTAGGTTATGTTTCAAACCTTCCACATACAACACATTTTGTTTCTTGGTCTTCCCAATGTCCAAACTCAAGACACCCTTGCCAACTATATTAGCAATTATGTTGTCTCAAAACCTCATTGTTCCTACAATATTATTTTTCAATGAGATGATATTATTTATTTCTCCTATCATGTGTGTTGAATAACCACTATATATATACCATTTCATTCCTTCATCTTAAATGTGAAAGGCAGTTTGAGCTAGTTTAGAATCCTCTTTTATATTTTGTTCCTCCTTGGAAAATAGTCCATCTTGACTCTTGAACTCAATATTATCAATCCTAACTTGATTTGGATTCCATACCAATGTTTTATTCTTCTCATGCATTCTAGGAACTTCATATGTCTTATTGAATCTTGAGGTTCTTCTAACTTTATTAGATTAGAATATTTAAATGTGTCCTATATTATGATATATGTAACAAATAATGTTTATATACTTACCTTTTAACTAATTACTCCTTTTCCCAATGTCCTATGATGACTTATCCTTTATTATATTTAGCTGCCTAATTGTTATTTTCATGTTGGTACTCTTGACTTGTTCTAAATCCTCATGATATCTCTTAAATTTTCTCATCTTGTCTATGAGCCACTCATGCTCAACCTTGAAGGAATTTATCTCTAACTTCAACTAGTCATACTCAACTTCCTTTGACCCAAACCTTGTGTTGACACCTTCTAATTGACTCCTAAGATCATTGATAGTCTTTTTTAAATGCTTCAAATCGTAAGGGAAATTATGAACATAGTTTTAAGGTTTACTTCAGATTCTCTTTCTTCACTTTCATAGTAAAATTATTTATCATTCATGTTGTCTTCTTCTTTTTGATCACAAGACATCTTATGCTTCTTAGGATCACCTTTAGCCTGTTAGACTTGTTTCAAAAGATTAAGATCTAATACCATTTATTGGAAAAATAATAACTGAGATGGGTAGGGTGAATCAATCTCTTAAAAATTTCTTTCACATGTACCTTAACATTTCTTGAACCATCAAAGAAATAAAAAGATATAGCAATACATAAAGAGTCATTCACATAAACAAAACACAAGAAACACACTTATGAGTGGGAAACACTCAAGGTAAATAAAAATTAATGATATTTTAAAATGGAATATAGTCCTATAATTCAAAATATCAAATTTAGTGAAGCACCAAATTCACATAGAGCACCAACCCTAACTAGCTAAGCACCAACCAACTAAGATTTATCAAGCACCCACTTGTAAGGAGGAACCAAATCCCTAGATAAATAAAAACCAACAGATCTACCCAATTGATTTTATAACCTTCATATCATCTTATTTGTCAACCAACTGATGATGAAAACCTCTTCAACTCTCCACACTCTTATCCCTCTCAAACTGCCTTCTAGGCCTCTTTACTCAATTAACCCTCTTCTTGACTTGATTAGGTAATATGAATTTGATTTTCATACATATTAACCATAATATATATATATATATATATATATATATATATATATATATATATATATATATATATATATATATATATATATATATATATATATATATATATATATATATATATATATATATATATATATATTCATTAAATTTTATATGAATCCTTTTTTTTTACAAAATACATCATTAAAATACTTTAATTACTATATACTTCACTTAAACTCACTCATTGTCTAACTAGTCAATTAAGCCTATTAGGCCTTGTTCTTATACTAGGCTCTTGATCATACACATCTTGGTTGGAAATTCACACTTTAACACTTATATTTTACATAAAATAGGTCTTAATACATGGAAAAAACATGAATAAAACATTAAAATAGGTCAGGCATATCATAGAAGACCAAAACCTCTTTTAGGCCTTAAGGAGACCTAATTTAATTAGGCCTTCATTAACACACGTTACCCTTTAATCTTCTTGTACAAATTTAAAAATTCATACACAATAGTAAAAATATATATTAAACTAAAATATACCCATAATAATGTCATATTATATCCATGACACCTTTTGGATCCAACCACCACTTAAAGCATGCCATTAGCAATATTCACAATTAGGCATGTGCATACACAAAAAGTCTTTCTTGAACTACTAAAGATAAAACACTAATTACATAAAAAAATATTTAAATAAAACATATAAAAATATCATTAAATACCTCATTAACCTCAAAATTTTAATTATACTTGATTAATTATGGAAAAAGGACTCAAAAACACTTCTACAACTTGCTCACTCAGAACTGCCAATTTTACTTAAAGACTAGTCATGGTGATTTTGACCTTCAACAATTTTATGACAAATTATGGATAATAATAATGCATGTGGATGATATTATTATATAATTTTATAATTATAAGATATAAATATAATATTTTTAAATGGAAATGTTAATCTTGTATACCAATCTCACAATCTTGTACCTCACTATCTCATCTAAACCAGATAGGTCAACTTATGGTCAATGTTTTAATCATATCCAATAACCTAAAAAAGTTATATCCAAAATTAAAATGTATTATAATTATTTAAAAATGTCTCTACTCACTTTTTTTCATCCCTATTTCATGATAACTCATCCGTAATTATCTTTTCACTGCTGCGTGGGTTTCTCACTATTCCTACCATTAGGCCTGTTAGCGACTGGTCATCTTAGATGACCGATTTAGTACACCTGAGGGATATAACATACTAAAAACCACCACAAATAATAAATAAAAGTATACAAATATTTCATCCATCCATTTATAAATTTTGACTTGGTCAACTCTGACATCTATAATAATTTTTTTGAGAAACTAACACTTTCTTATAGGGTCTACTCACACTCCTCACAAATGAGTCACACTTAGAGGTACTTGGGAGAGTTTAATACAACATAAAATCACTTAAATATACATAAAAATCCATTTTTATAAGTTTATAATAGCTTCTTTTATATTAGGTCACTATGAGGGTAGTTTGAGGGTTTAAATAATCTTCCACTATTAACAATCATTCATAAAGCTTAGCCCCTCACTCCACAAAAAAATGATTAGAACATTGAGATAGGAAAATTACCCACATATAATAAATATATTAGGTTTTTATTTAAATTTTACATGTGTCAATGAGCACTTGAAAGTAATTATTGGGTTGAGAACCTTTAATTCTGTGCAATCAAGAGACCTCAAAAACATATTTCATGCCTTTTCTTGCCAACCGCGACCTAAAAATTTGTAAAAATGATTTAAAAATCATATAATACATTTTTCCATTCTCAAATACACTTTCCTTGGAAACTAATATTGATACCTCATTAGTCCATACTCTTTCTCTTTACTTGCTTAGACCTTGACCTGCAAGTCACATTAGGCCTTGAAATTGACCTTCATGCCTCTTTCAATGTGGTATCCACCTCAATAAAAAAATAAAAGAAAATATCTCATGATAAAAAATTACTTTAAATCCTTTGTATATTTTGACAATAAATTATGATGCCTCATTAGGCCAAGTAGGGCCTAGAAGTGGTCTAGATGCAAACTTGATCTATAGGTCCTACCCCTATAGGCTCACTCTGAGACTCTCATGATTGATCCAATGCCTCACATACATGTTAAAAATAACCTAATATATATTATTATGACTCTAAATATATCTCACCAAGCCACCATGCTCAAACCTTCTCACTAAGACTTTACATTCTATGATTAGTGCCATGACTAGGCTTCTCAAGCATTTGAAACTTGAAAACTGACCTTGAAATACTCTTTGATGATTCTACTCCTTGATTACATGACTTGAATGATCCTTAAACAATGCATTACCTCTAAATGATGATATAAAACAATAATATTATTTAATGACCTCATGAACACATTTTTTTAGAATCTTTAATGTCAATGACAACATTAATGCCAAACCTCAATAATAGGAACACTACTCAATAATAACTAACTCTTTTTAGATAAAATTTTATTTAATATGGGAATATATAAAATTTTAGGAAAAATATTTCAAATTGGATGAAAATTCATTCCATTTATATACCTATTCATCATATTTGATTTTATATTTGGTTACTTCATCATATTTTAATTTAATCTAATAGCCCATGGTCATCATTATTTGAATGATAGTTATGCCTTGCTGCAGAGTATTCTCAGGCCATTCTTTTTTTCTTTTCCCATATGACTAATTTATTCCATAATATTTAATGTCTCTATATCATAAATTTGATTAAAAACAAAATGGGAGGATTGAATTAGCCTTACTAGTTTTTGAACCATCGATATTAGTTTCTCAACTTTTTATTTGAGTTGTTCTTTGGTTACTTTATCTTGATCCATTTTCTCAAAAAACATGCTAGTTACCTATTAGACATTTTATCTCCCTCCTTACCTTATAGTTTTTCCTAAGTGTACCTTCATGATTTTCTTATCAGAGGCTTCAACATGGTTTATATCTTTATCAATAAGATGAACTACTACTTCAACGTACCTATCTCCTTTCTAATCAAGGATTATTATATAAATTATTTTAGGTTCCTTGGCTGTCTAAAGATTAATAGTTATTATGATGCTTAAATTAATTTCTTATGGTTGTACAATCTTCTTTGTTTTCTTTACTATTTCATTTAGCCAATCAAGAACTTCTAAATTGGGGGATTATTGCACAAGAGTAATATCAGATTCTTTTTGAGCCTTAGAAGAAGGAAGAAGAGTTTTCAAGACTTGAGATTTTTATAATACTATTTCAACTTCCTCTTTTCTAAATTTATCAATTGGGGTTTTAGATAATATTCAATAGGTAATTAAATTTTTTGAGTAAGAGGTAATAGTATTGAAGTATCAGGCTAAAAAGGAATAGAAGACTCAAATAGTAAGGACGTATCAAAATATAGAAACTATTGTGTGGTATTAGCTACCAGAGTTTGTGGCTATATACGAATATCAAGATTAACTTATTATATAATATAAATGCTTGGAGAAATTGGGAGAATTTCACCTAGTCATCTAATTTTCAAATTAAGTAGATTTTATACTGGAATAACCTCTGTGATAGCTTCAACTTCTATTTATACTTTAATTTATTCTAAATATTTAATAGCTCCTACTGTTGAATATGTCCCTATTTTTGTTTGATATTATAGATGAAAATTTACTAATTTATTCTCCTTCATAGGATAAGGAAATCCTACTTTATCAATATTGATGCCTTTTGTTTTCAACCATTTTATAATTCTATTCAGCATACCTTGGGTCCTATCAATGAGTGAAGTAGATTCTTTATTGTGCCAATCCACTTTTGAAATAGAATTTGATCAATTTAATTTTTTAAAATATGGGGTCCAAAGCATATTCATCATCTAATATATTATCTTTTATTTTTAATATGTTAAATACAATAACCTATTCCAAAGTGAATCATGAATAATCATGAATTTTCACATATTTCTCATAATAAAAATCCATCCAATAATATTCAAAATTATGCACGTGTTGATATGAATAACCAAGAATATTATAAATTATCATTCTATCATAAAAATAATCTTAGATTTCAAATCAATGAATAGTGACTTGATTAATTTCTTCATAAATCAATTTTTCTTTGGCCAAATAAGCACAAGTGTACCCACCAATAGAAATAGGAAAATTTATTCTAAACTTGTGTTTATGAGAAAAAATATGTGTGTTTATGTTAAATATCTTAACAATTAAATTAAGGCCCACTTGTCATCCATATACCCCAGGAGCATGTACAAAGCAATTTCATAGCCACAAAATCTCAGGTAGGTGAAAGTTGGGAATTGAATGGATCAAGCTCCCCATATAGAAATATTTATAGAAAATTGAATTTATATCCTCAAATTATATGGTTATAGTTCAAATATTTGAATCACATATTATAAAATTCATCGTTTACTCTATGGAAATAACCTACACTTTCCATTAATGAGAGCTAAGGATATAAATCATATATTTTTGTAATTTTAATATCACCTATGGTGATGTCGGTTTTATGCACACCAATATTATAATGAGGTATCATACAATGTCTTAGGATATCAATGGAGGTGAAATCCACTTTAGGGTATGAGTTGTAGGTATACAATCTTAACAACCAAGTGATGGAATAACATGCAAGGGATGTAGGTTGTTAACAAGGATTATGGATGGAGGGGTGGTCTATAAAAAGGAACTAAAATCTATATGAGTTGGTGGTTGGATGGTTACCTAATGTAGATTGTGTAGGTCTCAAAATAAACTCAAAATGAGGGAAAGGTAGGGAAGAAAAGGAATATTTTATGGCTTTAGGAATCACCTCTTAGGATGGTTTCTAAGTGGACAAGTTCTTTCACAACCTATGTCTATTGCTAGATTCTATTGCACATACATAGTTATACACGATCAAATAGTCTATGATAATCTTGATATAGGAAACTCACTAACCTAAATCAAAGGTTTATCCTTTTAGATTAGCTATTTCACACTCTTAATCAGGATATTATGACTTAGGATTAGTGAGGTATCTGAGATAGTTGTTTTACATACACAAAAAATTGTATCAAATGAAAATGTCTATACACACTTAAGAATATGAATCAATCAACTTACTTTCCAGTAATCAATGTAATTTGTTAATTATTCAATAGTTAAAGCACATATAAGACTAACATATCAATCATAACAATAAATAACTCCATATATTTTGTACACTAAGAATTATTGAATCATACAACCAAAAGAGATAAGCCTAATTACATAAATATTGGAAAGCAAATACACAAACACGAGTTGACAATCGAAATTGCTTCTACTCTTATATATTTAAATATTCAAACCCTTTAAAACTATGGGTTACATGTGTTTAAATATACTTGGGGAGGGGTTCACCTCATTTTCCAATTACATGTAAAATACATTACATGGCATATAACATCAGTTCTAATTGTAGTCTCAAAACTATATAAAGTTATCTTACACTTGCCAATTATTTAAGTCAGCCTTTACAAAATCATGCAATGTGTAAATGTTTAAAAAATAATCAAGAAAATTTTACAATTTGTTCAAGTCATAAGAAGACTATATATATAATATACACCACTATAGAATGTACATGTAAAGAACTTGGCCCTTTATAGCTTTGTCAATGTCTGCATGGATGCATTGAATTTTGTGGGAGTTTTAACTATAGCCATTGATGTAGAAATAGAAATGAAAATTTTAGTCTTCTTATTCTTTGATTTTAATTCAAAATAATACTTATTTTCCATGTCATGTTATTGTCTAATTATATCCATGTTTAAAAGAGAGGGTCTATGGACCCTTCTAACCTACCCTAATAGCTTCACATGTTTTAATTTTGTTATTTGGAATTTGATTTTGAAGACTTTAACTTCAGTCACCTTCTTTCTTGCAAATCTCAATTTTGATTCAATGTCTTCTAATGTTGATCCTTATAAACTATAATTGAAATTGTCTAAAGCCTCTTGAATAAGCTAATCAAAGTTCATCTTATTTATCAACTTTCCTATAGCATCCTTCACTTTTGACAATTTCAAGTCATTTAAAAATTTTAGAATAAGTGCCTCATGCTCCTAGTATTTAGGGATCAAATCCCCAGCTATTGTTACCCATTATTTTGACTCTTCTTTTCTTATGACCATATTGAGAGAATTAGATGCCCCTAATGGTGCCATTATGTCTAGGTGTCTATAGGCCTCATTAGTCATGTAAAAATTTAACAACTTCGATTTATTCTCATCTGCCTGGAAAGAATTAAATAATTGGTGAGTATTGGTAATATGAGGGACAAATTTAGCTTGCATTAACTTTAATGCCTCTAAATAATTATAGTATTTCCATTCTACCTCATACACTTCAACTTCAATACCTGCTAGAGTATGCACTCTCTTTTATTATTATTTTATTTGTTCTAATTATGCTTCTAGTTCTTGTCTCACTAGTTTTGTGCCTTCATGTATTACCACCATGGCATCCTTTTAGGCTTAGCTAGAGACCAAAATTATTAATTATAGAGGGACTACCCTAATTTTCTATTTTGCCTTTTGGATAGGGAAGAGACTTCTTTCCTCTCTTTGAGAATCATTTCCCTACAAGCTTTATCCTCCAAATTCCTCTTTCTTACCTTGTAAATGTTCCCATATGGCTTTTCAAAAAAGGTTATTATGGATGGGAGTTTTATTATGTTAAATATGAGCACCTAAGAAGCCTTAGCTCTTAGATCAATGGCCCATGTAGAAATTATCAATTGATTGAGGTCTATCACCTATGTGGTTTTAACCATAGCTTCCTCTGTAAGATCTATTGGTGGTTTTTTTGGTAGCCTTAAGGATTATCTCAGGTAGGGAAGTCCAAATTATCTTAAACCAATCTAAACCTCTATACTGGGGGAGTGGATGGACCATGATAACTTGATTTGCCTTCTTCCCCTTGCCTAAGCTAATGACGGTGATGGATGGTATGGGCAAAGTTATTTTGGGTGGATGAGACATAGATTTGGGGAGTGGCCATGGTTGTTTCAATTTTCATAGCTAAAATTTTCCTTTTCAAGGATATGATTCTGGTAGTCTCAGAAGAGATACTAGTAGTGGTCATAATGGAAGTGGATGTCATGGTGGTGGAAGATGGAAAAAGGGTGTTGGAATAGTCCTTCTCTACTTTTGGAGTGAGAAGAGGGATGTGAAAGAGAGAGGAAGAGGTCAATGAATAATCAAGGGTGGAAGATGGAACAAATTACACCCTAAGAGTCTTTAACATAGATGAAATTGGTACAAAACTAAAAATAGGAATAAAGGAAGAAAGTAGGGAAGTGGTCTCTAAAGGTTGAGAATTTTTACCTATTGTGTATTTCATGGTTGGTTCTTTCCCTTTATCATTTGTGAGGCTCAATGCCTTGGCTCTCTCCAATGCTACTTCTTCATCAAGTTCTTATACTCCTTCCTCCACTTTTTGATTTATTGAAGGCAAGATCTATGATTATTCAATTATTGGACTATATGTGAAGGGAGTTATTAGCTTCCTTTTGTATCAAATAGTGGTCTTGGGATATAAGGAGGAGCCTTGTTAAGTTGAGGTATCATCCTCCTACATGGCTACCCCTGATGATATAGACTCTTGTACTTGGGGGATAGTTGTAGGCATTTGTATTGCACTTGAAGTTGGGTGATCTTGTTCTTGTTATTCCTCATCAGAGGACTCTAGATTAGTGGGATCTCCTAGATCTCCCATATAATTAGGCTCACTCACCCTTGGTTCCTTCTTGATAGATCTCAACTTAAAAATAAGTTCCTATAAAGGCTTCCCCTATTCTTTAGTCTACTCTAGAGGCTGGTTGTTCTAAAAAATTGAGGTTGTCTATCCAATAACAAGTGCCAATATATTATGTAATTCCTTCACTATAATTGAAGGCTCCTATTGAATTATCCTGAGATGATATTACTTTAGGCCTAAAACTTTTGTGATGTTTAGGACCTAGTCATCATCCATTGCATTAAAAAATAATAAGTCACGGTCATAAGGGATGTGTTGTTATAGGATACCTAGGCTTTGAATATGTCTTTGTATGAAACCATGGTGATCCCAATCCCTGTGTGGCATTTTAGGAAAATTATCTATCTTTATTTTGTTTCTTATGTCTCCAAAGTGATTCTTTATTATATAACACATCCTTCTAATGACCATATGGTGCCCATATAATGTCCTTTTAATATTTTTGTTCAAGTCTTCCTCAATGTTCCACTAGAGTTGATAAGTAATTTCTTACTCTACCAATTTATTAGGTATATATTTGGGGAGGTACAAAGGATGTAACTTAGTCCTATAATCATGATCATCATGTAGTCAGGCTACAACCAATAATCACCCCTTTCAGTTAGTGTTTTCACTATGTTTGCTCCAATTCTAGGCATTGGAAACCCATGAAAGCCTTTCCATACTTGAGGATAAACATCCTTAGTAATTTTAACCATGTTATTTATATATGCATAAATTTTCAAGAACTGGTAATAATTATAAATGCAATTCCTGACATAGTCTAATGTTAGGCTCCTCATAGATTATGCCCATTATAATATTTAAGATATAAGAGATCATGTAGAAGTGGCCAACTAGAGTGGGCCATTTAATCTTGTGTATAATCTTCTCTCTCAATTAAAATATAATAATTTCTCCCAAAGTGAAAGTTGCATCATTGGTCATCATCAAATGAAATAAGGGTACCTAGTCCAAATTAAGGAAATGGATGTTGGGCATGCCATATACCTTGTTAAGTGGCACCATCCCAATACATACTCCCATTATAATTTTTTTGATAGGGGTGGGATTATTACATTTATATTTCATGGATTATCTAAGGATAATCCATGATCTCAACACCTTATCCATTGAATTATCTTGGTTCCATGAAACTAGTCTATGCTCATCAAAATATACATTTAGAACTTGTAGAGATAAATCCCTTTGAAATTCATCTTTTAAGATACACACCATGAATATTTGGTTACCTATATAGTGAAAAAAAACATCCTACATAAATTTCCTTATGAATAATAGATCTTGTATGAGGTTGATGTAGGGCACCACCTCAAGCTTAGTCACCATCAAATGCAATACTTATCTCTTAAGGGAGAAAAAGTATATAATGAATAATCATTCCATGGTAAATCTATTCCAATCTAGTGAAAATATGTTGATATATTCCATAATATCCCATAATTTAGAATAGTTTCTAGACCTATTGTCAAAGATGGTGGCATCATAGACTATGTTCATGAAATTTATGGAATCTTTGATAGAGAATGGTGATGGAAAAATTGATCCCCTGAAGGCCTTAGATGATGATGAAATTGTAATTATGTTTAGTGACTTTAGTCTATTTATGTGCTTTATGAAAAATTCTCTTCTCTTCTAGTCATTTGTTTGCTTACAATAATCTCATAGGTAGCTAGGGATTTTCATGCACAAGATAGTAGTCAAATTTGAATTTGTTTGAGAGCAATAAATACATAAATTGTTACACATCTTGTGTATATCCTTTATCATTCAATTATAGTTCATGCATTATAAATGCTCAACATTCATATTCTTTGTATTATCTACATAGTTCAAATCTCATTAGCTTAGTTGGTAGGTAGCATTAGTAATTATTGGGAATTGTTTTGCTTTATTATCTAAGTATATTGGGATTTTTGTAGTTGAGAATTGAGAGTTAGGTTTTATGTTGGGACTGAGACCAAAAACATCCAAACAAATGTTCCAAACATAAATCTTAAACAAAAATATTGAAGACCAAATCTTGTCAGAATAAATATTATGAACAAAAATTTTGATATAAAAAGTTTGAAGAGGAAAATCTATAAATTTCATAAAGTCGATGATTGCTATTTAGGAAAAAAAATTTGATATAAAAAAATTCAAGAAAAAATATATTTGAAACAAAATTTCTAAACAAAATATTTGAATAAAAAATTTGTAATGAAAGACAAGTCATTCATAATAATTATTTTAATAAAATGTCTAATGCAAAAACTTTGAACAAAAAGCTTGATAATGAAAACCCGATGAACAAAATCCAAATAAGTCTTTTGTGGAAAAAGTTAAAAAAAAAAAAAACTTGAAGATCAAAAAAATATTGATGAATAAGTCCTAAAAAAAGTTTTCAAGACCAAAGTTTTTGAGAAGAAGGCTCGAGCAAAATCCCTGAAGACCAAATCCTAGATACAATTCCTTCGATAAAACTAAGTCCCAAAAAACTTGTATAGTTCAAAAAAATCCCATAAAAAAGCATTAATATGGTTAGTCCATAAAATTTATAATAACATGATTATTTTAAATATTAAGGATAAATTTAAATGGAACTTGCATAGATAAAATATAAGAAGTCTCAACAAATAAGGCCAAAATCCAAAAATAATGGGTCCTCATTTCTTGAATAAGAAAAGGTGGATGTTGGTTACAATAACCTAATGTATTTAAACCATTATATAATCATATTATAGTAACAAAATGAAGAAAATAATAGGTCATATACAATTTAGAAGTAGTATTGACCTCTATGAGCTGCTTACGAATAAAATCACTAATCAACTATCCCCAATTGTTATATTGCTTATTTTGGTGAATGATCCTTATGCATGTATACATCCATGTTTGGAATTTTCTTAAAACTAGAATCCCAACTACTCTATGTAAGAGTGTGATAATATAATTGATTTAATTCATGAATTTTAATTTGGAAAAGATTCTTAGGAAGCCTTGTTGATTTATGGCTTAGTTTTATCAACCATTGCTTGTTGACCCATTTAGAATAGGAACTAGTGTTAGAATCCCAAAATTGTTGAGCAAATATGGGAGTCAAATCAAAAAATTATTTATTGTCAGGTAAATATATTAGATGATAAATATGATGTTGACCTAGGCATAATATATAATCACCATTTCGATTATTGACTTCCCTTTTTTTTGGATCATAATGCTTAGCCATTGTTATCACTAGTTTTGGACATTATATTGAATTAAGAAATACAACTTCTTGAGCCAATCCATTGTCATGGATGATTTGTATATAATGTGTCTTATGGATCCTACTAATTCTATTTAAAACTTCTTTAATGTTGATATGGCCTAGATCAGTATCTATTATTTCATTAGTATTTGAATCTAGGTGCATGGGTGGAATAATCCTTTGAAATCTATATTTAATATTTGTGTCTCCTTTCAATTGGAGACTATTTTTAGAAAGGGCCTTATTCAAATTAATTTTACTTGGAGTCTCCTTTATTGGGGTTCCAAATGTTGAAATTTGATGAAAATTACATGCATATGAGAAAAACCAGACCCTAAATTATCGTTGTGAATAATTTCAAAACATTGGCCTTATTGAAGTAAGGAGTGGATTCTAGGATGTGTATATATAAAATGTAATATCTGAGAGTGTTTATAAATGAGGGTTATAGTCTAACAGTATGCCTAATAGGTGATTGGGTTTCAATATGTACACAAATAGGTGTCAAAGTTTGATGAGATGTTTGACAAGGTATTAGATCTTGATAGGTGTTTAGGTAAGTTTTGAAATTTGATGGCATGATCGATAGATGGTTAGAGTTTAATTATGTTAAATAACCCCCAAGTTTTGATGAATTTTTGGGAACCCTTTAGAATTCTATGGCATGTATAATAATGGGTTAGAATCTAGATGATGTTTGGACAAGCAATAAACCCTAATAGGTTGCATATTGGAAAACTTAATTCTAAAAAGTACTCAAATATTCAAGACATTTTAAAAATATAAATGACAAATAAAAAAATTAGAGACCTTATCTTCTATTGATGTTGACAATCTGAAATGAAGAGTTTTACAATTTTAAAGATCATGAAAAGGGAAGATTATAAGTAAGGGTATAACAACATGGTTTGGAAATGATGGAAATAAATGGTTTTAAAAAATATCATGCATGTGGATAAACCTTGGGAAGTAATGGTATAAATCTCTTGGTGCATGAGCTTATGTTTAGATCCAGTAAGTTTGTTTACAGAGGCATCAGATCTTGATAGGTGTTTTGGCACATGTTAGAGTTTATGAGTGTGTTTGAAAGGCGATCAAATTCCATCATATGTTTTATCACTTGTGAGGTTCTGACATGTGTTTAGATACACATCAATTTTTGACATCCCACTAGGGGATAAGTTCAATTTTGATCCTTGTTTGGTAGACTATCAAAATTTAACAAGACCAAAAAGATAGTCAATTTTGCATTTTCTCTATCTTAGTTTCAATTTTTTTGACCAATTATTGAATTTTTAAAATAAATTATTTTGACATTAAATTTTGAATTAGATATGATAAATTTGACCATATTTGACTTAAATTAATTATTTGTGGTCAAAAGATTTAACATTCTTAGTCTTTTGACCTTCATTCAAAAAATGGGATTATAGTTGGCTCCAACTGGGGATGTCAAAATGTAAGGGATGAGAAAAGAACTCTAGACTCTAGTTTTGAATACAAGTGTATTTTCATTGGGTTATGGATTCATTTGAATTTTGATAGAAATAACAACTTAGGATAGAGTAGTAAATTTCGAAGGCAAGAAAATTGACTAACAAGGAGAAAGACATGAAATAAAACAACACAACATAAAAAAAGAAAAAAAGAATAATGGAAGGGGACACACAACCGTAATTTTTATATACATACTTACATGTAAAGAAATTAATGATTTCACTTGAAGTAATGCATGAGATATTACCACTATAGGGTAATGGTAAATGTGTGCCATCATGATAGGCCAAGTATAAAGTTTTATCTCCATAAAAGTGCCTAATTTTGAAGTGTCCCATCCATAAGGAGTCAATTTTTCCATGAATTCCCTTAGATTATCTGCACTTATCACATATAAAAGCAAGATCTCCTACCTAAAAATCCTTTCTCTTTTATTTTTTGTCAAAAAAGACTTTAAATTGAGCCTAATATTTGGTAATATTATCAACAATTCAATATCTATCTTCTTCAGGATTATTAAATTAAAGAATTATTTTATCCAAATGACTTTCAAAGTTTTTATATTTAATGGCCATAACTAGGTGAAGTGCAAAAAATTTAAGTGTTATTGGAATTATCACATCAATTCCATAGAGTAACTATAATGGAGACATGTCTATGGATTTATTGGTGTTATGTAATCTACCCACAATTCATCATATAACTTTTTGTGCCAATTTATCTTATTCTTATCAACTGATTTATGGATGATGGTAACTAGATTCTTATTACTAGATTCAACTTGACAATTTCCTTATGGGTAATAATATGAAGAGTTAGATAATGAGATACCATAACCATAAAATAATAAAATCAACTCTGAAGAAGAAAAAATGAAGCATTATTTGTTACTATTTTCTATGGAACACCATTATTTGTTACTGTTTTCTTTGATGAAATTATAAATAACTTCTGAAGTGGTATATTTAATTGGAATGGCTTCTACCCAATTGGTGAAGTAGTCTATAGTAGTGAGAAGATATGTATGTCCTTCACTTTAATGAGGGTTCATATATCCAATAAACTTCAACCCCCATTATTATAATTGTTCTTCTATCAATATTAGATTCAGAGGAAATGTTACAAGTTTTTGTCATCCAATGAACTGACAGGCTTCACATTCCCTTACCCACTCATATGAATCCTTGAATAGTGTTGGACAATAGTAATGAGATATTAAATACCATTTAGACTATCACTAAATCAAATAAGTGTCAACCATAGGATTGATCATGAAAATATTGTAAGATCTTCTGCAATTATTCACTATCAACACACCTCAATAAAAATCCATCAATACTCTTTTTAAACAATGTACCATCCCATATTACATACTATCTAGATTTCAACTTGAGTGTCATGCATTATTTGTTATCTAGATGATATGAAAATTATCCATGTGTAAAAAATAAAGAAATATATGCAAACCATTCATTAGTATACTCTAAAAAAATGAAAAAGGGAAGATCCTCTTTGTTTTGATCATCCAAATATGTTGAAGGGATTAATAATGAACCTTTATGTTCTGATATGAGCTTACATAATCCTTTTCCTCAAACTAATTTTGTGGGTTTGATTTAAAGATTATATTCTTAAACCTTAGTTTTTATTTACCTCTTTTAGATCCTAGTTTATTAGTTTTTATTTTCTTGAATACCTCTTTAAAATTATTATTCCATTTAGAGGAGGGTTTTCCTTTCATCATATCAATAATATTTTTAGTTACTTATACAAAATCTAGAAAAAATATCCGTAGGAAATTCACTTTCCCAAAAAATATAATATACACCTAGTTTACTAGTTGGTAAAGATAATTTTGGAATTGATTTAACTCTTTATGGATCAATCTTGATTACTTGTTTAGATAAAATGTAACCAATAATTTTCCCTTCAGTTACTCTAAATACAAACTTTTTAAGATTAATATAAATACCATGTAGTTGAAACTTTTTGAATAATTTCTCAAGGTGTTCATAATGATTTTTTTTTAAAACATCGTTAGGTCATCTAAGTACACCACTATTATCTTGTTTTATATATATTTGAATGAAATATCCATGGCCATATAGAATGTATCTCCTAAATTGATCAATCCAAATGACATTTATCAATATTAAAAAGTACCCCATGGAGTTGAGAAAGCTATCTTGTGTTGATCTTGTTTATCAACCTCAATCTAATTGTAACATGAGAAACCATCCAAAATTAAGAGCATTTCAAAACCTATGATAGTTTAGAGGACTTTATCCATAATTGGTAATGGATAGTTATATTTGAGATATGCCTAATTTAGTTTAAGGAAATATTTAGAGATCCTAATTTCTTTAATCTTTTTATGAACTAGGACTATATTAGCAATCCAATTTAAATGGTGAATGGGGAAATAATCTATGCATTAAACATTTTATAAATTTTTACAAAAAGCATTCCTACAATCTTTGGATTATATTATCTTTGATTCTATTTTAATGGTTTAACATCAGATTTTAGAGGAACTATGTGTTACATTTCTTTGGATGAAATGACTTGAGATATTCTTATAAATATAAAATAATGGCAATGTATTTTTGAAGCAATCTAATCATTTTCTCTTTTGTTTTGGTGAACATATTCCAATGTTAACCAACCTAAGTTGCTCTTCATATGCAATGTTCACTTTTTCATAGTCTATTGAATCGAAAGAATCTTTTAACATCTTATTTTTTATTAGCCTATCAATATTATCAAAAAGTTATTATAAAGAAACCAAGCCTTAAGGAATCTTGTTCCCTTTTATTTTGATTACCCCATCCTCATATTATTCCTCAAATATTTATTCATTATATGTTTGAGATGAAGATTATTTGTACGACTAATAACTACCTTTGAAATACAAATTTCTAAAAATATCAAAATTTTCAAGAAAGGAAATAATTTGTTGACCATTCTTAAATATTTGATAGTTCTCTAAATTAGGTGGTATGTTGGGTTAATAAATGAGTTAAATTATGTATTTGTCTTTACCAACTTCTAGATGAGGAGTCAATAAGAAGATGACACCGCAAGTGTATCCACTTTGTAGTTATTTTATCTTGGGATAACATAAATAGAGAATGTATCAAAAGTTTCTATGTTATCCTAGAATTTTTTGTTGTAGTGCCTTAAGTGATCATTTTAAACTAATACCTAGATTTTGATCTATTTTATAACTAGTTCCAAATCACCCAATACTTTTAGGTTTTTAATTCTCATCTCTTTTACAACATGTAGCCTTATCGAGAGTGCTCCATAATCTGAAATATTTTTAGTACACTCAAACTACAATTTTTAATAGAAAGGAAATATTTCCTTGATCAAGGATATCAAAATAATTCATACACCAATTTTTTTTAAAGATAAATTATAGTCAATTTCCAATTTCCACACTTAGTTGGGATTGATTTTCATGATTTATGGCATGTATATATCTTTTTATGGAATTAAAAAAAATTCTTATACTGACATCTTCATATCAGATATCATCCCTAGGGTTATCCACTTTTTTCACTGTATACTTTGTTTTCATCAATTTTTTTTAATCCTTTGACTAGAATCATTGCATGTAACAAGTCTAACTAAATTTTACTACCATGTTATTTATAAAATATTTTTCCCTAAGAGGATACCATAGGATACTGGGATATTAGATATTAAGATGTTGATCATGATCCTTTTCTAAGGAAAAGATGCAAGGACAACTTGGGCATCTTTTATTTGGCCAACAAGTGAAACTTGATATACTTCCATTGAGTAACAATGGCCATAAGTTTTTGTATAGGTCAAATAAATGGCATGGAAAAATTTGGTAGGTATTATTTTATGTAAGGCCCTTATGTTAGTTATGCAATTACTGACCTTACATACCTTTAAAAAATAAGGAAATATAAAAATGATCAACCTTATTGGATTTGGAAGTTACTATAACCATGGAGTTCACTTGATTGGAAGAAGGTGGGGTAGAAAATGTTTATTTGACATTGGCCTTAGGCCTTTGATAATTTCTACTAGCCTATCTAGTTAATCTTGATATGCTCTCAAATATTCAACGTGTGACATCTAAATTGTAGTTTTATTAACATGTTAAATGATATCAAAAGAAGGTATACTAGTAGAGGAAGAAAATTCTACATGGTATGACATATTAACATTACTATTGATATGAGGAGTATTCTTTGAATAAATAATAGTAGTATCTGGGAAGGACTCACATGTTTTAGCCATTAGTTGTTTTCCCTTCATCTAGATAAGAGGTAGTGTGACTTGTGGAACAATAAATTTCATAGATTCTTATTATTTGTTAATTTTTTTGTGTCTTCTAATTATAAGCTCTTATAAATATTTTAAATGAATGACTATTCATGTCTCTAACATTTTCCTCATAATCACATTCATCTAAATTTTATTATAGAAACACATTTGTGGAGTCACCACCATGTTATTCAATTTCACATTCTTAAGGATCTAAATTTTTTGATTATTTTTCTTCTTCAATTTATTCATAGCCAAATATTTATTCTCTTTCTAAAACAACATTTAAAGGTATATTTGTATTTTATTATTTATGAGCTTCCAATGTAAGATTTTAATGAAGAGCTTACAATCAAGGATGATTCCCTTGAAAAGGAACATAGTTTATTCTTGGGATGTATTGATAAGGAACATTGATGGTTTTCTAAGGTAGTTTCTTCTTTAAATCTGTTATATCATTATCCATTTTAAAAAATATATATTTAGTTGAATTTTGACCCAAATTATGTGTTTTAGCTTTCAACGGTTCCTTCTTTAATTTTCTATTTGTTATCATGTCATATTCAAATTTAATGTCTAATGTCTGATCTACATTCAAATCTACTACTCTGGCCCATATCAATTGATAACTCACTTATATAAATTTAGAATTGATAAATAAGCACTTATGATTCTCATCTACTATATTAGTAGTTAATGCTATTTATGCAGTAGCTTATTGAATTTAGCTACAAAATATCTCATAGGTTCATATCCTTATTTATTCATTTTAGTGAGTTGAGCCAATAATGCATGTGTATCTTCTGATAGTTTAAATATATTTTTAAATTTGGTTTTCATATCATTCCAATTGGTAATGGTTCCTAGAATAAAATGATAAAACTAAATTTTTAATCCATTTTAGAGAGTTTCAATGAACAGTCTCACTATAATATCCTAATTTTTAATGCCCAAAATCTCACATGTTATAGAGAAAGTAAGCATATGTTCATCTCAAATTTCTATCATCACCTAAAAATTATAGAAAATTATTTCATGACCCTATCAAAATTTAATGCAAATGTCCCTACCCAATGGGAAAATTATGTTACCCCAAGGTAAAACCATGGTTGGAAAGATTGCCTATAGTGGTATAACAACACCTAGTAAGACAAGAGCTTAACTAATGATTCTTCCTCCTTATAAATTTTTACTTATCTTAGGAGTTGTGGGAAGATTTCCTAATCTTTTAAGTTTACCTTTTTATTAAAGATTCAATTTAAAATTATAAGTCTCTTGTAACTAATGAAAAATATTAATTTCAGCTTTTGAATTACTAGCTCTAGTGAATCATTTTTTTGCTAGTTTTTACTATTGACAAGGCACTGGTTCAAATTGAAAAATCCTCTGAGCTAGTCTTCTTTGTTAAACTCTACATGTAGCTAGTAATTCAACTCTTTGTGCTAAAACATCATGATATTATTCTTATTATAATACATCAAAAACTTTATGAAAATGCATTGAACTAATTTTATTATCACACATAAATTCTCTCAAATCTGGTGAAATGTCTTCTTATGTCTGACTTAACTAATGAGTATTTGATTGAGTAAATGGTGTTTGGTCTACTTGCATGGTCATTAGAATAAATTATTATTATTATTGAAATTATTTGAGTAACTATATGAGTTTATCTTTGTGTTTGTCTTATTTCTTATCTTATTGAAGTAATTTCAACATTTCTTTGAATAATAGTGGCATAATCTTCTTCTATATTTATCACTGTAATGATAATGTTAAATTGGATGAGACTTTATTTTATTAGACTAGTTATCAAAGACTTGAATCAATGTCTTATTCTAAAATTCTTTATCTAGTTAAATTAGGTTGATGATCAAAAAATTTAATAGATTTAATGGTCATGAATGAAATGTAATGATTTCAAACTATTTGTTGAGCACTATGGGATTCTCTACATGCAAAAATTCTATCTATTATTTATACATGATATAAATATTAATTAAACATTATCATAATGATTTAAAACTAAGATATAAAACATTCATCAAAATCCCAAACAATTTGTTTAATATGGGAAATAATATCCAATTGTGTAGATTACTCCAAATCTAGTCTAGGTTGATAGAGTGGTCCTTGAGTTGTTGGTAAAGTCATATGAATAAATATATCAAAATATGGATTTCATAAGTGTTATATAAACATGCCCCATGGTGGGTGAAATTTTTTTTTGGCAAGAAATATCATTGAGAGGATAAATAAATCTTTCTCATTAACAGTCACAGGACAAAGTCCCTCTCCTATTAGTAGGTGGATCTACCTTTATTGAAAAATAAAAAAGATTCATTAAAGGAAAGTATTCATAATAAAAATGGGTTTTATTATGGTATTAATTTTACCATAAAGTATAAAATGAATATAGAAAGAGAATATGAAAGAGAATGATAGGAGGAAAGGTATACTTAGAAAATAAGAAAAGTAACAAGGTCGACGAGCCAAACTCAAAGACTTACTAAAATTGTCAAGAATATGGATTTTTATATAGAAGGAAACATCTCTCATTAAATGGATAGGAAATACATATATGTGTCCATAATAACACAAAACATACACCAAAATAACTACCTATAATTGATTGAAAAAAGATAACCACTCTATATTTCCTTGCAAACATGAATATAAATATTGTTTTTACTCCATTGAGATTTCAAAATTATATAAATAACAAATGTAGGTTAAAAATACTAAATAGTACAAGGAAATTCCTTTAGATTGACTAATTAATTTCAATTATAGTGACATTCAAAAGCAAACATTCAAATACATATAGATTATACATACTTACATTATAGTGACATTTAAAAGCAAATATTCCAATACATATAGATTATACATGCATACATTATTTAATCATAAATTTTGAACACTATTTTCAAAATCCATGCTTGTATTAATCTTTGTTGAGATGAAAATAAAATATCATTTTCAATAGTCTCTATAAAAGTTTAACCATCATAAGTACCTTTCAATTAGCTCAAAAATATTATTTATACATTGAAAAGGGTGGTTATTTTGCATAAAAACTTTTTTTACATTTTTGGGGGCTTGTAAAATCATATTTGCTCATTTGCACAACTAAAAACTTACAAACATGTTAAGTAATTTACACAACTCGTAAAAACACATTGGTGTTTTTGCATGAATTTCAAAAGTATAGTTACAAACTTTCACTTTTAAAAATGCATTGGAAAATTTGCATGACTCAAAATTGAAAAAATAACTTAGTACAATTGCATGACATATAATGTATGAATTAACTATTTACAAAAGTATGCAATGAAAGATTACAATATTGATTCAAGAGATATAGACTTATGAAAAAATACCAAAATACAATGTGGAAATATCCTTTATCGTCTTCACTGAGGAGGATCTAAATTTTTTATTTCTTAGGTTTCAGATTCTTCTCTAGGAATCATAGAAATTCTTCATAATTTCAATGACTTTGTCTTCATTTGGTCCATATCAATATGTGTAAGTTATATTTTCATCATAATATAAATCCAACATATTTTATGATGTTCCCTAAAGTCTCTTAAGCATTTCACTGAATTTAACTATTACTTAATCAAAATTTGAATTGATTCATAATTAAATGTGGACTTGGGAGTTAAGATCTCATTAATATTTTTATTGAATTGATTGAAAATGGTATCCTCATGAACTAGTTTCCCATTATCATCAGTGAGTCTAAATTTGAATTTTCTTACTCCTCTCATTATTTCAAGGAGAACATCACCTCCAATGGATTTAGAGTCATTAAATTTATTAATATTTTATTTGAAAATACAGACTCTAAATTCGATAGCTCCTAAAAACTCAATGAGTTAAATAATTTCCTCTTTTTGGATAATATCTTCTTGAATAAGGTCATCTAGAAAAGTGTAGGAAAAATATTCCAACTTGGGTATAAATTCATTCCATTTTTGTAGATATTTATCATATTTGATTTTAACTTTCTTTTCTTTATCATATTTTGATTGAATTTTAGAACACATGGTCATCATTATCTAAATGGTAGTGATGCCTTGCTACAAAATTTTATCAGACCATTATTTTGTTGCTTTAACCATATGGCTAATTTATTATATAGAATTTAGTGTCTATATATCATAAATTTGGTGAATAATTTAATGGGAGGATTAAATTGGCCTTACCAATTTTTGAATCATAGATGTCAATTACTCAACTTTTTCTTTGAGTTATTGTTTGGTTAATTTATCTTGATCCATTTTATCAAACAATGTGCCAATTGAATATTGTAAATTTTATTTCACTCCTTTCCTTGTAGTTTTTCTTAAGTGTACCTACATGATTTGGTAATTAGAGCATTCAACATGGTTTTTATCTTTATCAACATGAGGAAATGATACATCAACATATTTGTCTTAGTTTTGATCTATGATTACTCTAGAAACTATTTTAGGTTTCTTGGATGCATGAGGACAATAGTTGTTAGGATGGTGAAATCATTTTATTGTGATTATAAAATATTATTTATTTTATTTACTATTTAATTCATCAAATTAGGAAATTTTTAAAATGGATATTGTTTCAAAAGAGCAATATCAAATTATTTTTGGGCCTCAGAATAAGGGAGAGGAGTTTGCAAGACTTGAGATTTTTCCAATAGTAATTCACCTTCTTCTTTCCTAGTGTTTCAGTTTGGTTTTTAAGATAATGTTTAATAATAAATTAAATTTTTTGAATAAAATGCAATGATATGGAAGTATTAGGCTGAGAAGTAATATAAGACTCAAATAATAAGGATGTATCAAAATCTAGAAACTATTGTGTGGTATTAGTTACCAGAGTTTTTGGCTAGACAAGACTATCAAGAGGAACTTATTATGAAATATAAATTCTTGGAGTATTTAGGATATTTTCACATAGTCTTATTATTTTCAACTTGAGTGGATAAACACTTATTTGATATCTCAAATTTTTTATGAAGAAGTAAAAGTTTAATGACCAATAGAAATAGAAAACTTTAATCTAGACTTGTGTTTATAAAAAAAAAAATTATGCGTTTTAGTTAATTATCTTACCAGTTTCATTAAGGCCCAATTATCATCCACATACCTCATGATAATGTGTAGAGTAACTTAAAATCCACAAATTCTTAGGTAAGTGAAATTTGGGAACCATATGAACCAATCTCTCCATTTATAAATCTCTATAGAAGTTTGAATTGATATACTCAAATTGTAAAATCTTTACTCGATAGAAATGATGTGCACTTTATTTAAATAAGATATGATGATAAATGCATCATTTACTCTATAGAAATGATGTGTACTTTATTTAAATAAGATATGATGATAAAAATCATATATATTTTTAATTTGTATATCACCTACTATATTCAAACCAATGTAGAATCTTCTTCTGGTAACATCATAAATAAGATAAAAAGTCATAAAATTTGGAAGTAGTATTGACCTTTATGAGTTTCTAGTGAATATAATCACTAATTAGTTTTCCAAATTGATTTATTTATTCTTTTGGTCAATGATCTATATGTATATGTACATCCATGGTTAGAGTTTTATCACAACAAGACTCCCCAATACTATATGAAAGAGTGTGATCATATCATTAATTTAATTCATGAATTCAAATTTGGAAATATTCTTAGGAATACTTGTTGATTTATGCCTTGGTTTTATCAACCATTAATTATTATCCCATTTATAATAGGAATTAGTATCAAAATCCTAAGATTGTTGAGTAGATGCAGGAGTCAAATTAACAAATGATTTTTGTCAAGTAACTTTAGCAGATGATCAATATTTTCTAGACATAATCATAAGATATAATCATCATTTAGATTCTTGACTTCCCTTTTTCTAGATCATAGTGCTTAGCCATTGTTAGCACTAGTTCTAGACATTGTACTGAGATAATAAATGTAGTTATTTCATCCAATCCATTGTCATGGATGATTTATCAATAATCTATCTTATGGACCCAACTAATTCGATTCAAAAATTATTCCATGTTGATATGGCCTAAATCGATACCTATTATTTATTTAACATTTGAATCTAGTCATGAGTGTGAAACAACCCTTTGAAATTGATATTTCATATCTATGTCTTCTTCTAATTGGAGACTCTTTTTAATAAGGGTATTATTTAGAGTGATTTTATTAAGAATCTTCTTGATTGGGTCCTTGAATGTTGACATTTGATGAAAATTAATTGCCTATGAGAAAAACTAGAACCTAAATTATCTTTTGAAGAAAGATGAAAATTTGGCCTTGTTCAAGCAAGGAGAAAATTCTAGGATGTGAGAAAAACTAGAACCTGTATTATATTTTGAATAAATATGAAAATTTGGCGAAAAAAATCTAGGACACACACACACACACACACACACACACACACACACACACACACACACACACACACACACACACACACACACACACACACACACACGTCCTAGAATTTTCTCCTTGCTTGAACAAGGCTAGATTTTCATATTTCTTTAAAAGACAATCCAGGTTCTAGTTTTTCTCATAGGTAATTAATTTTCATCAGATGTCAACATTCAAGGACCCAATCAAGAATATTCCTAATAAAATCACTCTAAATAATACCCCTATTAAAAAGAGTACCCCTAAAAATATCACTCTAAATAATACCCCTATATCATATGTATGTCTTCTTCTAATTAGAGACTCTTTTTAATAATGGCATTATTTAGAGTGATTTTATTAGGAATATTCCTTATTGGGTCCTTGAATGTTGACATCTGATAAAAATTACTTGCCTATGAGAAAAACTAGAACCTAAATTGTCTTTTGAAGAAAGATGAAAAATTTGACTTGTTCAAGTAAGGAGAAAATTCTAGGACACACACACACACACACACACACACACATATATATACATATATATATATATATATATATATATATATATATATATATAATATATATATATATATATATATATGTATGTATGTATGTATATAAATATATATATATATATATATATATATACATATATATATATATATATGTATGTATATATATGTATATATATATGTATATATATATATATATACATACATATAGATATATATATATATATACATATATACATACATACATACATATATACATACATATATATATATATATATACATACATATATATATATATACATACATATATACATATACATACATATATATATATATATATACACACATATATATATACATATATATATACATATATATACACATATATATATACACACATATATACACATATATATATACACACACATATATATACACACATATATACACACATATATATACACATATATATATACATATATATACATATACATATATATATATATACATATATATATATATATATATACATACATATATATATATATATACATACATACACACACACATATATATTTATACATATATATACATATATATATATATATATATACATATATATATATATATATATATATATATAGATATATATATACATATATATAGATATATATATACATATATATATATATATATATATATATATATATATATATATATATATATATATATATATATAAGGTGGAATATTATAGTGTGTTTGATAGAGGTATAGAGTTTGATAGTATGCCTAATACGTGATTAAGTTCTGAGATGTACACAGATATGTTTTAGAGTCTAATGTGGTGTATAACAAGGTAGTAGATCCTAATAGGTGTTTAATCAAGATTTAGAATTTAATAGAATGTTTGATAGGTGGTTAGATTATAATGATGGTTTAAATTACCCTTAAGGTTTGATGAGTTTTTGGGAAACCTTTAGAATCTAATGGAATGTAGAAAAAATGGTTAGAATCTAGATGATGTTTAGACAAACACAAAACTTTAATAGGCTGTAGAGTAGAAAAATGAATCCTAAAAAGTTCTTTGGGGATTATTATAAAAGAAATATTCAATGAATTTTATCAAATATTTAGTACATTTTGAGAATATCAATTCCAAATCAAATAAATACAAACCCTAGTTTCAATTGATGTTAATAAGTCAAAATGAAGAGTTTTGTACTTTTAAAGATCATGTGAAGGCAAGATTAAAAGTGAGGGCATATAATAATGATTTGGAAATGGTGGAATAAATTATTTTAAAAACACTCGTGCATGTAAAGAAATCTTATAAAACAATGGAATGAAACTAATGGTATATGAGCTTATGTCAAGATTTGGTATGTTTGTAGAAGCATTAAATATCGAAAGGTGTTTTAGAACATGCCAAATTCTACGAGTGTGTTTGGTAGGTAATTCGATTATGTCGTATGTTTGATAACTTGTCAATTTTTGATGTGTGTTTAGACACATGTTGGGTTTTGATATCTTGATAGGTAATAAGTAGAATTTTTATCCTTATTTGGTAGGCTATCAAAATCTGACATGAGTTAAAAGATAATCAATTTTGCATTTTATATATCATGGTTTCAAAATTTTTGACCTATTATAGACTTTTAATAATTAATTCTTTAGATAAGATAATTTGACTTGGGGATGATACCTTTAACCATCTTTGACTTAAATTAACCATTATAGTCAAATAACTTAACATTCATAGATTTTTTAACCTCCATTTCAAAGATGGGATAACATATACATAATAGGTTGGAAAGATCCAATATTTATACAATATTTTTTAAAATTAGGCACATTATATTCAATGTATAATTATGGATTATTATTTCATTATTTCATATCACAACCTTAAAACATGTCAAAGAAGAGTTCTAATTGGGAATCTCCATCAAATTATGTTATAATATTACTTATTTATAATGTATTATATATAATATCTTTCCATATAGAAGTAAAATACTGCTTATGTTGATACTTTACACTATAGGTATTAGAGACACAATAAAGTTTGTTCATGGAAGGAGTTTAGCTTCATTCTATTATAATGTATGGCATAAATGGTTAAATGATTGAAAGTTATTGAACATAATGGATTCATGTAAAGGTTTTATAAATTTTCTTTAAAATGTTTTCAAATCCTTGTCATGCATAATATTTTCCATCTAAGAAATCATGGTCTTCTAATGAAACACATAATCATGGATAGACTCATTGGGTTCCTTCTTAATCTTGGAAATTTAAGCATAAGATAAATTTACACCAATGTCAAGTACAAAGTGTGTTATAAATTGGTTTTCCAAATGGTTTAAATCATTCACATAATCTAAGGGAAGAGTATAGAACCATGTTAATGCATAATATTTTATACTCCTTGGAAATAGTTTGGTCAATAACTTATCATTGAACACATAGTCCAAACATGCTACATGAAAATATTTGAGATGATTCTTAGGATAACCTATACCATTATATAATGGTAGATTAGGTGTTACAAAACCCATGGGTAAAATATAGGATGAAATATCTATGGCTAATGGGTTATGTAACAAATCATGTGAATCCATACAATGATTAGCTTAAGAGATACATTGCTCTGATTATAATACCCTATCTTGTAGAGTTACAATATTTTTATCAAGGGAACATATATTAGGTGAGGTTAATGTTATAATATGCATAGTCATAATAGGATTTAAGCTGTTAATATGTGTAAGAATAGACATGGAAAAATGTGGGAGGTCTTGTGTTTTCCCCACACCTTGGGTGAACATCTCGTGGGTAAGTAAAGGTGTAAACATATGAATAAAAATAAATAAAATTAGTGGTATGAACATTTATAAATTCAATATGAATAAAAAAATAATTAATATGATGTTTTGGAGGTGAATGGGGGGTGAGGAGGAACATTTTAATGCCCTCCATTTTGTATTATAAGCATATATGAAATTACTTGGGATTCAACACTCATAAAAGATGTATTATTAAGGAGATTTAAGAATTTGTAATCATTAATTTAAGACTAATTTTATTGTACATTGATGTTATATAATTAATTACATTCTCATGAAATATATTACATATTTTAGGGCAACAACATGTAATTATAAAAATCATTGATTGTATTAGAGTATACACTATGAATATCCATTATAGCCATTATATAATGTGCACAATAAAGAACCAACTAATTTGGGAAAAACATGGGTATTTTTTGAAAACTAATAGATATTTTTTTATGTAAAAAAGTAAAAATATGAGACCCACAAATTATTTTGAAAATACAGACACCCTTCATCCTCTAGATGTATGATAATAAACATAAAATTTCAAATTAAAGAAATTATATATAGTCTTTTGGAAATCAAATTTTGGTTTATAATATTCTTAATGAGAATAACAAAATACTATAATATTTTTGAAAATATGCTCATTTTGAATAAAATATCAGCTAAATATATTGAAATCATAATAGAGGAAAGCCATGATATTAAGATAAACATGAAATCCTAGGGAAAAAGGGATAAGTCATTATAATTACATATATGTAGATGGATATAGCTAAAAATCAAGTTTGAAAATAAAAATATAAGGTAAATATCTTAAAACCATAGAAATAAGGATGAAACCCTAAGGCCAAACTAGGGTTTGGGAATGTTCAAAAAATATATGGGTTCACCAATATGTTTACCCTATTTTTTGATTAGTGTGAATCACAATATGTTAAAATTATAAGATTAATTTAGATTATAATACATGGAAACCAAAAATAAATCTAAATGTAATTGATTATGATTTATATAATAATGAAAAATTATATTTATGGAAAGTGCTAAGGAGATCAAGATACTTAGGTTTACTATTTGATTGACTATGAATGTATTATGGTAATCGAAACAAATTTGAATTTTTTATTTATTCATCTAGATTTGGATCTGTCTCTATGCATGTACGATTAGTATTGTCAATCCTAGATATAAAAATTGTAGGTATTGAGTGAGGTTGAAGTTATTTTCTTATGAATATTCATATATTTATGACCATACATTATAATGTGCTTGTTTGATATGTCTACGTATATATGATCTATAATCTTTGACTACATGTGTAACTTTAAAAATCAACTTCCTTCTCATTAAAACCCTAGGTCTACTTGTGAAGGATGAAAAACTATAAAAATCAAGGAATTTTAATTTGGTAGAGTTAACCCTAATAACCCCAGTTGATTAATTGTTTCCTAAGTATCCAATACTCCAAAGAGGAAAGTCAATCCACACATAGTTATTCAACTTATTATGAATGTACAAATTTATCTTTCTTTATATTAATGAAATTAGAAATATATATTTGATATTGGTAATATTTTATCTTGACTTGTCTTGGTATGATTCAAAATTGGATGATGATTTATCCTAGTGATTGATTTGAAATTTTGGAAGAGTAGGTAAATTTTTATAAATATACAATAATATAATTGATAGATACTTGAGAATGCCAGATGATAAATATTCTTGTCACTAATTTGTATTTATACACACTCAATTGGGTAACTTCTTGTGCTATTAACATGCTAGGTGAATGGGCCAACCCATGGGAAGGGTTTGATTTTGAAAAATAGTTACTATTTGAATGATGAAATTAATGTTGATGTTATTATTTTAGAGACATAAAGGCAAATGTGATAATATGGAAATATATGAGTAGGTTATTTATCTATTTTTTTCATAAAATAGAGTGTTCTTGTAGGTGATTTATTGTAACTTAGAATGGATTGGGTTCATAACTAGCATGTAGTGTGAAACAATGCTGAATGAAAACTATATGGATATGCACAAGTATATAGGATGAGTTTAGGTTGTGAATGACATTACCAAGTGTCAAATACCATATTTTAGTGTCTATAGTTTATTTAAAATTTTTATTTACCAAAGAGGGCATCATATCTTATAAAATTTAGTTTGACATGATACTATCTATCATGTGATAGATTTAGGTTTACATGAATCTATGTGGCATAACTATATGCAAATTTAATCTTAAAAATATGGAAACTTTTCAAAACATTAAAATTGTTGAAAATATAAAATTACATGAGTTTCTAAGATTATAACACACTTTTTCTAATTTTATTTTTCTTAATATATGAAAAATACAAAATTTTACACTAATGAAAATATTCAAATTCATATGTTTTAGGATCATATCATTATTTAATTATTTTTTCCCTAACATACAAGGCATTCAACCTTTTATTTTGTGATGAGTAATTACAATACATGTTAATCATTCCTCACCTTAGAATGGGGTATACATATTTATCCACTCATAATTGATATTATAAACTTAACAATATCAAATTTGACCAATCTTTAACATACTTGACTTATTAATGTATACATGAATCTTGTTCACGTTCTTCCTTAGCCACTCATCTATATATGGGATTGAAAATCATGAATTTTCATTACCATTACACGAGTTTCCTAGTCTTCCTCTGAACAACATAATATCATTATCAAATTTCATTTTGATCTTAGATCATTATTTATATTATTTGGATAGGTTTGTGCTTTCTCATATAGTGCAACATTTTAAATCTATGCACATGGGTCAAATTTATCCACATGACCTTTAAAAATCATTTAAAAAAATTAAAATTATCCATATGGGTAAATACATATGTTTCATATGTTAATTTGCATGAAATTACACAAAATTTAGCTATATAAACATATCAAGACTAAACCTATATCTATCTATCAATCACTTACCTATAATTGGAAATAAATCTACACATTAAGAAGAAATATCCTATTTTTTTTTAAAAATGAGACCAAAAAAAGGAACAAGCATTAATCAAAGTATAAATACCACTGTAAGTTTAAATCATAGGTTTTTAAGTGATGGAAGACATACAGGGTTTCACTACATGATAATATTACATTAATTACAAAAACTTACCTAGGTGGGAGAATTATGTTCAATTTGAGTTCCAAATTTGATGTATTGGAAACATAGGTAGTGATTAGCAATAGGGGTGGTTGAGGTCATCTCAACCCATCCAGTTCACTTATTTTTCACTTTCATAGTGATTTCATATTATAGTGCAAAGAGCTAATGTTTTGAATAAATATGAAAGAAAACATAGTTGTTCACACTAGATCAAAAATATCTAAATTCAGAAAATTACTAGTAGAAATAAGTGCATCAAGTGAAATAAACACATAATAAAGATATAAATAAATATTATTTTCCACTATAATAGAGAGTTTCACACTACTAGAAGAATCTAGGAAGTGTGGACCTGTCCCAATAGATGCATGTACTCTTTTTATATATCTAATCACTCACATGACCCTGAATGATCTCTAATAATGAAAAGTACCTTTTAAATGTCTATGCATTGCAAAAACAAGATAAATACCTAATTATTTTACTATTTCCATAAAATTTAAGTAGGAATAAACTAATAATACTTTTCTAGTTACACTCAAATTATTTTAATTTATTGTACATCTTGTATAATTGTATTTATCCTCAATTTTATCTTATCAAGTACACTTAAGCCAAAAATATATATAACATATTGGTGAACCCATTCCCTTTGATCATAGTAAAACCTATATTATTTAAGGTTTATTTCTATTTTCTTAAGGTTTCAAATTTTAGTATTTAGATATAATTTTTTAATTTTTCTCCTTAATTAATTCTTAATCATAATGGAATAAATAATTAATGTTAATTTCATATTTTATGATATTGATAGAGATAAATTAATTAAATATATTCATATGAATCCAAAACTACATGATGCATTGTTAAATGTAACTAGATATAAAATAAAAAAGAATGCTAAGGTTGTCACATTTGGAAAAAACAACATGAACTCTTTCTTGATACTAATACACATTTATAAGTAATTATTATATAGTAGGTGTTTATAATATTACTATTATTACTATCCACATGTCTACACCTTTGGAATTATTTGACTCCCACCCAAGGTCTTCCTCAGATTACTATTATATACATAAATAACATAATGTTATAAATTCTATAATTAATACTCATGTCACACCATCATTTGGTACATAATTTTATATCCCAAATTATCAAACCCTTATAAAAATAGTTAAATAGGGTTTTATAATAAAAATATATCTATTATAGAGTAGACCATACCACTGATTCTCATGTGTTATTACATAATTCATTAACTTTGAATATTTTAGCTTATCCTTTATTCACAAGTTTTTTTCAGCTAAACTTACATTGTATGATAATAAGGGTGATCCAAAATAACATCTTTGATCCTATCACAAAAAATGTTTGGAATATGCATCCAATGATGAGTTCATGACTAAATTTTTTCCATATAGTCTTAAGGAATATGTGATTTATTGGTTTTATGGTATATATTTATAATTAGTTCATTCCTTCAACCATTTGTTCAATTAGTTTCCAACACACTTTTCAATCAACATTAGTGAGAAGATGTATTATGCTCAAAATAGAAAACTTAATCAAGAAGCCAATGAGCCTATCAGTGAATATGTGATCCATTACAATATTTTCATTTCTAAACTAAAATATACAATGGTTGATAATGAATGAAAAGATATATTCAAGTAAATGTTGCTTACTCATCTACATGAGTCTATTATGTTCAAGTGATTTAAATTATTTGATGACCTATCTTACATTGTTAATAGTAGAGAAGTTAAATTATTTCAATGAATAAGATACCCTCCAAACACTTTTGGTGCAAAGTTTCTATGTAAAAAATATTTAAAATGAAAAAAAAATGATAATATGGATGATGTAAAAGTAATGGTTAATGCATTTTCACACCCAACTAATTGACTTGTTCTCTCAATTCAAGTAAAGATGCAATTTTAAAACTTACCATAGACTCTTCACAAGGTATTAAGAATGTTATTTGAGTATAACCTTATATTTCTCCCTATAAAAAAATAGGGTTGCTATGAGTAAACCTAAATATAAGAGATTTAAGAGTAATACATATTGTGAATATCATAGATGCATAGGACATTCAACTAATAGATGCCTCAATTTGTGACATAAGATTGAAAAAGGTTGATAGATGAAAACATACTTAGTCTTAACACATATAAAAATGATTCAAAATTACAAACTAATAGGAATGCTAATTTGAAAATATTTATCAGTCCCTTTCCAAATCATGAAACATAACATACTACTCATAAGCCTAAGGTGCATATGATTTATAATCCACACTCTCCACCAGATTTTTATGCTTATAGAATCAAGGAAGATCATCCTCTAGATATTATTATCGACACATTTTAGACTATATAGACACATAGACCTATTATCACATTTCATGAGCATGATATTTTTGATAATGAGTATTTTGATGAGGCATTATTTGTATGCACATATTTTGATTCATAGCTTATATATATTGTCATGATATATAATGGTTCAATTGAAAATATTTGGATGATGACATTCCTTATTAATCTTGGATATACAAAAGTAGACTTAATGGATACGATGAAGATGGTTAATGGATTCTATGGATAAAAATATAACCTTATTGGGAGGATTGTACTATAAGTTCAAGTGGGTCCTTCCATAGTTGCTACTTTATTCTTAGTTTTACCAAGTACGTGTAATTAACATGTTATTAGGATGTCCTTGGATAAATAAGATCATGTAATAAAATATTTAGTACAAAAATGTCTAAAGTATATACATCAGAGTAGGGTGCTCATATTTTTAGGTATTACATATAAATATCCTCTTTAGTAAGAGATAATTCCTCATGTATCCTCACTAGTGCTGCAATCAATCGAACAACTTAATAAGTTTCATTCTAATCAAATAACTTAGAAGAAGATATTATGTTTTCATATATGACCAATACTTTATCACCCATTGAATCATATGGTTAATAAAGATACATGATATCTATTATTTTTTCCATCACATCCTAAAGTAATTTTACATATTCCTTCATGTGTTCCATAACAAACACCAAATATTTATTATATTTAGCATTATACTCCACATAGTACTAAGGTCCATAGAACTGCATACCATACACATTATTATCTAGTTGATCATGATCATTATAGGTATGTAAAATATTGAGATTATTTTTTAGATTCTAACATAGATACACATGTTATTGGTTGAACATGAAAGGTGACATTAGCCACATTTGAAAAATAACATACATGTGGGCATCCCATTGATTGTATCATTGGTTAGCATTACATAAATTTCATTTATTTTTTAAAAACTCAAAAAATAAAAGAATGTAAAAATATTAAAAAAGGACCTATGCGTGACATGTTTTGTTTATTTACATGATATATTCTTCATAATATATGGTAGACTATATATTTATATTTTTTTATGAACATGAATTTAATAGCATACTGAATGAGACGTATGGCATATAAGCTTCATATGACATAAAAATATAGATGAAAAATGTTTTTACACTTAGGATCCATATTAATACATTTGGGGCATGTTTTCACTAGGGCCATCTTGCTAATTATACACATGTTTTATATTTTTATGAATATTTCCATGGATTAGGTTGAGCTAATTTACATTGAGCATACATGACTAATGTTAACTCATATTATTTATAGTGTTTTTTCATTGGATACTATGTTTTTATATATGTGATGATGACATACATTGATTATGTATAATATCCTTGATTATTCTATGCATGATTGATGTTGTTGCATGTTACATGATGATACGATTGATTATCTACTTTATATTTTGACTCTTTTCTTGTTCTCTAATTAACATTACTTTTATATTTATGTTTGACATTTGATTTTCCATTACACGTATTTATTTCCTTGTGTGACATTTTATTATCCACTATGTGTGGATTTTTTGTTATGTTATATCGAGTTCTATAGCATGTGTGTGTCATGGCCAATAAACTATGTGTGACTCTATTTATTATGTGTCGATAATTTTAGGATTTTCTACTAAGCTTGTTTATGCCATAATCCACATCATGCATTCCTCTTCTTATTTAAAATTTCAAAATACATATCATGCACTTTATGCATAGTTATTATTCAATTTATGGATGCTCAGTATTATGCTGACTATTCACTATATTTATCATTGATGCATATATCTTGACATGATACTAGTATGCCTTAGGATACAAGATGCATACATACTTAAATGATCTAATTTTACCATGATAACATATTAAACTCATATTACACATGTTTATACATTGCTTATATCTTTTATATATAACATGATGTGTATGACTCCTTTTTATATGAGTAATTCAATGTCTACATCCCTCACCTCAAAAGGGGTAGACAATATGGCTTTTCTTATAGATGAAGCCTTCACAATTAGATATTCCATATTTTAGTACATGTTAATTTATAATGGTATAGGTTTATGCATATTATTATAGGTTTTAATCTTATTATGACACACTTAGAATATAGTATAGGGAATATGAAGGGCATAGGTCATGAGTTCAAATAATTATGATTGGAATTTCATAAAGTACAAGATTTGGATTATATGGATAATCATATTTGGGCCCTAAGTGACACATATGTTCATAGTTTCAAACATATTATGATACTTAAACACAATTTATTGGACTTGAGTTACACATATTATTGGATTGAGAATATATGTGGGGCTGACACATTCTACAAAAGTTACACTTAAGGCATTACATAGGTATTTATTAGGAATCACTTAAATTGAATCATATAATCTATTTAAAATAGATGATTGAGAAACTTTAAGAATATTCTGAGTCATTTCTTAGATTTATTGAAACCCATAGTGTATTCCATTTCTAAAATAAAGTGAGTTTTATGGGACTAAAGTTTTATGTAACTTAACTTCTAGGCACTTCTCCATTTCAAATGAGGGTTCTAGTTTATTCAAATCAACCCATGCTTTTAACACTGATATATCTAAGGGGCATGATCACCCCATTCTCCATTATCTCCAAATTAAAAATCTCTAGAAGACATATTTTTTCATGTACATATAGGTGTATTCATTACTTAATAATTAATCTCACATGTGTTAAATGTTTTAATTAAGATTTATGTTATAGGTGAAAAAATTGATTTATACATGTTTCATTATAAGTTTACATGGAGAAAGGTACAACACTTAGTACTTACTTGAGAACACCCATTGTGGTTATCCTTAGGTATCATCTTCCATCATTTTACTCTAGTAATTCCATTAGTAAAACAAAATCAATAAAACATTTACACTCATATCTAGTATTAGAAAACTTAAAATGTCATTTTTGACCAATACTTATAATACTTGACTTATGCGCACATAAATAACTTTTGTTTCTATTATTCCTTAGCCATTCATTCATTCATGGGCTCAAACTTCCTAAATTTTTATTACTATTAAATATAATTTTCCTAATTTATTCCTAAATAACTTAATATCATTCTCAGTTTGCCTCTTGATCTTTGATCATTGTTCCCTTTCTATGGATAGGTGTGTCTCCTTAGAAATTGACACATTGCAAATTTATCCACATGTGCCATACATAGTTATACAACATTTAAAAATATTTATTCCAAATTCAAATTCTCTATATGAGTCAACCCTTTACATTTCACATATTTATTCATAGGAAGTTAACCAAAAATTTAGCTACATAAACATATCAATCCTAATCCTATATTTGTCTAGATATCACTTACTTATCACTAAAAATACATTTGCACATTGAGAAGAACTATCCTAAAGTTTCAAAACATAATACCCCTAAAGGATTAATTGCACATTGAGAGGAACTATCCTAAATTTTAAAAATATAATACCCCTCAAAGGATTAATCATTGATATATGTATGAACACCACTAAAAGGTTAAAATCATTGGTTTTCAAGTGTTAAAACCCCTACACAGGATTACATTAATGTTATTATTACACTAATTTCATATGTTTAGCCAGGTGTGAGAACTACATTCAATTTAAATTTCATATTTGGATTATTAAATACTTAGGTAGTTATTAGCCACATGGGGTAGCTGAGTCAACTAAGCCCATCCATTTCATGCATTTTCCCCATTCATAGTGATTTAGTCTTACAATGCAAAAACATAGGGATTTAAATAAAGGACAAGGAAAACAAAGTTGTTAATGTTAGATTTTAAATATCTAAATATACATTAATTATTAGTAGATGTCTAATTTAGACATTATTTTTCTAGATCCAAAATTCACATGCCCCTTCCTAATATATGTTAATGAATTCACCCTATCACAAACATATGATTTATAGAAACAAGAGAAGTACCCAATTTCTTTCGTATTTACATAAAGATTAAGTTGTAATTAATTATTAATATTATGACAATTACAAATATATTTGTTTAATTTATTTTACATTTTTGACAATTTTATTTATTCTTAAATATATCATATTAAGTGCACTTGATCCAAAAATAGATAAACCAGTATCATGGAATTTCCAAAACCAAAATCTTCAAAATAGAAAAGTGAAAAATTGATAGAGTGTCAATTTATCTATTGCCTTGGTTAAGAAGTGGATTGGGTTTTGTAAGACTCCCAAATAAGTGCTGGCTATATTTCAACATCTATGAAAAATATTGATAGTGTGACATTTTGGGTGATACAAAGATGGTATATTTTTTCCTATTATGTCTTTTAAAATTCAAGTACATAATTTATTTTTTATTTAATAAAAAAAAACATATCATGGGCATTTAAATACCTACAACATTTTGAATTCGTTTTAGGTATATCAAATATATGATGTGGATAGAAGCTCAACTCAACTTTTAAAAACAAAACCTTCATCTTTTGTTGGGTAAGTGAAGGTGTGGGTTTTAATAATTTATATTTATAATTGAGCACACATGAATTTCACTTAAATACCCACATCAAATTTTTTGAATTTAGTAGAAACCTAAATTTAGCATAATAACTTTATTCCTAGTGTTTTATGCCTAATTTACTTTATTTAGAAAACTCATACATTTTAACCTTTATAGGAATACTTTGACCCATGAATAGGTCAACACTAAGTCCATTAAGCCTAAAATAATTTCAAAATGTATTTAAAACTATCCATTATTACATTTGGACTATTTCTCACTTATTACCTAACCATGCCTAAAAAATAAATCCAAATTATTTCTTAGTT